>OW052221.1:71702608-72302608 GCA_932526605.1 Nephrotoma flavescens
AGTTATTTTTTGATTATTTATTAAATACTAACCTTTTAGTTTGCAATATTGGACGAGAATCAACATTTATTGTTAAAAATCAACAGGAGGTTTTAGATGTCACCTTTGTGTCAGAAACGATCTTTCATATGATCAGAGGGTGGAGAGTGGCGAAAGAGCACTCATTCTCTGATCATCGATATGTAATTTATAACCTCGACATTAAACCTGTTACCCGGAAATCCTTCAGGAATCCCAGAAGGACAAACTGGAACAAATATGAAGAGGTGTTGAAGGAACTACTGCCGCTGGAGGTTCCTGGACTTCCAGCGACAGTAGAGGAATTAGATGACATGGTTGATATTGTCACAAAGGCATGCAATCTTTCATTTAATGCTGCGTGCCCCCTAATAAAACCTAGGGGTAGGCAGAAACCGATATGGTGGACCAAGGAGTTGGGAACATATCGGATTGTGTGTAGGAGTGCTTTTAATAAAGCTAAGAACACAAGGGAGGTTCGGGATTGGGACTCCTATAAGGAGGACCTCAGAAAGTACAAAAAAGAGTTGAAGAAGGCACAAAGGGGGTTTTGGTGACTCTTCTGTTGTAGAATGGAGGAGGTCTCTGAGCATTCTCGCCTTAGGAAAATTCTAGCTACTAACCCAACCAGTCCTAGTTATTTAATTAGACCAGACGGGTCATGGACAGCTTCAAGTGCGGAATCATTGGAGCTCCTCATCGAGACCCATTTTCCGGGAAGCTTTGAAGACTCGACAGAGCCTGGAGCTAATCGAGTAATACCTTCAATAGAGATGGAGGGCATCGCAGATAGGGAGCGAATCCGTTGGGCGCTGAACGGGTTTAAACCTTATAAATCGGCGGGGCCGGATCGGATTATACCAGCAGAGATCCAGAGGAACTCAGCAGTCATCCTCCCATGGCTGGAAGGTATCTTCATGGGATGTCTGAAACTGGTATATATTCCTTAAAAATGGACAGAGGTCAGAGTGGTCTTTATCCCGAAATCGGGAAAAAGCTCGCATACCTATCCAAAGGATGTGAGACCTATAACTCTATCATCCTTACTGTTGAAAACCTTGGAAAGGTTGGTAGATATAGGTATTCGATCAATAATTGAGCCCAGGAGTTGGGCAATGTCGCACATGCGTACTGTAAGTGAAAGTCGGTGGACACAGCTCTGCACGATCTAGTACGCATGATTGAGAAGTCAATTTACTCGCAAGAGTTCTGTATGGTAGCATTTCTCGACATTGAGGGTGCCTTTAATAATGTTAAAGCGGAGGCGATCATGGAAGGATTGCTATTTTTGAACGTGGACTACCCCATATGTAGGTTGATAAATCAGATGCTGGTAAGCAGGATTATTACCTCGAAACTGGGGGAGGCCACCATTAGAAGGCGGGTGGTTAGAGGAACCCCGCAAGGAAGTGCAATGTCCCCCTTTCTTTGGAGTGTTGTAATGAATGGATTGCTCTTGGAACTAAAGGGAGAGGGAATAGGGGTTGTAGCGTATGCAGATGATGTAGCGATAGCTGTCTCAGGCAAATATCTGGATACGATTAGGGATGTTATGCAGAATGCACTCCTAATCGTTACGAAATGGGCCAGCAAATGTGGATTAGGGATTAACTCCTCCAAGACAGAGCTGGTACTATTTACTAAGAAATATAAAATTCCGGTAGTTAGTCCCCCTACCGTGAACGGCACTAGACTGGCTTTTGCTGACAGAGCGAGATTTATGAGCCTAATCGTGAATAAGGCTAATGTAGCCATTTACTCGTGTAAGAACGACATAGGGAAGAGATGGGGTCTAAAACCAGAGCTGGTACACTGGCTCTATACCGCTGTGGTAAGACCTGTGCTGATGTACGGGGTGGGTGTGTGGTGGCCAGCTCTGGAGAAGGTAACATATAGGAAGATGATGGAGAAGGTGCAAAGAACGGACTGCATGATTATAAGCGGGGCGCTCCGGTCAACACCTACACGCGCTTTAGAGCTTATGTTCCACCTTATTCCAATCGAATTTTTGGGTAAGCAGATGACAGCCAATGTGGCTACAAGGCTCTCAGCTGTCTCTTAGTGGAAGTGTCTTCAGGCGGGACACTCAACGATAGTAAGATCGCTAAGGGAAGAACTGGCGAATCTAGATTATTTTAAACCAACGTTGTGCTTCGATAAAGTTTTCCGGACCATCTGTCCTTCGAGAGAATCCTGGAGGAACGGATCAATACTGGAAAACGAGGCACTGCAATTTTTCACGGACGGTTCTAAGCTAGACGGCAAAGTAGGAGCCGGAGTCTTCTGTAAGAAGCTTAATGTTAATATTTCTGTTCGTCTCCCTGACTACTGCAGCGTGTACCAGGCTGAAGTGGTAGCGATAGGCGAAGTCGGGACATGGTTGAAGCATAACGTGGTATCCGTTAGGGAAATCGCGATTTATGTGGACAGTCAGGCGGCGGTCAGATCGGGAGCGGACAGATGGGAAAACGAGAGGTAGGATTGGTCGTAGGGATACTGACAGGACACTGCCTTTTTGGGGAACATGCAAGAAGGCTGGGTCTACAGACGAATGACTTTTGTAGAAGTTGTTTAGACGAAGAGGAGGAAGAGACGCTAGATCACTTCCTATGCTCGTGTCCGGCACTATCATACAGAAGGCATAAGTATTTACTTGTGTACAGTATGGACAGCCTTTCGCAACTCGCGGGCTGTGGAATGCGAGATATTTTACGCTACATAAATAGCTCTGGATGGTTTCAGCAGGAGTAAAGGGGAGATAGGATCCTGTGGTATCACAATGGGCCACTACTGGCCTAAGTGTGCGATAGCAGCCACTCTAACCTAACCTAACCTAATCTATCAAATAAAAATTGATTATTATGTATACTGTTAAATTAAAATAAATAAATACGTTTGGCCCTATAAGTGTACTTTCATTTCTTCTAAGCAATTAAAAATCCACACGGGAATATATTCCCGGCGTAGGCCAGAAAAAATATTCTCGTACTATTATTACTTGTTGCTTAGCAACAAATACAACATACTGGAATCATGAGCTTTTCGTTTCGAAAAAACAACGGAAAGATATATTTTTTCCTACGATCGGTGAAAAAAAAAATTGTTTTATGTTGTAATTTTTTTATCCAAAAATTGTGTGCCAGATTTCTTATTTTATTAAAAACAGTAAAGAAAAACATAGGAGACTGCACGTATACTCAGGACAAATAGTGCTGGTTTTGGTATATAATAAGTAAAGGCAAACGAGAACTTTGTAAATCACGAAAAAATTTTGTAAAATGAGAAATATCTACATATATCGTAAAACCGATTTCTATGTATAAAATAATTAGTTCTTCTGTTTTATTTTAACACTACCACCAATACGAGAGGTACGAGAGGTAAGAATAATATCATTTTTCCGACCAGAATTTTTTTTGCTTCAATTCAAGTCCACCATATACAAGTGTGTATGTAAAAAATGACAGGTTGTAATGTCTTCCGGATTTTAACGGATCTTAGCTAAGTAAATCGGAATTCGTTTTGAAAAAAGCACAATAATTATATAACATTATAAATCCAGTTCCTGAGCCGTGCAAGAATGCATTTGAATGAAAACTAATAATAGTCTGTATGGTATCTTAGTTTATTACAGTAACAACAAAAATGACTAAAAATACCTAATTCTTGTGAGGAAAGATAACTTCCCGCAGTTTAAATTAACTTTTGAACTATGGCCAAGCAAGAGTCGTTACACCTAACATACTTGGTTTTACCACTCTTAAAGTAAAAAACAGGTGCATCAAACAAGCAATAGCTAAAATATTTAAGTTCACTACCAATCAACGCATCAATAGTAGACACAAATTTTGTAGCGGCTATCACAGTAGAAAAGTGAGTTGGATCACTATTTATCCTAACGTACTTCAATATTGTGTTACATGGCGATGCTCCGTTTAACATTTAACATTTCTAGAACGAGCTTGTTAACCTCGAAGACCAATTATTTAAAAATTTTAAGGATTACTTTTGGAATTTTAGCCCCACCTCTTGTGGCGAGTGGCGTAAACTTCAATTGTCGGCTATCTTATACTGTGTGCTGATGAATAATAATAATCTGGTTTAATTTTTTGATACTTGTGAAAATATTCCACTTTATCTGTAATTGGTGGGCCTAAAGTAGGAACTCTTGATCTTTATGTATATAACAGCCTCAATAATGTAAATTTTATAGAGCGCTCACTCACAGGGTCGGAGTAAGGCTCATTATTAATTCGTTATTGAGTAACAAACTTCGATAATTTACTATTAATTAGGCGATTTTTTGTGTATGTAGTTTCGTGCGTATAACAAGTATGCGTTATCAGATCTGTTCGAATCACGACTTAACCACATAATGATTCGTTTGTATACTATTTGGTCATCACACGTAATGTCAATGCTATTTTATTAACCTTGTACAAAATCAATAAATTATTAGTTTAACTCCCGTACACGTTGATGACGTCTATAAAATAAGATCGAAATATTATTTAGTATACAGTTTTGTATTAATTTATGCTGATCGAATTTCAAGATTATTTCTAAACAATAATTCCAACATGATTTACTTCGTTTTGATCGATAACATAAATCATTCACTATATTAACAAACATTTTATGAGAGTAGGCATCATATAAAAAACCTTGTTCATTTGAAATTTTTGATTTCTAATAAATTGCTTTATTAATAAACGATCGTTTGAATTAAGCTATACGCTTCTCTGGAACTTAATATTCACATAACGTACCAATTATGTAAAAAAAAATCGGCTTTATATACTTTACGTACAGAAGAACTCGCATAATGAACATTTCTTTGTGTACCGAGAGGTTTTATGAGCTTAGGACGCCAATATTTATTTCATAAATCAAAAAGAGTTAAATATTTTTTATATATTGAAATTGAAACATAAATATTTATGACCGGAAGTTCTCTATGTAATAATTTTATGTATGGAATTTTTATATATTTTATGTTCGATAGACAATCATTAGTCATGTGTAATTGATTATGACCCGAAACGACACCTTACCATTCGACTGTTCGAATAACTAAACAACTTTTTAAATATTTGCACATCAGAATACTTTGATTAATTTGACGTTTTCGCATTTCCTAGTTGGACCGCATAACAAATAAATCAATAATTGATTTATTGTCACGAAACGTGATTCGAGCATCCTGCATAAAAGACGCATAGACAACAATACCAACGAGCTCAATGTACATAATTTAATTGTAATTCAAAACCAAAATTGTTTTTATGTTTGTTAATCTCTACTGCTAATCAAATAAACGAAATCGTAAAATTCTCTTATCTGTTCGTACATTTACAATTTGATTTGAAATCTAGATATCGGCATGCTAGGCACGATTCAATTTATTACAAACAATAAACGTAAAACTAATTACTTCACTTACTTGGTAGGTATATACCTTTTCTTATACCTATGCCTAATGCCAGTAAGTAGCCAATGAAAGAAATTTTTTTATAAATACCTTTGGGTGACCTAAAATTTCTATTAACTCGATAATTGTTATTCTACGTCCAATCACATAATCGATTGGTAATCAAATATCGTAATTTTACTATAGATCCGAACATAATTTTAATTATAACTACCTGTGGCATTATTCTGATAATTCCCTGGGAATAGGGAATTGGGGAAAGATTTTATATGTAATTTCTATTTTAGAATTTTTTTTCTGACATACTGAGGTAAATATCTAGTGGTAATTTTTTTGAAAACAA
The DNA here is from genome assembly GCA_932526605.1 of Nephrotoma flavescens. NCBI lineage: Eukaryota > Metazoa > Arthropoda > Insecta > Diptera > Tipulidae > Nephrotoma > Nephrotoma flavescens. The sequence goes on from OW052221.1 coordinate 71,708,401, forward strand.
AATAAAATTGGGAATAATTTTCCCTGCCAATTTAGATATGGAAAAATTATTCCCAATTTATAAATATTTACATCAAACGTTTCTCCTTAGTAGGCCGGAAATAAATATTTGAACTGAAATTACATATAAAATATTTCCCCAATTCCCTATTCCCAGGGAATTACCAGAATAGTGCCACTGGGAGGAAGGTGTTCACTAGTTTTTGAAAAGTTAATTTAAGATTCTGGTAAAGTATGTTGTAAAATTTCCTTACGATTATTTTTATATAAAATTTGCGTGCCTGGGTATAGTAGTAAAAAATTACTTATTCCACTCATTTCCATAGGTACATCCAGAAGCTATTCTAATGGAAAATTATTTCAGAGAATGACAGTTTCGGAAATCCTTGTCATATACATAAAAGTAATTTATCAAATTTTCCGAGTTATCATTAATTCAATAAATTCGCGACACTAGCAAATGTGTTTAACATCGTGCTTGGTCGCGTGCTGAGCATTACCACCCATTACGTAGCCATGAATGCACACACTTTAAAGGAAACTTTACTCTCGGATGATATGTTGAATTCAGATTTTTTTCAGATCACAAACATTCAAAATAACTTAGGAAGGCCGCTTCCTCGGACGTTATTAACAGTGCCTTTACAGAAGCTAATCTAGTTTTATTTACCATAGATCGATAGCATTATCCCAACTTAATCTTCTTTTATTTGAACGAGAGAGCACAAATGCCACTTCAGACTCGAGATCGCAACTTAATTTTTGAGAAATTCAATGAACTATTGGCTAACTGTGATTTCAGCGCCTCTCAAAATAATAATAATGAGACATTGAAACTCAGACTTGTTGCTTTTACTCAGCAATTTATATTTTTTTATTCTTAACACACGATTTTTATTCATAAAAAAAGCATCTGTTATGAGTCACTATACGTAGACGCAGTTACCACAGATTTTAGTAAGGCATTCGACAGGGTTTATCGGAAAATTATTAAATTTAAGCTCAGAGTTCTAGAAATTCCTCCGCAACTTCTCCAGTGGATGGACTTGTATCTGAGAGACAGAAAGTGTCTCAGATCATCAATATCATCTGTTTTCACAGTCACACTTGGGGTGCCCCAGAATAGCCATTTCGGGCCCATTGTCTTCATTCTATCTATAAATGAGGCGGCTGGTGTTATTAAAAATTCGTCCATCACTGCACACCGAGAGAATTATACTTCCATCTAAACCCCAACTGCGTCGAATTAATTACAACTGAAAAAATCTTGAAGTATATCTATATATGTTGTACCAAGTATTCGATACCAGTGGTCGGAGATCGATGACCCGATTTTGAACATAAAAATTTCTTGTTGCTCTGCGAATAAATAGTTTCATATGTTCCCAAATAGTAAATAGGATAATGACTCTACCATGCTTTAATTTGAACTTTAGCTTAAATTAAATCAGACTCAACACTATCGCGACTCGTTTATAACAACTTCGTCTAACAAGTCGTCTGTATAACACATCATTCTTCAAAACTTTGTGAGACCGACTTCCCAAAGCGCATGCATCGACTTCTTTAATTTTACTTTCAACTCTTTCTTGATTTTTTATTCGAACTCTTCAACTCGGGTGCCCCATCGGTTTTTAATTTCATGTATTTTCGTAACAAAAGACCTAATCACATGCTGTATAAGATAGCGGAAATTTGACAGCAGAAAATAAGAGTTTACGCTACTCGCCACAAGTGGCAACACTATCACTAAAGAGCATTCATTTTGTTATGTAATTACCAGCGAAATTTTTTATTCATTATGTATCTCTTTTTTCACTAAATAAAACATCGCAGCGGAATAAAATATTAAAAGTGATCCTTAAAATGGCAAATTAATTGATCTCCGAAGTAAAGGAACTCGGTAAATGAAATCTTTAAATTTACAATATACCGTCTTTCCGCCATTTCTTAACGAAATACGATAAAATTTGGATAGTAGTATTGATCAGGGATTTTAAAGTAAGTTTTAGACAAAATTCTAGGATCTGTTCGTCCTGGACTACACTGTCCATTTCATAACCAGCCCTTATGAAAAATGGTATCTGTACATTTTCCACGATATAAATAAATTTCAAACTGGAGGGAACTCGGCTAGTTCTCAATTAAATTTTGTAAAATTTGCATCGCATACAGGGAAAATTTATGGATTAGAGTTTTTATTTTCTGCGGCCATATAAGTTATTTTCAGTTTTTGGCCAATATGGCCAACTTCCACTAGTAACCGATACTTTCGGTTGTCTTTATAATAGCCTAGTTAGTTCATACTGAGACTACATGGAAAATTATCTATATAGTCTCAGTTTGGCCTAAGCTACATCAGAAAAACAACCGAAAGTATCGGCTACTATTAGAAGTTTTTAAGATATTGGCCAAAAACTGAAAATGACTTATATGGCCGCAGAAAATAAAAAAAAAATCTATTGAAAACTCTAATCCAAAAATTTTCCCTGTATGCGATGCAAATTTTACAAAATTTAATTGAGAACTAGCCGAGTTCCCTCCAGTTTGAAATTTATTTATATCGTGGAAAATGTACAGATACCATTTTTCATAAGGGCTGGTTATGAAATGGACAGTGTAGTCCAGGACGAACAGATCCTAGAATTTTGTCTAAAACTTACTTTAAAATCCCTGATCAATACTACTATCCAAATTTTATCGTATTTCGTTAAGAAATGGCGGAAAGACGGTATATTGTAAATTTAAAGATTTCATTTACCGAGTTCCTTTACTTCGGAGATCAATTAATTTGCCATTTTAAGGATCACTTTTAATATTTTATTCCGCTGCGATGTTTTATTTAGTGAGAAAAGAGATACAGACTGAATTAAAAATGTTCGCTAGTAATTACATAACAAAATTAATTATCTTTAGTGATAATGTTGCCACTTGCGGCGAGTAGCGTAAACTCTTATTTTCTGCTGTCAAATTTCCGCTATCTTATACAGCATAAGTTTCATAGGGCCTTTTGATTAATTCACACATTTTAAAAAGACAAGCCTTTACGAAAAAATCGATTAAGAACAATTGGATTCTAAACCAGATTTACAACAAAATTGATTCATTTAATTTTTCTAAAATTTTAGTATGTGTCTATTTATTATTAATTAAATTTTTGCTGGTGCAACGTCCCGTAGAGGGATTTTACCGCCTCATTTGATCTCCCATAGCCGGTTATCTTTGGATCAATATGAGATTTGTATGTTATAGCCATAGCCAGATTTCAGAGCGGCTTTGATTGCGTTCCCACTTGCATAACTAACTCAAGCAACGTTTGCTTGACATTGATGGTGTAGTTGTTGTCGCATTATTTCTGTCTCTCTATCTGTTCCTGTCATGCGACTCCTAGTGTAAGTTGTAGAAATTTTTTATTTGTGTCAATACAATTCAAACCAGTAAAATGGGTCGTCGCGTGAGAGTTTTTATGGGCAGTAAATCACAGTTGATTTTCAGCTTAAATTACGATACGATATAAGCATAAATTTAAAAAAATTATTGTCCTTAGGTATAGAGTTATAAAATTTATTCTTAATTACCCTAATTATACATGGTAAATATTTTCTGCTTGGCGAACTACTTATTATAACGAGGTAAACTGGGTGACTCTTACATAAAAATATCGATATACAGAACACGCTAATTACCTGTCTTCTCTGGCATTTCCTATTAATGCAACTATTAGTCTAATGTAGCGTAACTACAAAATCTTTAGTCACACCTATATCGCGCCTATATCTTTCTAATTTATTCTTTCAAATAAAACTTCAAATATTGTTCAGTCGTGTGAACAATGTTTTAGTACAAAATATCGTTTTCCCAAATACATACGTATTATATGTGCTATAGGTTTTGCACTTCAAATTAACGAGGTTTCAAAGCATTTTTACGATTATACAAATTATGTTCAAGATTTTATCATCAAGTTAAATTTTATAGAAAACAAATGGACGTTCTTCTAGATTACTTTAAATTTTAACAAAAATTTATTAAAAGTCTACACTAGCACCTACACTAGCAACCTTGGTACCTGCGCTATAGGAACCCAATCCGGAAGTGGTCTAAGGCAGGTATACGGAGGGATTGCGAAGGCAGGTATACGGAGGGATAGCTTACTGCATAACATATAAAAGTAACCAGCAATGAAATCGGTTCAAGGCAGTATCTTGTTAGAAACTGACTTAGGCCCTTTTCCAATCACTGACTTATTTCAGACTTATTGACTTATTTGACGCTACCTATTTGACGCAATCGCCTCCTCGCGAGGTGACTTATTTGAATAAGTCGGTGTCCACAATTAAGTCGGTAATTGAAAAAGGGCCTTGGATGATAATTACCGACTTGGATATCTTCGACTAGCTAATGGTAAGTTTATTTCTCCACAGAATAATATTGGTGAATTTCTTCTCGCTGTTACCATGACCAATCACTGCTAACGGTAATTTGGCCCAAATGTTGATTACATAGGATTTCAACATTCTGAATTGTAGTTTGTTTTCTGTTGAACCCTATATATCTGGCAGTCTCGATGTGATTTTTCTGCTGTGCTAAAGCATATTTTTTCTATAATAAAGGATGCTTTATTCCATCTGTTGCAAACTTGTGTGACGTCTAGTTCTACTGCTAGTACTTTGAGCCGAGTCGTTTATTTATACCCAAATCCGGTATGTTTTCTATACCGATCCGAAGAGTTTCTGTTCCAACAGTCTGTCGTCGAGAAATTATACAAAAGAACCGTTGGCAGATTTATTATGGATCATATTTTGTGTTTAACTATACTGACAAACAGCATGATTAAGAGTTGGACAGTTTATAGCACTTAGTTTGCTATTATCTCAATTAACTGCGTCACAAACTTGGTATTAATAATTCTCTTTTTAATTCTCGAACGAATTTCGAGTTTCGTAACCATTTAAACTACGTATGAAAATTGACGAAGCACGCTTTTTGCAGTGAGAGGGATGGTGTGGGCCTTCATGTACCATCTAAAACTAATTTCGCGAGTTTTACTAAACGTAAGCGCACCTCTCTTTGGTAATGCAATCTCTAAAACGAAGTGTCCGCGCCAACCCATCTTAAGTTTCTTAAAAATACTGCAATTTCTGGTAATGTCGTAGATCCTTTGGGAAAAACTTGGAAGGGAGGGGCGGGTGTATAACAAAAATTAATATTTTGAAATTGCTAATTTCAACATAATAATTTTTGTTATATACCCAAAATAATAAATTTTGTTTTGCTGCACACAGCTGTGTGTCGATTCTGATGTCTTTGGGAAATAGGATTTTTTTCCTATTTAGGGAAAAACCGCGATTTTGAAAACCGGGATTTCGTAGTACACCCAAAATAATATCTTTCCGTATCCAAAGTAGGTGCGGACAAATAAACGTTAAAACTGTGATAAATAGGAAAGATAAATAGGAATTCCTAGAATGCACACCAGAATAAGCTCATAGGAAAAAACTCAAAACTGCTACAAAGGAAAACCAGAATCGATCCACTGTTGTCTGGTGGCCAGTAATTGTGCTTAAAGGTTCAATTGCGACAGTAAGTGTGTAATAGTAGTAGTAAAGCGTAGAATGCTCGTGGTGAGGGATCATCTGTAAATATATTTCTCCGATTAGAGAGTTGTGGATTCCCAGAGGACTGGGATCGAGTTTTGGTTTTGTTCCAAGATGCCATCCCTTACTTGTTCGATGCCATCCCTTAATTTTTTTTCTATGAAATTTTGAATTTTTAGCATGTTTTCATTATTTTGGATGCTTTTACAGCGTGAAAAGTCGATGCAAATCTTGAATAATCTCAGAAAATTGTGGAATAAATTGATAAAAAGAAAAACACAAAGTTAACGAGACAAATAAGAGTTGGCGCTGAGGTGTGATCGTTAATGCCCAGTAGATAGCATTGTACGTTGACTTAGGCGTTGTGCAATTTGTCAGGTGTCCTTTTCACATTGTCATTTTCGATTATGAGAACGTGTTATTTTTCGTGCTGATTATTAACTGATTTCGATAATATTAACATCCAAGATGTTTTTGGGGTCGCATTATTTAGAAAAATTCACCGAAAATCCAAAAATATGCTATGAAATAAAAAAAAAATAAATAAAGTAAATACGAGAGAACCAAAACACGCTGGCCGAAAATAAATTTTTGGGCTGAAACTTTTTTATTTTTTATTTTTAGGTCTATATAAATACAAGTACTCTCGCACAAAAAAATCAGTAGGCTTAAGATTTTTTATTTAGGCATTAAGCAAAATTTCAAGCCTCATCTTCGATGTTTAAATTTTTAGTAAATTAGTCAAATGAATCATTGTAATTTTTAAGTAACCGTAATTCACAAAGAATGCACGGTGTCCGTTAGAATGAAATGGAATAGCAACGCAAAGAATTAAATTAACAACCATGCTCATAACGGGAAAGTGCGCGCTGCACGGACACCAGCTCAGGTTTGACGAAACATAACTTGCCGGAAACACTTTCGGTCAAAACATCAACAGGAATTTGACCATTGCCACAAACTCGATGATTTCAGACATGCGTTGAGCTCATCTGCAGCTGTCGATCGAAATAACAGGTAGCGTTTGACGAAAATCACCGGCCAGCAGAATCATATTCCACTAAAATGTCTTGAGTCACTTCGTAAATCCTTCATCGTTCGATTGAACGCTTCCAATGATCGTTTGTGTGCCATTGTGCACTCCTCCCAGATGATGATTTTACATTCTTGCAATACCTTGGCCATCGCTGGGTTCTTGGCAATTGAGGACAGTGGCTTGTCATTCGTGTGGACATTCATCGGCTTCAATGCAGTCCGGCCTTCTTCCAGAGATGTGGCTGCATTTCCCGTCAACGCTATTTGAGATCTCGAGCAAGTTGTGGCCAAAAGCAATGAAATCAGAAAGGTTTTGCCTGTTCCACAGGAAGCATCAAGATTCCGCCGTGTTCTTCGTCAACTGCCTTCATCAATGCAACGTAGACCTTCTTTTGGCTCGTCCTTGTATTTGTTCCACAATTACAATGAGTTCAATGGATGACGCTATGATGATCGCGAACAATGTACGAATTTGATTTGCCGGCGTAGAAACAGTGACATCGGCGAGTGCTGAGTTCCAATTTGCGCGATTTGAATCGGTTTGATCTGGTCTGATTTGCTCAAGTAACCACAGCAGAATGAAGTGCATGTGGTAATCCACGCTTCTGCCACTCTACTGAGTACATCCAGCAACGTCGCTGTCCGAAAACCATCTGCTTAACGATGAAGTTCATTAGCGTCCTGAGTTATTGTTTGGTCTTCTTATTCGTTTCTTCATCTGCAAATTGAATATGTTATTTGCATAGTCGACGGCTCAATAACCAACTGGTCAGCGGATTGACCATCTTTATCTGGAAGTGGTAGCCGTCCTCCCCATAACAAAACATCAATGGATATTGAAGTGCATCATATGATCGATGTGTTTCGTATACGCGGTGCACTCGTCTGTCATCACGCCGCTTGGCCACAATGATATTGTTCCACATTTTCGCCAACAATCACAACTGCGACTTCCTCGTTAGTGGCAGCATTGTACTGACGTACATGTCCTCCGGTTGGTCGTTTGTCTGCTCTGATGATTATTTTGTAATCCAAATTCAGAATTTTCAACGAAATAAATTGGAAGGAACTTGGGTTCTTCATTCGCTGGTGGCATCAACGCTCCGCTTCGATAATAAATTTGCCCTTGAACCTTTAAAAAAGCCGGGCTGACGAACAACAACATCGGTTCCAAATGACGTCATGTTAAAGCATTGGTTGTACTGTTGCGAGTGTGCGAGAAAATGTCTGAACAGCGTTGTATCTCCATAGAGATAAGTCCGCAATGGCCCCGGTGGCGAAATAAAAACCGGCAAGTTATCGAATAAAATTGGAATAAATCCATTTTTTTATTTATATGATCCGCCAAAATTATATGAACCACGACTGGCTCAGTGACCGAGCGATTTTGGCAGCGTAGAACACGGATGGAGACAGTCTGAATTACTTGATTCAAAACCAAATCGATGGGAAAATGCATTGTTACAAATCCGTTGACTGTGTGACCAATCAAGTGGAAGCTACCAATCATCGGACCGAGTTTTTGAATGCGTGCTGCGGAATCTGAACCATTCGAGATTATGGAACGGAACGCGATTAGCTTCGAAGAAGCTTATGAACAACGTGATTCATGCAACGATTCTCAAGGGCAAATTCAAAGGAGAAGATGTTCTAATTCCAAGAATTCCTCTGATTCCAACTGACATTCTGTTCGACTTGAAGCGCATTCGGTTCCACATTCGTCTGGCGTTCGCTATGACGATTAACAAATCGCAAGGTCAATCGTTGGAAGTGTGGAATAAATCTGGGATTTCCGTATTTTTCTCGCGTGTTCGGTATGGTAAACCATCATCGTGTTCATTTACGCGCCGGAGAACAAAACGAAAAATATTGTTTACCACAATGCCATTGTATTGATTTGCATCTGTATTCGATTTAATTCCACTCGAATAAAATACATTGAGTTCTTTTGTATTAAGACTGACTCCAATTCGTTTCCGCACTGAGAGAAAAAATCCAAAAAAACAACTCAATTTTCAGCAGATGCCGGAGTTCGGAATCGACATTTCATTGACTTTTCAATACATTAGTGTTGAATTCGATGAAAAAGTGAATGCAATGTCCATTCAACTCAATCGTCTATTGAGAATTGAGTTGTCTTCGTGGAACGAGGTAATTTGGGGCGGAACGATATTTGACGGAGCTGTCTTTATATATTCTGTACGTGTGTTTGTAATTGATCTCCTCCTAAACGGCTGGACCAATTTTAATGAAATTTTGGGTGTGTGTTTGAATGGGTCTCTGGATGATTTAGATTTACAATTGGACCCGGTAGGTGGCACTGCAATCGAGTTCTAGGGAATTATTTTTTTGTTTTTTGACGAAATATTTTTTTTATTATTTTTTTGTATTTTTTCACATATCAGAACATATAACCCAAAAATTTCACCACCCCCACCACCCCCCATTCTTTATAGATATAATTCTTATGTACGAGATTTTTTGTGATTGTACTCCTCCTAAACGGCTGAACCAATTTTAATTAAATTTTGGGTGTGTGTTTGAGTGGGTCCCGGGATGGTTTAGATTTACAATTAGACCCGGTAGGTGGCACTGCAATTGGGTTCTAGGGAATTATTTTTTTGTGTTTTGACAAAATATTTTTTTTATTGTTTTTTTGTATTTTCCACATATTAAAACATATAATCCCAAAATTTCACTACCCCTACCACCCCAAAATTTTCTGTACGTGTGTATGTGACTGAACTCCTCCTAAACGGCTGAACCGATTTTAATGAAATTTCGGGTGTGTGTTTGAGTGGGTCTCTAGATGGTTTAGATTTACAATTGGACCCGGTAGGTGGCACTGCAATCGAGTTCTACGGAATTATTTTTTTGTTTTTGACGAAATATTTTTTTTATTATTTTTATTATTTTTCACATATCAAAAGATATAACTTAAAAATTTCACAAAACGGCTGGACCGATTTGAATGAAATTTTGTCTGTTTATTTGAGTGGGTCCCTGGATGGTTTAGATTTACAATTGGACCCGGTAGGTGGCATTGCTGTCGGGTTCTAGGAAAATTTTATTTTGTTTTTGGACAAATTTTTTTCTTATTTTGTTTAGATTTCTCTCATATCCAAACATATAACCCCAAAATTTTACCGCCCCTCCTCCTCACCACCCTCAATATTTTTTAAAATGACAAAAACTGGCGTTGTTTTGATATTTCAATCTCAGTTCGCTGTGTTTCGATTCGCCATGTATCATATCTGCGTTCATATTGAATGTATTATTCATCGCGACACATATTGAAATAACGTTTTAGATCATACATGAAGTGTATTTAAACACTTAAATTGAAAAAAATGTGTAAGGTGCAATGTTGAAGTGAATACCGTATATGATCTTCAATGAATTACAATTATATATACATGCGCATCCAATGCGAATCAATCTAACCTACACTTCTGCATCGCATTTGGACCGCTGATCAAGATCCCAATATTTGTTTTTTTTTGCCACAAATATATTACGAGGCATTAATATGGATTGAAGATCGAATATGCCACTGATTCATTGCGGTATGCCACTGCCTAAACCTCCAACAGACATCATTTACAGCGATGTTCAGCGTGAAGAACAGTTTGATGCAGCCGGCAACACTGGCAAAACATTCCTCACCTCACTGATACCTGCACGCATTCGATTACAAAATCATATTGTATTGGCAATTGCTTCATCTGACATTTGCTTGATGGTGGAAGGACTGCCCATTCAGCACTCAAGTTGTCTTTGATCGTTCACATAAATCCAGGCGGAATGTACAACATATAGAAGGATTTCGGCATGTCTAAACTTTCGCAAAAATGCAAAATTTTTATCTGGGATGAATGCACTATGATTCACAAGCATTCACATGAACCTCTCGATAAACCGATGATAGTTCTCAATGATAATAGCAGACTTTTCGGTGGCGCTCTACTGTTGCTGTGCTGTTCGGTGATTTCAAACAGATATTTCCAGGTCATTCTACGCGTTACATGTGTGGGCGAAAATAACGCATGTTTGAAACAATCTTACCTATGGTGAAATGATAATACAATACACCTTAACATAAATATGCATTTCCAACTGCAAAACGATCCATCGGCATTGTGTTTTTTTTGTTTGCTATTATTTAATCAAAATGAAAATCGTCCAAATTTGTACATATGTGTACATATGGGTCAGTGGATCCACAGCGTAGAAGCGTCCATTTTCATGAGTCGCCACTTCTTCAGTCATTTGTAGATCCATTATGAGCTAACCGACCAACTGAGTTTTACACAGTCTTCCATACAGCTAATACACAAGAAAAACACAACCGTCAGACATTTACACATATCCAACAACGGCAATATCTTTTTTGTAATCACATTATTATACTTATCACCAATCTCACGAAAAGTACCCCCTCTTTCGCAAAATGTGCCAATGACAAGCACTAAATTTCGTCCAGCGGTGACACGGGAATTGAACGGCGCAGAATAATGAGAAATTGCACTCAATTTTTTATTTTACTTTGGGCATCAGCAAATCACACAATGGCGAAACGAAAACATTGAAATGTCTAACTCAATGTCAAATGTCTCTTAATATATAGTTTATGGAAAATTCGCATATCGAAGAAACGTTTGCTGAAGCCACTTGCCTGCTATAATCAACGTTCCGCTAGTTTCATATAAAAATTGGGGTATTTGTGCTAATAAAACATTGGCCCGATTGCAAAACACAACAAAAAACATTGAATGGGCGATTTTCTGACATAAAGTGTTCTAGAAACCAGTGAACTTCGTAATTCTGATTGTATATTATTATCTTGTATGCTCATTGTCATCTAAATGATATAGTGGCTGGATTTCTGCTACTCAATTACAATTGCAAAACAGTTAGATGTTGAAGTAGCAGCTCTAATTATAGCTAAGGTACGAGAATCAGATAAAATAACGCATTCGGGGAGACCGTATTTGCTCAGAAGCACCATATGTTATTCAAAACTGGTGGAATAAGCGTAATTAAATGGATTGAAAACCACCATGCTCTGATATCAGCCGTTGCAATAGTACTGGGTACAATCAAGATTATGAAATTTCACTGGAAGCACCAGCAAGAGATAATTTTGGATTTCGCATACTTTTCCCACCGCCAAACATAAAGTTATACCATATACAAAACGAAGATTGCTGTCTGACAGTGGAAGACACTTTGATTCCCGATGATACTCGTAGTTAGCATTATTTACCCTAGTAGTTAAACTAATGTCTAGGTAGCCGAATTCACCTGGAATCAACCACTACCACCGTTTATAACAATAAAATTTGCAGGGTTTCAAAATTGATTTAAATTAATCAAAACAGTTAAACATATTGCGATGGGCAAACAGCCTGGATTTTATCACGTCTCTGAAAAAGCTACCTACACTGCAGTGAGATATGTCACGGCCTAAGGCATTGTATATATGCAACGCAATTAATAAAATTAGCACTACAACTAAAACTATCCAGTCATTATCTCGGCTTGATTTATGTGGGGAATTGTACTGGCTATATATTGGAATGAAAGCGAAATACTGCATAAGTTAAATGTAAATGTTCAATTCAGAACAAATTCCAAAATTTATTATTCTTGATTCGAAGGCATCCTGACAAGTATACAAAACTTTCATCACAAACACAATCTCAGAAATTCAGGGAAAAATAAATACAATACAGTGGCGGCATGGAAGCTCCGAGGAATAATCTAGTGATTGTGCATGTAGAGCATTTCTTTGACACGATGATGCCATCATAAGAATGTCCTTAAAATGAAATCCGCAGAGGAAGTAAAAATTAGGAAGATCAGCTGGAGAGTAACGATATCAAGAATATATATAACAGAAAAAAAAATATTGCAAAACCCTCTGGCACCTTACTGTGCCATCATGTAAAATTAAAGTTCCAATATAGAATATTAGAGAAATGCAAATAAATGAATCAGTCTCAGGACACTAGAAAACTAGAAAGCGATAAGTGATTGATTTGACTTGGAACTAAGTGATGCAAACTGAAGTGCAACAAATTGTAAAATCATGGCTTTGCCTATAGTAAACGTCCAGTCGTGTCCAAAATAAAACACCTATACCAAAAACTTATTAATTCCGCGCACACTTGCTTATTACTTACCTATAATCTTATTACCTATTAAAACAATCAAATTGTTTGTTTTATTATTTCATAAACACTAAATCGAGACTTAATTATTTCATTTCACTTGCCATTTAAAATTCCATTTTCGTCCCAATACAATTCAATACAACAGAATTGATCGATTTTATTAGGCGGCAGTAAGCAGTAATTGATCTTGTAATTTCCATATTAAATTGGGCAATTTCAAAATGTTTTCGAATAAATTAAAATTCGTTGAAACATGATATGGATTCAAAGTGTAGTCGGTTTTGAATATCAAATTTTAATAGTTTTAGGCGTAACAGACGGAGTCTACACATAGCTACCTATAAATAAAATTCATGAATACATTGAACATTTCTCAGAGCTGAAAAAATTTAATTAAATTCATTTACGGTTGCTAATATACTCGTATATTGTTAGATAGTTGAATTATTTTCTACATACGGTTAGTACCAATAATTGTTCGTCCTACAATTGGTGAACGTTTCTTACCTAAAACGAAATAATAAAAAAAAAATGTTTTGTTATACGATTTGTAACGTAAAATTCAGTGTGTCAAATTCTGTAACAAAAAATAATTAAAATTTTCTAAATTTTTTAATGGTGACGATGATCAATCACAAAAATCGCGATCACTTTCGTTCTTGCGTATACACTCGAAATGATATACCTTCATCATATCTAAACTCTTAATAATTATAATCCCATCCTCTTTCATGAGATCATAATTTATATTTTTATGTGAACATGACAAAAATAAAATATAGATCAACATCAAATAACATACGCAACAACACACACACACACACACGCATATTAAAACTATCAACATCAAATTTTTTTTTACCACTCTGGTACGAGATCGCGTACAACAAAAACACACAACGCGGTAATAACTTGATCGCATGTGTACAAATTAAAAACTGAATATCAAAACATTTGTCATCATGATCGTCCACAAAAAATGTTTCTGTTTTTTTTCCCCCAAAGTGTCGTATTAGAACACGCCGTACACTGCAAACTCATGGTCAACTTGATCTTTAACGATCTTTAGGCAGTCAATTTTTTATGTTTTATGTGTCATTGTCATGTGTGAATTTATCTGCCTTTTTAATGTACGAATAGTCCGACATTTCTCGCATACGATAAAAATTTACATTTTATAGAGAGTAAAATTTATTAAAAAATATAGTCATATCTCGTGATCGTGGGTGAGCAGGCTAACTATACGTTTTGTAAAATGTTTGTTCGCAGTTTCGGTGATTTATGACTTCCGAATAGTTTTTGATAAGGAACAGGGCGGTTTTTGGATATGTGGCAATATTAATGGTCTTGGTCGCATTTAATTTGATTTATTAACTGTTTTACCATGATATAATGATTACAAAAAAGATTATCATGATCGCGATCTTAAACAAACCGGTGACATATATAGGTATAAAAGCCGCCGTGGTTAAAAAACAAACTTTAAAAAATGAACATTATTTAACATTAATTCCACCGCAGTATTCACCAGTGATGTAAACGAATTTATTTTATGTTATGAGTTGAAATGTCACTGCCATTAGATTTCCCAATTCACCGAAAATCCGTACTCAAATGATTTATAACAAGTCGAACCTCGCTCAAAATTTGACAGTTAATGCTTATTCTTAAACGTGTCGTTCAGCTAGGAATTCGTCATAGATTTTGAGTTTTAAAATGATTCAAAATATTTTTTTCGACTTTTTTTTCGTTAATTTGTTGAATTAAATTTTAGGAGATGTCCAGATACATGTGAAATAATAATATTTGTTTTAGGTTGCTGTTTTAAAGAAGCGGTGGTGAAGATCCTTATTAAGATAATCTGACCGAAACAAAATTTTTGGTGGAAAGGAACATTTTTAAAATATCTGGAGGCACTTCAATCTTGCTTTTGGACACAGATGACTGGACACAGATAATTTGTCAACAAAGTTTTTTGTTGTTAAGACGATGCCTCGAATGGTCCAAGCTATTCAATTAATTTAACACTCTTTGTTTTGATCTCGTCGTTTGGATTTCGATCAGAGGGATGATTTGATTTAAATTCATCAAAAACTCGTTCAACTTAAAACAGCCAATGGGCTATCCAGATTATGAAGGCCGAGCAACTTTGCAAAGTTCTGGAAACTTTACAAAATTTGCGTGTGGGGCTCCTTCTTCTGGTTTATATATACATATATATATATACATATATATACATATATATATATATATATATATATATATATATATATATATATATATATATATATATATATAGATATATATATAGATATATATATATATATATATATATATATATATATATATATATATATATATATATATATATATATATATATATATATATATATATATATATATATATATATATATATATATATATATATAAATATATAAATATATATATATATATATATATATATATATATATATATATATATATATATATATATATATATATATATATATATATATATATATATATATATATATATATATATATATATATATATATATATATATATATATATATATATATATATATCCCCTATTTGAGATTAACATAATGTGTTACACTTATCCTCCAAATTCAAGAACCTCGGTATACCGAATTTTAGGATTTTTAAATCTTCCAGTTCTTAACGAATTATGATGAAATTTGGTTAGTAGAATTGGAAACTGAAAAGAACTGATGGCCACACAAATTCTAAAAATTACAGTGAAATTCGAAACAATAATTTCCCCTAAATTCAGTACGACCTTAGCTGTTAGAAAACAACAAAAACAAACGTACGTGTTGGTAAGTTGTGGTGGCCTTGGCATGAGCTGGCTGGGTTAAGTTGGCAGTTGACACTTGTATCAGCTCTGTAACTTGCAGCTTCCGCATGTGTTCGTTCTACCTCCACGCTGTGACCGCAGGGCGACTAGTTCACTATGGTATTTCTGGTGTGCGTTAGGCTAAGACATGGCGCAAACTGAGCCGGGTTAAGGTTTGAATCGCAGCGTGGTGATCACCGACAAAGCTGATCCCCATTGATATACACGGTACCTGGCTCTCTCCGGATCAAACTGCTTTGACTGTGTGCTACGCATGTATGCATAGATGCATACCAACAATACAAAAAAATAAAAGTTCGGCGCCATTAAACACGTGATCCCAAAACATACATAATTAAGACGTACCGAAAAACGGGACGCAAGCACGAACAAGTCTGGTTCCTCGAAAGAAATTTCTAGGTATACAAGAGCACAAGCAAGGTCGGCACTCTCGTATCAAATTGTAAAACCAGGAGAAGAGTTTAAAAAGCTCTTGTAAAGCTTAATAAGATTCCGTTGGCGGAGAGAACAGTCAGAGATATGGAAACGCTCTCACGGTATAAAAAGATTATTGATATGAAGTAGTGGATTTGTCTGAAGGCTTCCTACCCAGAAGGCAGAGATCACAAAAGAATCACAGAACAACAAAGAGGATTAGAATGCTGGAAATTATAACTAGACCTTTCATGATGTGCTAAATGAGCACTTAGTGGTGGCTGTCATTGACAGAGCCTATACTAAGACTGATATATATCATCCAGTAATTGTAGAAGGTAGAGAAGACCTTAGCCGCCACTTTCCTAACAAATTGTGGAAAACCTTGGACCCGCTCGGGCTTTGTACCGACCGGCGATCATTGACAAAAAGGCTTTAGAGAACCCAGGTGAAGACAGGGGCCTAACTATTAAATTCGACGTTCATTTTCGAAGGCTATCGTTTTCCTATTGTAGACAAAAGAATGAAAAAAATGTATACAATTTTTACTATTCTTTTCTCTTTTACTCTTAATAAACACATTTTCTCTTTTGTTTCTACGCTTGCTATACGAAAACGATAGTCGTCGAAAATGAACGTCGCATTCAATAGTTAGGCCCCTGGCCTGGTGCTAAACTGGAAGGAGTCGAGAAAATATCCTCTGCAGACCTAGAGCAAAAAATTGGATCCCAGCGAAACCACCGAGTGAAAGTGGCCAAGTTTGAAGAACCAAATGCTGATTATAGGTGAAATATTATCATATTAAATAGAGACTGCGCAGGTGAGAACTAATAGTTTAATTAGCTATGGTGTCAGCGCAGCCCCATTCAAGTTTTATAAGAAAGATAAGGGCCACATATTGAGAGTGCTGACGTCGGCACAGGTCCCAATTGATAAACTGAACATTAAGGAAATGAGTGAGGGAATATCTACACTCTCTATAGAAACGGAGATATCCACTTTGATGAGATTACTTTGTGAACCTCTGAAGGAATCACAGTCAGAGAAAGCACATCCACTCAAGCAATGGAGATTCTTTTCCATTTCTCAACCCTAGGTATGCTTGATAAACAAATGGCAGCGAGCTCAGTTGTAAGGCTCAACTTCGTCTCCATGTGGAACTGTAACAAGCCAGGACAGTAATCTCTTCTAAGATACAGGCACATCCCAAATACTAAAGACTATATAATCCCGTCACCACCTTTTGATCAGAGGCTTAGGATTGATATTCCCACTAGAGAGGACTGGTTGAGAGAAGAATTTCTCATTACTGAAGCTGTTAATTTCTTCATTGATGGTTCAAAGATGAATGGGAAGGTTGGGAGTAGGGTTTTCTGAGAAGAATTAAATCAAACCTCACTTTTCGTTTACCGGTTGAGGTATAATTTAATATCGTTGACTGGTTGAGGTATAATTTAATATCTGCAATGGATATTCGCGAAGATAAAGAGGAGGAAGAAACTGTTCTCCAAATAACTTGACGGACCTCGATCGTCAAAATGATCGTCAAGGATATCCTACATTCCTACGCTTTGCTGAGATCAAGATGGCTCGATGAGTAGATGCGGAGAGAAAATAATGTGACACGGCTACGGAACTGATGTCAGTCCTTTAGGACAAGCACCCTAACCTAACCTAACCTATTGATTTTTGTTGGACGTTTTTGTGATGTTGACTGGAAATTGCAAAGAACTCGACCACATTAACAAAAAAATATTCAGCACTACCCAATACTACACACATAATTGAATTATTGTGGTATTACTTTGGGGAATATTATTCCTATTCGAATATGAATGAAATTTCTGCCCAAAATAACAGTAAAGCGATTTTTTTATACTTTCATCGGTTGGTATAAAAATTTAATAAAATCAAACTACGCATGCGATTTACTTTTATGTCATAACAAATATTTATTAAAATATAGGGTCTATTTTTTAATTAAACCCGAGCAAGCAGGCTTGAACTGGGCGCCTATTATGAAATTTATCCGATATCGTAAAATACGAAACCGTAAAATCCGATCGTCGGCGGATATTCATATTATGAAACACGTATTTAAACTGTCAAAAGTGGACCAATGAAATTAGTTCTAATAACCAAACATAGAGGAGTGAAGCCATTTTTTTTGTTTTCTGTAATTTTGTTGTTGCTGTCAAAGTAAATACTCGGGTTTTATATCTAATTTCGTGTGATTTGTTTATCGTAAAAATAAAAATAAATTAAAATTAATACGTTTCCATTGGGAGTTTAATATGGATACGATCCCGTATTTTGTTCAAATGACGATGAATCGGATGAAGATGAAATAATGCCCGCCTACATCTGAACTGTGGAGAATTGAAACGATTTGTCGCTAAGCCTTGATTAACTTCCAAAAGGGAAACTAGTAACTAAAATTGTTGTCCGTTTGTTGAGGCCTTATAACAATAAAATTTTGATTAAGTATTTCTAGGTACACCACATATTTGATAAAATTTAATGGATAGTAGATATGATTTATAATCACATTTTAAAAACACTTTATTTTATTTTTTTTTAATTAAAATTTACACAAAATAAATTAAAACAAACTTTTCTTCTTTCGTAATTTACGATATCCGCCACCTAAATACCAATCCGATATAACATTTGTATTTTCGTAAAATTCGCTAACGTTCGGATTTTTTATTTTCATAATAGCAATATCCGCGGCGGATCCGATTTTTTTTTAATTTCATAATATGAATATCCGCGGCGGATCGGATTTTACGATATCGGATAAATTTCATAATAGGCCCCCTGGGTATTGTAAACCGAGCACAGATTGTCCAGTGCCAAATGATCCAGTGTGCATAGAGTAATAATTTGTTTTTTATTTTGCATACTCTTCGTACACTGGCATTCTGTTCAGAGTAAAATTTAAAGAACCGAGTATGTTCGGTGTAAGCACCGTTGAAAAATAAAAGCACATTGTGCGGAGTCAAAATACTCAGGTTGAATAAAAAAACACTGAGTATTTTTTGACAGCGCACTGCTTGCTCAGGTTGAATTAAAAAATAGGCCCATAAAATGCGTTTTCGACGTAAATATTTATTATTTTTCGGATTAATTTATGCATCGGAGTTCATTTTTTGTATCGTTGATTTATATCATTTGGTTCTTTATCCTTTATGCAATAAAAATACTATATTACTCTCAGAGTGACAACTCATAAAAATGAAATTATTTTATTAATTACCCGAGCGGTGAACATTTGAACTACACGAAGAATGGAATAATTCGAATCCTACTTTTAGGTGGAATGAAATTATTCATTCCGGATTGAAATTTATAAGGAATTGTTCTTGTAAAATTCTGAAAGTAAAACGCTAAATAGCTAGTTCCCTGCTTTTGCAGGTCAACTTGGAATGCCTTCTTTTATACAAAAATTAATTAATAATTTCCGCTGGTTTGAATAAAACTGTAAATTCTCTTATGCGACGTAACCTCGGGTAAATTCCCGTTTCATTAAACCTCGGTCTGTAAGGTTCTATTTCTCGACGTTTTGAAGGTCCTATATCCCAAAAATGCAAAACAAAAGTTTGCCCATGAGTCTGAATCTCTGGATATCTGTATGGTTGAACGGATTAATGTCGCTACCGAAGATTACTCAAAAACGGTTCATGAGATTCGAATGTTTTTTTCGCCAATCTTCTTTTATTTTTAATTCGGAGAATCGAAAAGATTGTGGGCTTTCTATTTACTTCAAGGGGTCGAGTACTTGCTTCACATTTTTGCCATATACTCGTGTAGTATACCGTTTGAGAGGTCTTGTATCAGCCAATAATTTTGATACAACTTGAGTTCATTACTCCACCGTTTCGGCGCTGTTAGCTACTAGACCTTAGTACGGTAGTTTTGACCATTGCAGCGCTGGCAAAAGTCAAAACTTTTATTATTCCTATGTAATCTGTAGCATATCATTTCAAACATCTTCGAGAAAGCAACAATTTTTTAATCAGCGCTTTAGTTGACAAATCCACCATTTTGGTGCTGGTAGGTAATTATTGATTTACTATAGAATATAAATGTAAGTGTGACATTTCAATGAAAAGGTTTTGAATACTCTCACAAATTTTACTGAAGCATATTAGTACTCAAAATTACCATTGTGGCGCAGATTACAGATACATTTTCTCTTATTCTGATACGATCATATGTCATATGGTTTTTAATTTTTGGACGAAGGAACATTTTTTTATAAGCCATTTATTTCACAAATTAGGCGTTTTCGCACTGGTGGCGAATTATTCCTTTGGTCTAGAATATATATGTACGTATCATTGAAAAGGTCTTCACGAATGTCACAAAACACGCTGAAGTACGTTAGTACTCAAAACTGCCGTTGTGGCGCTGCAAATAGTTACATTCAGCTCATCCCAATAAAACCATGTGGTATCTACATAAATCATTCATGGTTGAAAGGCCATGGAAAACTAACGATTCTAGCAGCAAGCAACGATTTTTACAAAATCAATGAAGAATTTTATGTTAATTTTGCAGGTACTGGTACAAAATTTTAATTATATTCTTAGGAAAGATTTTCTAAATATACATATATTTGTTTCCAAATTTTAAGCAAATCAGAACTGTTATAAATTGTTAAAACTGGCCTAATTTCCAAAATGAATGATGAACGTGTTAATATGATCATCATCATTGATTTTGAAAATCAGACCAGTTTCATGTTTTCCTGGGTGATTTTGCGATCAATTTTCTTACTGAAAATTGGTGATGTTTCCCAATTTCCAGAGAATTTTTCGGGTTTGTCCCTATACCGAGTTTCTTGGCTTTGCGGAGATCAAGTGATTTGAGAATTGAATTTCTGCATGTACCACATTAAGGTAATCACAAATAAGATCGTGCAAAGCTTATAGAACCTTGCAACGATGCTCGACCCTCGTAATTTGGCTAAATAATAATTAGTTATAAAATTAAATCATTAACTCACCCTTTCGGTCGAAACCCAAATGAAGACATCAAAACAAAAAGTGTTACATAAATAAGGATTATAATTTCAAATCTGTCACAGTTTACACACGTACGTTGCTTCAAGAATGTATCAATCATTTTCTAATTTTCAAAGTGTTAAATACTGCTGCTTTTTTAGAAAGTTTCTATTTTTTTTTACTGAGTTTCGGGACTTTGGAGGTCAATAAACTGGTTTGAGAATTTAAGGAACACTTGTAAGATTTCATTACGCTATAAAATTCTGTTTTGTTATAGCGCTGTCCCCTGTGGCGAGTAGTGTAACTTCTTATTTTCCGCTGGTAAATTTCCGCTATCTTATACAGCATATGTATTATGCATCTTCACTTACACTCAGACCAACAATTTCTATGGGCGTTGCACCTTCAAACAATATGTTTAGGCATAAAATACAATTTCGCTGCAAGATGTTCGTATAAATTCTCGGCTATCGTATATATATATATAATGATAAATTGTTGTTAAGTCAAGGTTTAAGCCACAATTTACTAATTTTATGCGATAGTTTTCAAGATTTTGTATTGGAATTGTGAATCAAATTTGATCAACCATTAAATAAAATATCAAAAAGTTGTGTGGTGATCGCTACCTTTGAGAAGTTTTGAAAACTGTCGTGCGATTTTAAGGAATTATATCTGTACCTCGGAGGCATACGACACCATGTGTTAATTTTTTTTTTCAGAGGTATATGAACCTTCAGAGGTCCAGATACTGCTTTCTGCCTTCTGCCTCTAACGGAAACTGCCCATGGTGTTATTTCAAACATGTAAACCGTAAGGACTTTAAGGATCAAATTCAAGAGAATTAAATATAATGAACCCACAATGTGAAAAATTGGACATAGTGTTGTATTCTTCCGGAGTACAGATATATAAAGAGTAGTGTGAGTTGCGTAGTGTAATTAGTGCAAATCTTCTGCGGAAATCCGAAAAAATTATAAAAAATTTATTGCAAAACACCTAACTATGAATGAAACGATAACAGTACTAAAGTAGAGTATAGTATGCTTGACCTTCCGTGTCCTGATTATTTATTGGTTAGCTGGACAGCTTATAAGGAATATTGATGTTTAGTGCAACAAAATCATAATTTATTCTCTGAATATTCTGAGTACCCTGAATGTTCTGAATTATTCCTTGAATACCCTGAATAACTGCATCCAACTGATGATATGGTTAATGACAACAATGCAAAATATGCTACAAGCAATGCTATATAATTAAACCTTTATCATCCAGAAACTAGAATGTCTCTGGAACGGAAACGGTATAAACCAACACCAGCTCGAATTAAAATTTCTAACATAACATTTCGTGTTTTGATGGTTACGAAATGGTTACGAAATCTATAACATGAAACATCCCTTGGGTCTGCCCAATTCGAGGAGGAACTGCTATTATTATAAAAAGCGGATTTACCATTATGTTTTAAATTAATTATATCAATGAAGGATTTCAAACAACCTTCGTGTGTTGATCTCGATATAGAAAGTTTAGTCATCGCTTCAGAACTTCAAATTGAGTTTATCTGAACATGTTTTAAACATAAAAGTAATTTTTAAAATTTCGGGCTAAATGACATTTATATACTCATGAAAGTGTATCATGACACTGTTTACTTCCGCGATAGTGACAAAGCTGTGATAGTAAACTTTAACGATAATTTTTCCAGGCTGATTATTGGGCTACCTTCATGCACATAAATATTACTACGGTTTTCGGTTTAACAGATGATTAATATCTTTTTGTCGACACCAAAAACTTCCTTGTTCTTAAGACAATGACTCCAATAGTCCAAGGTGTAGAATGATGGGTGTTTATGTTCTCTGTTTATTATGTATGCTGATATTGATTTGAGGAGATTGATTTTATTCAAAATATCTGTAATTAACGGCAGTAGTTGACACTTTGAAGATTAGATGTTGATAAATATATTGTTGAAGGAACGTTTGTGTGAGAATTGCGGCTATTTCGAATTGTAATTCTTATTTATTTAGCAAATTTTGTTTTGATGTCTACAATCGGGCTTCGAGAGGAATGGTGAGTTAATGATTTTATTTACATTCATCAAAAACTATAGGTTCTGGAAGCTTTGTACAATCCTATTTAAGTTTATCTTAATATGTTTCATGCTATATAAGAAGCGGAAACTAAATTCTCAAATCACTTTGCTCCCAACGCCAGGAAACTCGGTGTAAGGAATTTTAGAAATGTTAGATTGTTCTCCCCTATTTCTTAACGAAGAATGATGGAATTTGATTAGTAGATTGGATATAGAGACTCTAAAGCGGATTAGTAACAAAATCTAGAATTTCTCCATGTTGGACAAATAATGCCATTTCAGAACCTATCATTGTGAAATTTGATTTCTATGCAATCACTTTTTGGATTCAAACATAAATTTTAAATAAAGTAAGAATGAAGATGCGGTTAACAACAATTGTGAAATTTGTTTTACTCACAGATAAGATCATACTGAATCTGGTATTACAATAACAACTGTATATATTGGTTACATGTGGGAGTTTTTGAGATATTGAAACTGAGATAAAATTGTCACATTATCACTGGAATGTTTTCTTTTATACAAAAATGAAGTACAACAAAGAATTAAAAATTTCTGCTCGTTATAAAATAACAGGTAACATTCGCTTTGGTGATAGTGCTGCCTCTTTTGGTGAGTAGCGCAAACCATATTTTTCCGCTGGCAAATTCCCGTTATCTCGTATAGCATATTGTTAATAAAATTGGCTGAACGAACCTTTCAGTCGAAAGTTACATGTGCTTTTTTTTATGACCGAGATGACGTTTAAATGTCAAATTGTTTGACAGCAAAATTGTTTTACATATTTTTTTTTTTTTTAAATAAATCAAAATGAATCGAGAAATATTAATTATTTCTAGTTTACATCAACAGCGTTTAACAAAAATGATAGTGTTGTAAATACAAAAGTGGGGTGTAATTCATACCATAGAACCGCAGAAAAAATCAAAAAAAAATTTAGTAAAGTAATAAAGCGAATACGAAAAATTTTATTTGTCCAAAGCCAATTAAGGCTAAAAATTTATTTGGAAAATAATTCTTTAAAAAAATGAAACCAAGAAGCCGTGATTGGTGGAACAGAATCGTGCAGGATCATTTTCTAGAAGAGGATTATACAGAAAATTTTAGAACTTCTTTAGAAGCAATACAGTTCGAGAACCTATTCCGGTCAACAAAATTGTGGCTGTTCCCCTGTACAAATTAGCATCTTGTGCGGAGGACAGAATTATTGCGAACCAATTTGGAATTCATAAATCTACAGTACGGAAATGTTTACTGAAATTTGTAAGAGCTGTATTAAAAGTACTCCGTCCAAAATATATAAAATGTCCAAATGAAGAAAAAGCATTGTTATTGTCGAACTCGTTTGAGAAAATTTCAAACATACCAAATATAATAGGGGCAATTGATGGTTGTCATATTCCTATTAAAGCACCTAATATTGGATATGCGAAGTTTATCAACTGAAAAGGATGGGCATCGGTTGTTTTGCAAGGAATCGTGGACTCTTGTCAGTTAATGCCTGACTCCAATTCCATATGTATAATTTCCAATATACTTAACGATTATGTTGTTTGTGTTTCAGGTTCAGAAGTATTACATGTAAGCTCTGCACACGATGCCACTGTATTGAAAGATTCCGGAATTTATAGAAAAGTCCATATTTGGCATAATGACCAATAGTAATATTTTTGTAACAAAAAACAACATTCAATTTTTAACTACGTGCAGCCGAATTAAATTATCCCCAACCAGTTGGTCGAGAAACTTTAACTAGGCTTTTCGGTGAGATCAATGTGAGAGATCAAATGTGTAATAATATGGCAAAATTTCCAAATTTGTGCTCTGATTTGTTATAAATTTAAACTAAAAATGTATTATTTTTTCGTTTATTTCATAAAAATAAAAATAATTCTTTAATTTCAGAATGATAATTTCATATTCAATAACAAAATGTTTAAGGCTAACTATTTTAATTTAAATTATATTTATCTATGGTCCATCTATCACTGAATTCTGTTCTTCGGCAAATTCGTCTAAATACTCCACGGTATAGTTGGGTGTAGTTTTATGTAAATTAGATAAAAAATTAAAAAAATCGGCATTTGACTCTCAACATTTTCGATGTTTCTTCAAAAAATTTAGTCTGAATTTTTTCATCTTGTTCCGTATCTAACTCTTTTTTTTTTAAAAAATCCATCTGGAAACCCTGTTGTACTTTTAGGAATTGCCTCATATTTTTTCCTGGTTTGCATTTCTCACTGGAATCTATTTTAATAAAACAAGAAATATTGTTATGTAATGTATACGTATTTAAAAAAAAATACCTTTTGATATAGATGGCCCTGGCACCATATCATTATTAGAGTCCTTTAGTTTCCTCCATTTAAGCACAATTTGTTCTTGATTTTTTCCAAAACTTTTGTTACTTGCTTTTCAGCCAAACATCTAATAAATCATCCACTTCTTCATCTGACCACAAATTTCTTTTTTTTGAACTCATTCTGTACTTGAATTGATGATTTTCTTCTAACTACTAACCTAGAAATAAGCATGTGAAATGTAATTTCAGTCAGTCCAAAGTTACATGTTACACTGAAAATTAAAACCGACTCAACCAACCTAATGTTAACCGACTGACTCGGTTATTATCTCGGCCGCAATTTCGGTTGGGTTGCAGTTTACATGTTAGGCTTTTCGTTAAGTTTCAGTCGGTCATCATTTCAGTTCAACATGTAACTTCAGTGTGTGAATATGGTTTCATTTTTATTTTGGATAGGAAACTTGCGAATCTAAATGGAATATTAAGAAAAGTTTATTTTTATTTCTGGCCAATACCTAAAAAACTTTCACAGGTAACCAACCAACGATTATACTATCACGATCGTGAAAGTTTACAATCCAGCCCGAAAAAAATGTCACTATCACGACATTAAACAATGTTCTTCTACACTATCGTGACATTTATATAATTTAGCCTAAAATTTAAAAATTACTTTTATGCATTTTTAAGATATCCATCGTAGATTAGATAGAGCTAAACATATATTAGATAGCACTAAACTTATCTTTTATATGAAGCTAGTCCGAAAAAAAAACCGATGACAACACTTAACTATCACTCAAGGCAGAGTATTCTATACCGACCCGAAAAAATATCACTATCGCGACAGTAAAAAAAAATATCATGTTAACCTCTCATGACATTCATAAAATTCAGCCAAGAAGCTAAGACAGCCTTAATCACATGAAGCTGTCTAGCATGAATTTTCTGAACGAAATTTTATTTTTTGATTTACGTATATATTCGTTGGAAGTTTTGACTACAAACTGAAACGATACCTGTGGTAAAGTAGTTAAAATAAGATAAGATAGCGAAAATTTTCAGAGGAAAATAAGAGATTAAGCTACTCGCCACAAGTGGCGGCAGCACTATCACAAAAGAGATTTTTTTGCTATATAATTATCAGCGGAAACTTCTAATTCATTTTGTATCTGTTTTTTTTTACTAAATAAAATATCCCAGCGGAATATATTTATTAAAAGTGATCCTTAAAATGTGAAATTTATTGATCTTCGACATAATGGCACTCGGCCTATGAAATTTTGAAATTTAACAAACAATATCCCATCTTTTAGTCATTTCTTAATGATTTACGATGAAATTTGTATTGGTTAGGGATTTTTTGATATGAACATATGGCATTTGTACATTCTACACAATTAAAATGGATTTTGAGTTGGAGAGAACTCGGCTATTTCTTAATTAATAATTGTAAAATTTGCATCGCATACAGGGATAATTCGGATAAAATTTAATTTTTTAATTTTTTGCCGGCCATAGATAAGTTTTTTTTTTTTTTTTTTTTTTACAAAAAGGAAGTATTAATCAACCAGTGGATTTAATGTCCTTTTATGGTCAACTAATACTCCCCTTTTCATTCACACACACACACCAACCCATTCACATACTCACACAATTACTGTATACCACCTGCACGTTGCAAGCTCCATGTCAATCTGCACACTGGCATGCACGGTGGGTCGGCGCTGAATTCTGCACTCCAACAGAGAGAGGGTCTAAGTTGTGTTTATTATCATCACCGATCTGCCTCTGATGGGATTCGAACCCAGTACCTCTCGGTGCAAATGCCGAAGCTTTAACCACTGCGCCACCTGTACGGTGAGTTCTTTTCAGTTTCTGGCTAATATCTCAAAAACTTCCACTAGTAACCAACACTTTCGGTTGAGTTTCGAATAGCTTAGGTTATACTGAAGCGTAACTTCTAATTTTCCACTAGCCAATTTCCACTGTCTTATATAGCAAATGTGTTAAGATGCGTAACACGCCCAACCATCCATTTCCACAAGCGTCGGTTCAAAATGTGTTACCTATAGTTGAAGAGCGGCTGGTATCTAACTAAAATCAATATGTTCAGGCATGAACTACCATTTTGTAATAGTCTCGATTATCGCATAAATAATGATAAATTGTTGTTAAGCCCAGATCTAAACCACAATATACCCATTTTATGGGCCAGCTGTCAAGATTTTGTATGAAAATTGTGAACCAAATTGAGAGATCGCTGACACAAAAAAAATGTGTGATAGTAAATGAACTCAGAGTACTGTGAGTAGCGCTCCTATAATTAGTGCAAATCTTCTGTGAAAATTCGAAAGAATTATAAAATTTTATTACAAAACATCTATCTATGAATGCAACAATAGCAATGAATACTACAGTATACTGGACCCTCAGCGTCTCGATTATTTATTGGTTTACAGCTTGTAATAGAGTTAGCTCAATAATGTCGTACAATTTCAATGTGAGGTCATATCTATCGATAATACATTTTGAGGTAACATAATTGCAGCTTAAAAGCAGATATGCGGGTTTTGTGTAACACTAATTCCCTTAACCTCAACTCTATTATCAATTACCAATGTTATAGTAGGATTATCACTTTATTATTTTACAAATGATTAGACATCTGATACTTTGAATTTTTTGGTGAAAGGGACTGTGACTCATCGATGATGGCTTATGAACGCAAAAGCTACCCATATACGTATATTTCATCATCATTTAATGTAAGCAAGTAGCTTGAATACCGCATTTAGACGATGCTGAAATAACCTCTGTTTGCTTACCGTAGATCGGAGCTACTCGGTAATAATTTTATGATAAACCAACCTTTAGTTTATAAGTTACAGTTGTCAGAATTTTATGTTACCAGCTGGATCAGCCGAAGTAACTTGAGTTGTTCTATTGCACTGAACATCATTTGGCTGTCGTGATCAAAATTATTTCTATAATGGCATTGTATAATGATGAAAGCCAAACATATTCACTGCCAAACAGTTGATGCCCCTACTTTCCATTTGCGATCTCTAATAAACTCTTCAAAGGCTTCAATATCTGAGATGAGGTGCGAACTTCGATTTACTCGAATGATGGGAATTATCTATATTTTCTCGCTCGTGACTCTTTCTCTTTTCAAAACACAGGTTGCATCTAATGTTAAGATGAAAGTGGCTGTTGTTTCGACTGTTCGGCTGTCGTCTTCGCAAATTACATTATAAAGAACCTTTGATTTGATTACAAAGATCCATGCGTTGTGTTGGCTTAGTGGAATCCATAATGAGGTGTTGTTCATTTTGTAGATCTCACAACAGTAGTTGGAACGTTACTACTCTGGTGTAAAAGTAGAATGTACCTTGTATTTGTATTCGTCATTGAGGGTGGTACAAGAAACGAGAATACTCCCAATGCGTGAATTATTGCGAGTATATGAAGAATCAGTTTGAACTTGGTGATTGCTCTTGTCACTCGCGTGCGGTGTTTTGCGCTATCGCGAATTATACTTAGAGGAAATTTTTCTGGAAACAGAACATCACCTTTACTGAATAATAGCTCTTCGTTCCTATATTCTATTTTTATTACATTTACTTCCCATCTACAGGGTTGCTGAGACCAAGTGTTACCAAATGAAAACGCTGTAATTTTTTTAATTTTGATTATTTTTTCTTGAAATTTCGTGGAATATGTTGAAAAGATTACATTTTATGAAAAATAGAAAGCTTCCATAGAAAGCATTGCATGCTGACCGAACGTGGGCTTGCGGAATTTTATGCCATTCTCGAACAAGAGCTGACTTCAATGCATCAACACTTTCGTATTTTTTAGTGGACACCTTACTCTCTAAAATGGACCATATGGAGCAATCCATAGGATGCAAGTCTGGTGAATATGGTGGCCATTCTTTCAACAAAATCAGCCGCGGAACGCAATTTTGTAAAAATTGCTGTGTCGCTCGAGCTTTGTGTGACGGTGCCGAGTCCTGTTGGAATGTCTAACGGTTCGTACCAAAGTGTTTACGTGCCCAAGGTAGCAAAGCATCGTTTAGGATCTTTTGGCGGTACACCTCTTGGTTTACCTTGACTCCATGTTCGATGAAAACCGGAGGAGTGCGTCCATCTGCAGTCACTGCAGCCCAAACCATAACATAAGCTGGTGATTGCTTGCGCATGGCAACTTTTGTGTCCAAATTATCGTTGGACTTGTGCTCTAACCAAACACGATCATTTTGTTTATTCACATACTGTTGAATGGTGAAAATTTGCTCATCAGAAAAGACAATTTTTGGAATCTCATCACGTTCGGTCAGCATGCAATGCTTTCTATGGAAGACTGAATCAAATAATCAGAGCCAAAGGAGGTTATATCGAGCAGTAACATGTTTTTCATAAAATGTAATATATTTTCAACATATTCCACGAAATTTCAATAAAAAATAATCAAAATTAAAAAAATTACAGCGTTTTCATTTGGTAACACTTGTTCTCAGCCACCCTGTATAATAATTCGGTTAGACAGATATTCGATAGGCTTTGTGTTATTCTCTGCAGGTCTGCCATTGTGATAAATGATTGATGTTTTGATTTAAATGGGAGCCTGACACATAGGCGGCACATCGAATAAAAAACTAGGATGATTTTTAGGAAGTACCAACCTTTAAACGTTTTGTATCAAAATTTTATGATAAACCAATGAAGAAAAATAATTTCGTGTGTTGATTAAACACTGATTTTTGATAGAAAAAATGACCGTTCAAGCAAATCAACGGCTTGTTAAGTGTTATAGGGCTCTGCTCCTTCGAAAGCAACCGTCAAACGTTGGTCGGCCGAATTCGGCAGTTATCCCAGAGAACGCGTTTAACCACAAGAAACTGGATTTTTTGCATCGATATGTGACAATGTATGAAACATGGATTCACCAATACACTCCAGAATCAAATCGCCAACCAGCTGAGTGGGCAGCGGCCGGTGAAAGGCACCTAAATTGACCAACATGTCGTTCGGTAAGGTTTTGGCCTACGCATTTCGGGATGAGCAAATTTTTTATCCGTCGAGTATCTTGAGGAAGAAAAGACCATCAACAGCCAATATTACATGATGTTATTGGAGCATTTGAAGGAAAAAGCTGAAAGAAAAACCCTCTACAAAAAGACAAAAAGATAAATCCTACAAAAAAGGCATCGAAATGTTAAAGAAGCGTTGAAATGAATGTATGTATCACTCTAGAAGGAAACAATCCTAGTGTTTAGTCTGGCAAAATAGATAAAAAATATCACGATATTTTTTAACAGCTTTTGCCATAAAACGCACTCATTTATCACAAAAAACAAGAATATTTTTCATTCTTGCTGTCAAAATTTGTATACGTTTTATTTGATGAAGTTGTGTTATGATTTTACATGGACAGTTTGCTTACAATAATTACTTGCGGTTATAATTATTCGAAAATATGTAAAAAAAGAAAAACTCTTAAAAATTAAAACATATAAATTTTTTTTAATGACAGCGTTAGCAATGTGTTGACGTACAGAATCAATATATGTATATTTTTTTCGGTTTGATCGTTCACTCGGGTTTGACATAGAATTAAACGGAGTGAAGTTAGAGTCGCAAAAAATATTATGATAATTTTTATCATTTTGGTCGGACTGAACACGCCAAAAGTTGACGAATAAGTCGAATTTTACAAAACAAACGTTTTTTAGTAGTTTGCCTCGAAATTTATTGATCGATCGAATGTTTTGTTGTCATCTCTTCCATTATTATATGTTTTTCTGCAATTATTTTGACTTTTACCGCAGGTCTAATTGGAGTAGCTTTTGCTGTTGCAAGATTCTCCATCAATTGGTTCAGAGTCAATAATTGTTGTTTGTAGTAAATTACACATTTATTGATGAACATTTATACTTCTGACGAACCCTTTATTATTCAATTCTTTTGGCGGGTGAAAAGTAGCGTGAGGGATTTACTTCCGGGCAGAGGCATCTGATGTGCGTAGTCTATGAGAAGCATCGTAAAATGACAATGACTCTTATACGGAATTTTAATTGGAAGTTGAATGTCAAAACTATAGGTTTTTCCAATAAGAGTGATATGATTTCTTTAAAAAAACACAGTAATTGTTAAGGAAATTGTTATGTTTTTTATTTAATGTGAAGTACAATTGATACAATTAAGTTCTGAATAAAACGCCATTCAAATAGCCTCCACAACTTCTTGTGCAGGAACGAATTCGATGAACCCAATTTTCGAGCACTTTTCCTACTAAATCAAGTCGTATATCATGAATAGCACGTTCAATATTGACTTGTAAAGCTTGAAGAGAGTTTGGTTTATTCCTAAAGATCAATGACTTCAAATAACCCCACAAGAAATAGTATAATGGTGTTAAATCACAACTTCTTGGAGGCCATTCAATATCACAATTTCTTGAAATAATCGAATCTCCAAACCTTTCTCGCAATAATTCAATTGCTGTGTCGCAAATATTGTTAAGATCAACTTCTTCCAATTTTGGACTTAAAAAGTTGGTTATCATCGATCTATACCGATCTCCATTGACAGTAACGCTGTTACCAGCTTCATTTCGAAAAAAAAATACGAACCGATGATTCCACCAGACCAAAAACCACACCAATCAATCTAGGTGAATGTAATGATTTTTCATGAATAATTTGTGGATTTTCACCACTCAGATGAAAGTGAGCTTCGTCGGAGAATCCGCCAAGTTGTGGTTTGGGACAGTCCCAATTCTTGGGAACGTCTTGGAATCGACAAACTGCGGTCTTCAGCAACACTTGCCTGAACGGCAGTAACATTCGCATTACTTCGAGCGTTTCTTTGTCTTATTGGCACTTGAACATTATGTAGAGAAAATGTACGCTCAAATTATTACGACCATAAAATGGCAAAAGCATACGAAAAGTTGCAATTGGAGAAAGATTTTGATAATAAAACTGAATAATTTGTAAACATTGTTCTTGCATATATCCCACCATGATGAAATTGTAAACATTACTGAATACAATGAAACAAAAAATGAGATCATGACATATTACAAATGGCCGAAACGTCACTTAAAAATCATATCATTCCTATTGGAAAACCCTATATATGTTTTCTAATATTTTCGTGTTGTTGCTGCTTCATTTTCTTAGATTGAAACATTATTGTCTTAAGAGTTGGCTTAATTGTTCTTCAAATGTGATAGTTTCCATAAAAAGATTGTCCACATAAAAATCATCAGCATTTGCTCTTTTCACATTCTGAGCTAACTGGCCTAGAACACTTGTAGATAGATATGTACCGGAGGCCATACGTTCCTATTTTCAGCGTGTGTATGCTGATTTTGTCTTTGTAGTTTCTCCATAGGATCAATTGAAACGTATTTTCGATGTCAGCTTTAAAAACGCACACATATCCTTCATTCAGAGTAACAATATCAAGTTGAGCTCTTGGACATTTCAATTTTCCGAACACGATCCAATCTAATTTCGTTTTTATTGGTTTTTCTGGAATTCCTTTTATAACATCCAATAGCATCTTTGGTATACCGGGTGAGTTTTTTAAGCTGAAACTTTCAAATATCTCGGAAAATAAGCCCTCTACGATAAAAATGACCATTATCAAAATTAAAT
Organism: Nephrotoma flavescens; assembly: GCA_932526605.1. Taxonomy (NCBI): domain Eukaryota; kingdom Metazoa; phylum Arthropoda; class Insecta; order Diptera; family Tipulidae; genus Nephrotoma; species Nephrotoma flavescens. The sequence continues at coordinate 71,741,589 of OW052221.1, forward strand.
CATTCTGGATGGGTGCTACATACATTAGTGCTAAAATTGGGACCCCCGCCCATGTTTGTAAGGGGGGTGGGGGCAGCTTGGAAACTAAGATAGGAACCCCTATTTTTTATTGCAGATTCGGATTCTACGGCTAAAAGTACGTAGGATTTCCTTGAAACATTTTTTTCGATTCATGATAGATGGCGCTGTAATAGGCGGTATTAAATTTTTTTCGATTTCTCCTTCTGAGAACATTATGCATGATGTTGCATGATTATGCATGATTATGCAACGATTCTGCAATATTTTTGCATTAAAATTAACACGTTTCCAAATGTAAATACTTAAAAGTAGTTTTAAACAAATTGTATTTCTTAAATTTAAAAAAAAACTACGTTTGCAAATCGTATGCATAATGTTCTCAGTAGGAGAAATCGAAAAAAATTAATATATCCTATTACAGCGCTATCTATCATGAATCGAAAAAAATGTTTCAAGGAAACATTACGTACTTTTAGCCGTAGAATCCGAATCTGCAATAAAAAATAGGGGTTCCTATCTTAGTTTCCAAGTTGCCCCCACCCCCCTTACAAACAGGGGCGGGGGTCAAAATTTTAGCACTAATGTATTTCCCCTCCAGAATGATTTAATTTTGATAATGGTAGTTTTTATCGTAGAGGGCTTATTTTCCGAGATATATGAAAGTTTCAGCTTAACAAACTCACCCGGTATATAATCCGCTCCAAGCTAAATGTCTATAAAGCCTGGCATACTATAATTTGGACCTACATGCTCTAAGTTGCTAAGATGTTCCCATGCATTCAGATACAACAGATACAAATCTGTTGTTCTGGTAGTAGTTTCATGAGTTTTTGAAATATTAAAACATCTAAGTGCAACTCAAATTCGGATGTTCCGACGGGGTGGTATTTTGGCATATACTTGTCCCTTCAGCTCCAATCTCTGAATTGCTTCCTCAGTAATGAAAGTTGCTTTTGATCCTGGGTTTATCAGGAATCTTAATGTGGCATAAATTACATTAGCAGATTTACCTTGCTGTTGCTAACAAACAACACGTGTTTTTTCTCGTGCAAAATTTGTTTATTTCCCATGTGCTCGTGGTTAGAACTTCGAACTTTGCGATAAGCAAAATTTTATGATGTATTTCATTACAGATCGTACACCTTTCCCTTTGGTGGTATGTTAGATGTGCTCTTGATAGACATATCCTCTACATAGCTGGTGTAGTACCACTATTTGGCTTTTATCTGGTGTTGACAACTGCATAAACCTTGGACATTGGGTTGTTACCACCAACGATTGCTTTGGGATTATGAGGCATTAAAAACAATGCCTCAATCACCTCTCATTCCCTAGGCTCTCATAGGCATAGCCTGAGGCCTCGACACAAAGTTCATTGTGCCTAACAATTACTTGATTCATGGCATGCTGCATGTATTGCATTGCGAATTGCTTAGCTTGCTTGTCTTGTTTTCTTTCAAAACATCTTTGGCGTTCGCTATTTCCTTGTACAGTTTCCTCATTTTAAAATTTTCTTGTACAGTTTCCTCATTTTTTTTTTATTTGAGTTAATTTTCTTTTTAACATATGTCTCGCGATCAAGTAACTCCATTATGGCCGGTTGTTATGTGACTGATGACTGTACCAGTGTCAGTACCAGCGTTTCGTGTCGCGCTTGAGTATGGTTGGAAACTTTGCTGATTGTTGCTTAGCTTTGTTTTCGATGGGCTAGGTGTTTGTGACTGTTTACGACTGATCAACTTTGGTTTGGCATTAAAGTGTGAACCTACCGTGGTTCGGAGTCCACTATACATTCGTTGAACAGCGCTGATTTAAACATTTTACAGATCTTAAAAAATACCTTATTAAGTATATTAAACTATTTGTATACATTAAACAATTCAATATCACACTACGCGTGTCTTTATAAATTTTTCAAGGCGTCCATGTAGGTCTCCATTTCTTTAATTCAAACAATGACACGCATCGCCGTGTTGAAATTTTACATTCAATCTTTCGTTTACTTACTCGTTTATTGTGATGTGTACTTAGTTAATATTAACTTATGCGTAATTAGGTAATGACGTTTATGAGCTTATTTGACAATGCACACTGTTACTAACGTTAAATTATTATCATCTTATCGCATACAAGATTATAAGAGGTTACGATAATTATATAGAGATATCACTAACCACTTCATACCGCCTTTCATATCCACTTGATCTCAATAAGGATATAATTTTTACATTAAACTTGTATTGAGTCATTATAATTTTCTTGAAGAAGCGGAAACTGTGTCTTGTTCATCTTAATTCAACCAGTAATTCGTTTTCGTTGCTAGAAACTTTAATTATGATATAAGATGAGAAACGAACGTAATTACACGGCAATTACTTGTTGTTGTTTAAAGTAAACTTACGTTACATGTTTACTCAGCAAATGGTTGTATTATTATGGCTGCAGGTAGTTAAAGTTCGGGTGGTAAAATTTTCTTTATTTACATAAATTATATATTATGCATATATGTGTATGTGTATCTAGATACGAAAGTACAGAGACACAAAACAAATTCGTGATGCATGAAATTTTCTATTTATAGACGTATAGTAAATGCAGCGTAATTACGTCAAGATAATTACATCAAGATAACATTTGCAAAGTACATAGGGCACGGATAGCTAACGAAACACACGCCGCTATAATTTAAGCATTTCCCCATAAACATTTCAGTTCAACGATCTTTAAATAGTAAGATGCATCTCGTTTAATGATATAATGATCATCGTAGCCATATACTAATCAAGACCAACGTTTCTATAAACACATCAGAATGTTATCTTATCGAAATTTATAATAAAACAGAAATAAATTTAAGATAAAACAAAAAAAAAAAATGTTTTTTTTCAGATATTCAGTCGATATTTTCATCTATTTTATTTCAACGTGGAAATAATAAATTTAAACTTAGAAAACCGAAAATTAATTTTATTATAATTTACCAAAAACCATATAAAACGCATTCCGAAATGGGTACAAGTGTAGAAAGATATTACGTTATTAACTCGTATACTTTATGGATAAAATTCTTACATTTTTGTATTTATTCGATACGAGTAGGTTAGTTCGTAGTTTACGCAATCATTTATCCAACTTTAGTTTACTATTTTTTTCCATTTACCTCCAATTTAGGAACATAGGGTATCTACTTGGCTGGATCATCTAACTCGGTTGGGTGTTATTATTATAATTTCTACCCACGACTTGCCGAGATGTTTCGCTTCTGGTATATCATCGTCCGTTCCACGTTACAGAGAACATTCTTAGCTTGACGTTGCGAGATAGAACAGTGTGTTCCGAACGTTGTATAACCTTTACCTCTTTCATTTCTACTTCGTACATATATCGATGTGGGTATTGATGTGTTTAGCCTCATCATATTTAGCCTCATCATGTTTCGCTTCCTGATATTTATTTTTAGGCCAACCTCTTTAACTAGATCTTATAGCTTCTGTAGTTTCGGTTGCCTGTCGGCGTGATTGTGTGTTAGCCAACCAAATCTGGATGCCGTTGAGCGCATTCTAACTTTCTTGTGACTCTATCTAATACTACTAGGGTCAAAAGTGGCGAGAGTACGCATCCTTGGTTATTATAGTATGGTTCGCTTTGTTTTTCTTTGTATTGAACTCAAATACAGTAATCCCCCCCTATAATACGATAGATTAGTACCGCGTTATAGGAGAACGCGTTGTACGAGAATGCTCGTACAGCGCGCTCGTATGATCCCGTTTAACGCGTTATGTACAAATGATTCACGTTTAACGTTTCTCGTTAACCCTTTCAGTCCTGATTTAAAACTGGGCCAATAGATTTTTCTTGTGACATGCTTTGAGTTGGCTAGGTACCATGTTACAGGCTGGCTACTGCCAACCTGCAGATTTTCACTAAGCCCATGCAGAGGCCTCCACGGTGATTTTTGCCGGCTACGTTCTCAGCGGAGAAGTGCTAAGGTCGTGGGGTTTGAGGCATGCAGGGCTCCTGGCTTACACCGTGATCATACAGAAAGTTAGGGGAACGCAAATAATAATAAAACCGAGTTCCGCCGAAATTCGTCGGCCGGAACCTGAGGGACGAACAGCAGATAATCAAATAAATAATAAAAAAATAATAACGGAAGAGGTGCCTTGGTGCGCGCATCCATCCGAATTCAAACGGGGCCAAGCCCTGGTTACGAAATCGGATGAGGGCACCAAGGGACCGCAACCACTACGCCGACACAGAGGGGGAATTCCCCCCTCATCATACCACAACGAAAAAATTTTAATAATTCATTTTATTTAATAATTTTTTTATTTAAACACAACAAAAAAATAATATAAAGAACCCTCTTCCCACGAGGAAAAACAAGAAAGGGAGAACGAGAGAGAGAAACGAGAAAGAGAGAGAGCAATGCGCATCGAGCGCGCGACCGTTATTCGGCGCTCGATTACATGTTTATATAAAAATTTAAAAATTTAGAATAAAAAATTTAAATAAGAAAATATCAAAAATGAAATAACAATAAAAATCAAATAAAAAAAATCGTACCTTAACTAATACTACTCTCCCCGATATCAAAATAGGTTGCGGCCTTGGTGCCGTTATGTTGCGGGGCCTCTCCCCGATACCAATACAAAAATACGAGGTGCCGGTTGGCAACCCGTATTGTTGCGGGGCCTTTCCCCGATACCCAATATAAATAGAAACAATAGCCGGTTGGCTACCATTAAACAAAAGCGGCGTCCGTTAATAAAACTGCGGCACCCGTTAATTTAACTGGCGGCCCAATATGTGGTTCGAAACACCGAAACCTCGTCTGTATTTTATTTATATTATATTGCGTCACAAAACTTCTCAGACAAAAAATTTATTTATATTTTTGTCTAAATGATCGCACCATCTAATCCTCGTTTTTATTCTCGAATCCAAAATTATTTTATTTTGTTCTCTATATGTTGCGCTACTAAAATTCACCAAACAGTTAACCACAATCGAGAGGATAAAAAAGTGAAAATGGCGGTCTCAAAGAAATAAACTTAAAAGTTCGAACCAATTAATCTTTACACTTTATTTTTATAATCATTTATTAGATCACAAAGTAATTTTATTTTCATTCGAAACAAATTAAATACAAATGTTATATATCTTTTCAAGCGATTAAGGTTGAGTAATCTAATTAAAACTATCACTCTTTCGTTAATAATTAATTTTTATCAATTCACTATTTTTCACACAACACTCTAACATTCCAAATTACAAAACCAGACCTTTCATTGTCAAAATCAAAACTCGAATGAAAAAGTTCTTACGCCGCACAGCTAGCAAAATGTTCTAGAAGAAATTAATCTTTCTTCTCTGTCTCTCCTTTATATCAATTTTCGTTGATACCAAAGAGAGACATATAAGAAAAACATTTTTGCCAAAACGTTTTACTTTGCACACACCCGATGCGCATTGCTCTCTCTCTCCCATCATCTTTCTCACCCTCGCGCCATCACCACGACGTGTACAAACATTAAACAACTCCGAAAGCGAGGACACAAACCGAGAGGAATAAAATACAAACAGCGCTTGTTACGATCATGTAATCGTAACAACCATTTAAAAATTGTAAAAAAAAAAAAAATAAGTCAGGGTAGGTTTTACCTAATGTACACGCACATGTACAAATCAAGCCAAGAATAACTGTTTTTGTATTAAGGAAAAAGTTTATAAACTTATTATTTCAAATTCAAACTTAAAAATGTGTTTGTAAAATGCAAAAATAATTAAAAGTAGATACTCGTAAATTGCTTCTATAGCAAAAGGAACTAATAATATAAAAAATATAAAAAAATAATATAAATAAAGTAACATCAAATAAATAAAAAAATAAATATTTCAGTCTCACAGTTTTTAAAATCACGATTATTTTTTATGGAATTTTAAAAAACAATTCATTTCCTTTAGTAGACAAAGATCTATAGAAAATATTCTAAAGTAAAAGTGCGTGCGAAATGCACAGCTTTCCAACTTGTATCTAGTTGCCTCTTTATTTCCACCAAATTCAGGAAAATGATCAATACAATCATATACCGAATATCCGATATAGGACGAATTTCGCTCTGTGTTCTTCTTGAATGAGATGGAAATCCGGTGTTGGTAATATCCGCTGGAGGACTCCCTCGTTTTCGTGAATTGGTGAAAAAAATCATCAGAAAGAGTGACACATGTAACCGGAATTTCAACAAATCTAGTATGTCTTTGGCTGGTATGTTTTGTTTTTGCATACGTAGTTTATACTCAATCCAACTAGCGCTAATCGCAAAATCTAAAAAATGCGTCATTATTCGCAATGGGGGGTAAGGAGCATCGGTCTAGAAGGTCAATACACCAGCCCAAATGTCAACCTCACCTGCACGTGGTGCTCCCTGCTAATTAACCAACGAGGCTCTGGCGACCGAGTAACGCCGGGATAACCGAACACCGAGAACCTAGTAAATGATGTTCTCTCCACTGACCCACTGCCAATTTCACTGGTTAGATTGGTAGCTGCTTCAATAACCAGTCATTATAATGCAATGAGTTTTCAACAAAAAGGAATTTTTACCCCAGGTGGTACACCAACTGCTCAGTTGGCTAATCCACCCTCTAACGAGGCCGGCTCAAAGGATTCTGGGGTGAGCCAACCATTGCTATTCCCATTCGATCGAAGTTCAAAATTAGCTAGGTCACCACCTAGACAAATAGCTAGGCCACCACCTAGAACAAAAGTTCGCAACTCAGCAGGAAATCGGAAATGCTGAACTACGCAGAAGACTGAGTGAAAAAGTCGCATCGCAACTTAGCAATGAAATCGCTAAGTTAAAGAAAGAAAACGAGGAGCTAAAGAAGCCCAATCTGATAGAGTTTGTGGAAACTCCTCTTACTTGTTATAACGAAACCAGTACCCTTGCCCGTACTGACGCTGAGTTCCACACAGATGAGGAGGAACTTGCAAGAGAAACTGATTGGATACACAAACAGAAGAAAAGACCAAGGAAAAAACGAAGAGCAGAATTCTCGCCAGAAGTTGAGGAGCTCTCGCAAGCAAAAGTTAATGAAAGTGTCAATCCAGTGCCTGTACCCCAACTTCACCAGCGACAAGAACAACGAAAGGTTGCAATGAAGACCAAAGCACCACCGCCAATTAATGTGATAGGCATTACTGAGTTTGCGAATATCCAAGCTCTAATGAAATCAGTGTCCATAAACGACTATAGAGTAGTTGCACTAAACAATAATGTTTGGAAGATAAACACAAGAGATCCCGATGCATACAGAGCTTTAGCCACAAAGCTCACTGAAGAAGGTAAAGAGTGGTATACATATGAAGACAAAAATAACCGAAACATCAAGGTTATGGCCAGAGGTCTACATCCCACCTGCAGGAAGGAGGATATAATAGAAGATCTCTAAATGAAAGAACTGCAAATTGAAGACGCAGTCAATATCCTTAAACGAGAGAAAGTTGAAAATAGTCAAGGAACCAAGATCGTTAAAAGAGGGCTCCCGCTATTCATGCTCACATTCAACAAAAGCGAAAAAATTGAAAATATATTTAATATCAAAGCAATACTTAATATGAGGGTTAAAATAGAACCACTGAAAAAGAACACGAGATTAATACCTCAATGCAAGAAATGTCAAGCTTATAACCACACCCAAAGATATTGCGGGAGAGATGTTAGGTGTGTAAAATGTGCCGGCAGACACAACGCGAAAGACTGTTCTCTTAGTCGAACCGAACCTAGCAAAACAAGAACGTGGTCTAGAAGCTATATATAAGCGGCTGGATAGACAAGAAGCTACCAATGAGCTTACATCAATGCTATACTAATCAAATGAATAGATCATTTAGAATTGTTATTTGGAACGCGAATGGATTACCACAGCATGTTCCAGAACTAGAAATTTTTCTAAACTTAGAAAAAATAGATATATGTCTTGTCTCGGAAACTCATTTAACAGAAACTTCATTTATTAAAATACGTAACTATCAATGCTACCATGCTATTCATCCAGGAGGAAACGCTAGAGGCGGGTCTACCGTAATTGTTAAAAATAATATTAAACATTACGAAGTGCCCGGCATTGAGGAAGAAATTATGCAGGTTAAAACCATAATAGTTGAATCAATATATAATAGGGAACTCAGTATCTCCTCTATTTACTGTCCCCCACGCCATCAATTAAAAAAAGAAGACTACACTCGACTTTTTAAATCACTAGGATCAAATTTTATCATAGGCGGTGATTTTAATGCAAAGAACACCTATTGGGGATCTAGACTTACAACCTCTAAAGGGAAAGAGTTATTTAATGCAGCTTGCGAGAACAACTGTGAATTCCTCTCTGGCGATAAACCAACATATTGGCCTGCTGACATACATAAAATTCCAGATCTTCTTGACTTCTTTGTAACAAAAGGAGTTTTAGAGCACTACACATGCATTGAAAATAGTGAAGGACTATCATCTGACCACTCACCTGTGATCATGACACTGAGTACAATGATAATAAAAAAAGATAATTCACCTAAGTTAACAAACAATAAAACCAATTGGGATCTATTCAAGAAATTAGTAGAAGATCGAACAAATCTCGGCGAACCAATTAGAACGAAGGTGCAGTTGGAAGATCAACTAGAAATATTTAATAACAACATCCAACAAGCGGCTTGGGAAAGTTCACCGATTTCTCATACCAACGCTATAATGAAACATAACTATCCTCTTGAAGTCAGAGAGCTACTTAAGGAGAAACGGAAAGCTCGCAAAATTTGGCAGCACTCTCGTGCACCGCAACACAAAACTATTCTAAATTTTTCGTGCAACAAATTAAAACAACTAATAAAAGAAATAAAGAACGAAAGCATAACTAAGCGACTACGAGGTCTTTCTGAATTAAAGGATGACGATTACTCGCTTTGGAAAGCAACGAAGGGACTAAAAAGATCCAAAATGCATGTGCCGCCTATCAAATGCGATGACGGTTCATGGGCTAAAAGTGACAAACAGAAAGTCTCTCTATTTGCTGCTTATTTAGAAGAGACTTTTCAACCGTTGCCGAGGCAAACAACAAATGAAAATACAACAGTCGTAAACAAAGCAGATGATCTTGACATAAGGCATGTGACTTTATTGGAGCTTAAAACTGAAATCAATAGTAACTTAAGTATTAGAAAAGCTCCAGGTTATGATTTAATAACTGGGCAAATTGTGAAAGCCATTCCCGAGAAAGGTTTGCGTAAATTAAATCAAATAATCAATGCAGCTTTCAGATTGAAATATGTTCCACGACAATGGAAGGTGGCCGAAGTAATAATGATTCCTAAACCAGGCAAACCAGGAAACGATAAAAAATCATATAGACCGATATCACTACTTCCAATCATATCAAAAATATTTGAAAAACTGTTGCTGAAAAGACTCAAACCTATAATAGAAGAGAGATGCCTAATTCCACCACACAAATTTGGGTTTAGAGAAAATCACTCTACAGTTGAACAAGTTCACAGAATAACGGATGTCATTGAGGATGCACTCGAGAATAAGAAAATATGCTCCAGTATTTTCTTAGATGTAGCTCAAGCTTTCGACAAAGTTTGGCACCAAGGGCTTGAATTTAAACTGCATCGAGACCTGCCTAAGCAATTTTATCAAATTCTTAAATCGTACATAGCTGATCGACACTTTAGAGTCAAATTTGAAAATGAGTACTCTGAAATAAAAAGAATATCAGCAGGTATACCACAAGGTAGCGTACTTGGACCTATTCTGTTTATTCTTTATACGAGAGACTTACCGAATATTGAAGGTACCACAGTAGCAACATTTGCAGACGATACAGCTATTCTAGCAGTTGGAAAAGATATTTCGGAAGCAACAAGCAAACTTCAAAGTGCAGTTAACACGGTGAGCAACTGGACTAAAAAATGGCGCATCTCATTAAATGAAGCCAAATCAGTACACGTCAACTTTACAAATCAAAATGTAAACTGTATTCCCGTGGTTCTCAACTCAAACCAAATTCCATATGCAAATACAGCTAAATACCTTGGCATGACCCTCGATGCTAAGCTAAGATGGAAAGAACACATCAAGAAGAAAAAAGAAGAGTTAAACATCAAATATACAAAAAATGTACTGGCTCATGGGTAGAAACTCTGAGCTCTCAATACACAACAAATTGCTTCTATACAGGCAAATGCTAAAACCAGTATGGACCTATGGTATCCAGCTTTGGGGTTGTGCCAAGAAAACCAATGTACAAATGATACAATGCTTCCAAAATAAAGTGCTACGAGGGATTGTGAACGCCCCATGGTACATTAGGAATGACAACATCCATAGAGACTTGAAGATGGAATACGTCACCGATGAAATAAAGAATCATGCAAGGAAACACGTACAGCGCTTATCTCTACACGAAAATGCAGATATCCGTCGTATGTTGGACACCACTAACGGCGTGAGGAGACTCCAAAGGCAGAAACCTCTGGAGCTGGGCAGTTTGTTTTAGAAGAAAGTATTATAAATAAAATGAGTAACCAATAGGTTACTCATCTTAACCCGAGAAATTAATTTAAGAAAGATAAATTACTAGATGATCTCTGAATCAGTTGTAATATTGTATAAATAAATAAATAAATTTATTAAAAAAAAAAAAAAAAAAAAAAAAAAAAAAAAAAAAAATTATTCGCAATGGCCATTTTATGAAATTTTATGGTTGTGAAACGTCAATATATCGCTTTAGGGATGCGCTCCATCATTTTATTGTGTTTTATATCAACCTTTCCCATAAAAGTGGATGCTAGAAAAACTGGTTTGTTATCAAGCCATTTAACCACAATAAATTTGTCATCCTTGCTGACACATTGCTGTAAATAACCGCGGTCCTTTTTTTAAATTGGCAGTCTTCCGAAAAATCTGAGGGCCTACTATTGCTTTCGAACGTTATCGATCATTTTCGTCTATCGTTCAATTATTTGCTATCGTATTCCGTTAGTTTCGGTACTACTTCTTTCGATTAGTAAAATAATTTTAGTACCAAAATTATTTAAGTGTTGTCAGAGTAGTATTTTCACATAGGGCTCTCACAACAATGTACGAACAATGTAATTGCAGAAACTCTGACCATACTGCAAGAAAATATCTGCTCGGAATGGATTTGTCACATTTTCGTTAATGTTCACAGTATGCTAAAGTCATAGTATTTATAAACAAATTGGTAGCGCATAACCAACGAAAACGATCGAAAGCAATAGTAGGCCCTCCGGCTTGAGAAATCGGTTAATTCGAGCGGTTCCAATTGCATTAATCCCTCTATTTTTTAATATTTCCAATAAATTGGAAGTCATAAAAAAATATCGAAACACAGTTTGTGTCCCTGCACTTCAATTCTTTGAATTAAATGGAGAACGATTGCTGCACTAAACCCAAATGTTTGTTAATGGAAATCAGAAATTTCAGTTCTTGAGCCTTGATAAATAATAAAATCAAACGGCTGCCCTGATTTTCCGCATAGAACAAACAATTTCAAGCCCCAAGGTGATGGACTCATTTGTTCGTCGATGAAAATGTTTTTCTCCAACGTAATCTCTAAACATCTTTGCCTAACAGAATTAAGTATGGGACGAACCTTATAAAAAACGTCTTTATTGTCTTTTGAAATGTCCAAATTGTTGGTGACATGAAAATTAGTTCGCAATTGAAAAAATCGACTCCTGGTCATATAGGTCGCATAATGTGTTCGATTTCTACAAGATTCCTCCAGTACATTCTGATTTGGGGAAAATTTGTACATCCGATGAATATATCCCTTTTCCTGCCTTCCTTCATAATTGTGTGGGTAACGGAACAGGATCATGTCAAAAATATATTTTTGTATGTATTTTGAACCAACATACACGTTTGTGCATTCCACTTAATTCGTTTTCGTCCGAAAAATAACATTATACGTAAAGTCGAACGGCGGTATATTGTATCATTTTCGAAAAGCAAAAATGATACATCTTTCACTTTTTCGATTCGACTTTTTTCGAATTTCGAATTTTTTCGATTCGAATTGATGGTACAACATACTGCCCCATATTTGAATATGACTTAAACAACAATTTGTTTTTAGAATATACATTATTGGATATGTAAATGTATAAAAAAACATTATTTGGCTTACTATGATTTTTTTATTTGCACTAAAATTGGGCTAAATAATAAAAGATTTCCACTACTAAAAACAAGTGATTGTACCTTGACGTTTTATTGAAAACTGAGCTGGGATGTTGTATAACATCACCATTTTTCAATATTTATCGAAGTCTACGTCTCTTTCTGCTTACTGCTAGAATTAATTTGACTTCTGTTTCGATACCAATTATGTCTTCTCTATTACATACTAAGCGAATAATTCCGTATTGATTTACCCAGTCAGAGTTTTTCCCCTAGTAGGGGGAAAAAATTATGTTTCTGAATTTAAAAAAAGATAAGAAATTTAAAAAATGATTAAAGCAGCCGGCGAAAAATGTTCGTAATATAAAGAATTGCATAGCAAATTGTATTCCGATTACGAAAATTTCCACCGATTTCAAGAATAGGGCCCCTGATCTGATTTTTTGTAGTTTGAGGGGAATTTATGAGAAAATATGAATTTCGTCATGTACGACAGGTCTAAAAGGATTAAGGATGTTTAAATCGAATATTAAGGAAAAACTATGTTATGAACGAAACATGTGCGTTTTATTATTAGTACAGAAATATAACGTGGAAAATCGCCGCATTATATGAGGAAAAACATGTGTTATACAAGGGACATGAAATCGTGTAAAATGAAAACGCGTTATAAGAGTACCGTGTTATAGAGGGGTATTATGTATATAGGCATCCCTATACGTATCTTGTATAAGTTAGATTAATTACTTTTAGATCCCAATTTTACAAAGTATCTCCCATATTGCGTTTCTTTTTATAGTGTTGAATGCGAATTCAATTTGTGAATTCAATTCGTTAAACTGATTGATCATGATAATGCGGATGGTGTTGATATATGATCGGTAACACTTCGACTTGGTCTGAAGCCAGCTTGTTCCTTTCTTAATTGCGAGTTGATTATCGGTGAAATTCTGTTCAGTACGATCACTGCTAATATATGTAAGCTTGAGTTGATGAGGAATATACTCAACCAATTTTGGCAGTCTTTCAGGTTACACTTTCAGAATTACATACTTCTTTTATTTAGAGCTGTTATAGAGCTCTTGTATAGTTGTGGATATGTTTCCTTTGAATATTTCGGCCTTTTAATCCTTAATTTTACAGCAATGCTATTGAGTGTCAGCATCCTTTAAGAGATATAATCAAATATAATCTTCTTCAATTTGTTTTTACTTTGCTCTACCCTGATGTCATTGATAGCCCCTTCATTGATTGTGAAGCTGTCAGTGTTAAATTTCTTCCGATTTGTCTTGATACGTGTTTTACGGCGGCAGGCTTAATTCGAAACTGTTATATTACCAGTTGGTGATCACTGTTAATGTTTGCACTTTTCATTGCTTTGACATTTTGTTGATCATTAAGTGATCTAAGTGATCTTTACTTCGCCACTGTATTTCCGTTTCAATTCACTGAGATCGAGAATTTCAATTTTGTGACGGTTCATTTCTTTCTATAATTGTGCTAGCGTTAGTACTTGTTTTAGAGTTCTGATGTTTCAATTTCCGATTCGTGTGTGATAGCCGAGGGTCAATATTTGTGTTTTCCAGTTTGTATTATTTGTTCTAGTATTCGTTTCATTACTGATTTTTGATTTCGGATTAATGAGTAATTGGTCCATTCAACTCTAGCAAGCTCCTATGGCTAGTAAGCATTCTGGCATGCTGGGGGAGAACCATGAAATTACGTAAATCGCAATTGATCGATTACTTGTCTATCGCTGTTCGAGATTATTCCATTTATTGTATCTGTCGATGTATGTTTATTCTGCAAAGGCAAATCACTTGCCTGTAGTTGTATTCCCGAACATACTACGTCATTTATTCTCATATCTTATGATCTTAGATTACGGTCGAAGCTATAATAAAAACATTAACCCAGAGTAGTTACAGGGAGGTTTTTCTAACACTTGTAACGATTGTTTGTATGCATAATAGTTTTTTTATTCACCACCTTTACATTTGCATGTGGCTATTCGTCAACAGATGGCAGAAATGCTCGTCCAATAGTTAAAATTCATCGTGGAGGCTTAATTATCGATTTTTTTCTTGACAGCTACGAAGGGGGAGAGAAAAAAAATAAATGAGGATTAGAACACCGACCACCGAAACGATCGGACAAAGAAAAATATAAATCATACATTGTCATTTTTCTTTGATAATACAAATTGTTTAAAAGAAAATAATAAAACAAAAAGTTGTGCAAGTGATAAGTGATACTACCAAAAGTGATTAATAAAGTAAAACGTACCACCCAAGTGATTGTTAAAGTTAATTGGGCGAGTAGTTAAGAGTAGACCGAAAAAGAACAAAATCAAAAATATTGATTATACGATCGGTCCAAAATTCGCATTTTTTCTTTGGGTAGGCGCGAAACCTAAATATTTATTGTGTGGCAATACCCACATGCGGACTAACGGGGGATAACCGCCACTTTTCGATATCGCTAGATACACCAGCGGCATATTAAGTGGGATATAATACCTAACCCACCGGCAGTGGACTGGAGCTGATTTACTAGCAATCCTGCTTCACGGGGCAACAACGTACCAGCAACCGGAAACGAGCGAACCAGTCGTCATATCTGGAGTGGAATTTTGGATAATGCAGTTTTTTTGTTGTAATTAATCAGTACCCATTTCGTTGTTCTGATTTTCTTATATACTACGTCAAGGTCGTAGCATTCATTCGGTTTTTGTGTTACTTAAACACAAAAAAAATAATAATAACAACTAATACAGTTTTCTTTCCAAATACAGTCGACTGCGGGGCAAGTTTTTTTTGCTTACTCTTTATTTCCAGGTCGGTTGAAGCCAACGAGCTCGGAGGTACTCACCGTCTTTAATTGATTCGGGCGTCAAATATACGTCGAGCATCGAGGACGTATACGCGAACACAAAAAAAAAGTTGCTGTTGGTTCCATGTCATTTTTTTTTATTATTAAGGCTAAAATTCGAGTTAATCTGAAATCATTAATGCAATTCCTATATTTGAATGTAATGAAAATATATTTATATTGTTAGAAGTGGGTACAGACAAGAAAATGGTGGTTTAATTTTAAGCAATTCGGGGGATGAGGAGGACCAGTATGTGTGTGTGTTCGAAATGAGGTGAGTAATTTTTCTAAATTGCAGCAACAAGACCCAGGAAGGACAACATCACAACCCCACGCCAGAATGCGCGATAGCCGGACAAATGCTGCTGGTGGTGACTCCTGGGCATCTGCTAACGGGCGATTCCACACCGGGGTCGTTCGTTATACACTTTTGTTTAAAAATTGAAAACATTTCACATTTGACTCTATGGAGTGGCACCGAAGCATGCGATTTTTTTGATTTACTATTTAATTGCATTGTGATGATTATGATAATTCCAGTATATTTTTGGAGTCCTTATATAAACGCAAACCAGGGTTTAAAAGAAAATTAACCTTTTTCATCTCAATTCGTTCAATTTAAACTTATATTTTCTTTTGTGTTTCATAAGTTCTTCGATTTTACTTTCTTTTACGTATTAAAATTTTCGCCCTTGACATTTTGCAGATTTACCATTCGCTACGAGTATATCGAGGAAGTAAAAAAGTTCTCTTTCTCTCTCTGTGTGTTTGTGGTCTTGTGAGGTGCCGTGCGGACTAAATGCCTGTGTCTTCTCAACAGCCTGGTCGGATTGATTGATCGGGATGAAACTTCATACTAAGGTTCTACCATAAATTAGGAGGGGGTGCAAATGATTGGCAGACTCTACGAAGTATTCTCGGAGACGGGCGCACCCTGGGAAATGTATTGTAACACGAAAGGTTGTGGTAACCAATCCCTTCGTACTAGTGGATCAATATAGCGAATATTCAATCCAACACAATGAAATAGAGCGAGAGCGTATATGCCAAAAGTAGAGGCAAAAGCAGTTCCGGAATCGATATCTTCAACGTCGGTAGCAATGCAAATGATGGACGTTCTAATCTGGAG
Organism: Nephrotoma flavescens; assembly: GCA_932526605.1. Classification (NCBI taxonomy): domain Eukaryota; kingdom Metazoa; phylum Arthropoda; class Insecta; order Diptera; family Tipulidae; genus Nephrotoma; species Nephrotoma flavescens. Next base: position 71,757,819 of record OW052221.1, read on the forward strand.
AAAGAAAATCAAGCACTAAAACAAAAAAGTTAAAAACATGCAGCTTCTAATCTCCAATCTTCAACGCGAGTTAATCTGCCTGAACACAGATAAAACAAATTCAAAAACGTGGAACAAAACCATAAACAAAGAAGCGTCAGACAACGAAGTATACAACCTAAAAGAGAGAAGTCGCAGAAGACTGAATACTTAACGAACGAGGAAGAGTTAGATAGGGAAACTAACTGAATATTGAAGAAGGGAAAAGCTAAACAAGATAAGATAAATAAAAAAAGAAAAGTTGAAACCTCACCAGAGGTAGAAAAATCACCCGAATGGCTATCACCTCAACAAAATAAAGCACAACCAAACGTAAAAGCCCACCACCGATTTTTTTAGTAGGAGCAACCAACTATTCAGAAATCTAAAGTGTAATCTTATATACTACTTATATACTTATATTATGTATTAATATACTCTTAATTTTTTAATTAATAAATACTCGTAAATTGGAGTCCCTGTAATGTTTGGCCGAATTCGGTTCACCGGACTATTTTCCGTCACCGGACACTTTCTTGTTTTTTGCAAATATTTTGAAATGTATATAGCATTTACGAAAAAAGACTAGTAAATCAAATTTTAAACAAAAATAGTTTAAATTCTGCATCTCTATAGTCCAACATAAAGCTTCATACTTAAACATTTTTTATTAACTCGGAGATCCTATAGCGATATTTTGTAGAAATCTGTTTACCGGAAGTGGCAGCTTCAATATGGGTCCTTTTTCGATTTTTGCAATGATGTTGAAAAGTTTTAAATAAATTAAAGCTTAAATTTTCCTTGACCTCGTTGCTTTTCTGGAATTTAAGCAAAATTAACAGTTTCACCAAAATCCCGGTAAGTTAAATTCTTCGCGCTAGAAATCAAGAATGGTATCTTGAAAATATGTATACGTTCGTGGTAAAAGAAAGTCGGGTGTTGGCTACAAAATATTCACCCGCAAAAAATTTACCAAAAAAGGAGGGGGGGGGGGGGGCATTTTTGTCGTTAATTTTTTGCTGAAAAATATCAGCAGAAACAAATTATTTTCTTGTTATAGCGGTGAATAGCAAACCATATTTCTGTTATCTTATTCAGCATTACGTAGTCTAGCTATTTAGGCCGACATCGTGAAAACAAGATTTTTTAACTAAATTAAAAACCATGATTATTTGTATCGAATGTATGTAGATATAAAAATGTTTTTAGTTTACATAAATTAATAATGAATTTATTACATGCAGTATAAATAAATTAAAAATTTACATACGTTATTTGTGTATTTATAAAGAAAATATTTAAAAAAAAAAATTTTAATTTATTATTTTATTGATTTGATCGGATACGATTCTAGATAATTGTAAGAGTCTGTGACAAAAGAATCATTGAATAAATCACGTCTGCGCTCTTTTGTTGTGATTCGGAGATAATCGATGTTTATTAAATTATTTATGTGCATACGCATTTATGAGTGTGGGAATGTTATATAATTATAAATTAAGAAGAAGATTTTAAATCTACATAATGCATATGGTAGACACACATAACAACACATATTTAGCCGCTCGATTGGGCGATGACGAACAATTTTTGTTAAATGGTTTTTGAAATAGTGATTTACCTATCCTCCAAATACTTAATCGAAATTATTATAACGGCTATCTTAGACCCATATACAAGTTTATTTACAACTAAACGTCGTACACAAAACTATCTGGTAACTGATAAAGTAATGAAACTGTTATTTATTCAATAGAACAGAATTAAGCTCAATTGAAAATAATCCATTAAAATTTTCTTATCTCCCATCCAATCTTCCATATCACATTTTCGTTTATTTCTGTATTTTCTTTCTGTGTCTAACCGTCGAGTATCGTAAATTCGTAAGTTGTAGATGTTTGCTTAAATAAATATAACTTGAATTATTTTCTTCAAACACAGAATAAATAAATTTATATAGTTATGTCGATACGAGTATATCTGTCTAACACTATGCTTGCCACGGTTAGTGTAACTGTTATATAAGCGGTGTTTATTTGATGACTGTCTGAAATATTCAAGTATGATATACATTGACCGAAATTTGCCCAGACAGTTTTTCTTCAAATTTATTTTTATTTATCTACCTAGTCTCCTTGTCTTCCGAGCGCACTTTTTAGCCTATAAGAAGGGTGGCCAAGCAGTTCAAACTGTAATTCGTGAATTTTCACCATGGCAACCACCGAGGTAGCTGATATTTCGGTAAGTACATTTTAACGCAAGCGCAAACATAATCCTCCACTTTGTTGTTGAGTGCTGCTATATTTTCATGTTGAGGTCGGAAACTTTTCTGACAACCCTCGTTTCGTATTTAAAGACCAAACACTGAGTTTTAGCTAGCTAATTCAACTTTTATATTATTTAAATTGGCAATATCTAGGACTGAGGTTCATGTTGCCAATAGCCAACATATTTTGAACTGTCGCGTTTCACCAGATGATAGTATGTTTTTTGTTATTTTATTGTGCACTAGCCCTAAAAAATTCGTGTCATTTTACCTAATTTCAAAAATTACGATCGATTCCTTATCACATTTCTACATGATTCATTCTATATTATAACATTCTATATTATTATTCCTTATCACATTTCTACATGATTCATTCTATATTATAAATTTACACATTCTTATATGCGTCTATTATAATAAATCAGTTGAAATTCCCTGTACTCAAGAGAACATCGAACATTCCTCTGCTCTGATTAAGTTCGATGTTTTCCACAACCAAACAGCTTTCATATAATTCACTCTCATTCAAATTGCGTTTCTTTAAGTTTTTTTTCCAATTTTTTCCAATCTCACACATTCCATCGTATCATTATTGTATCTCCTTTGAAGACAGCAAGAAAATGTCGATTCAAAAGTGAATTAACCGACTCAAAGTAAAAGTTGCCTTTCACCTGACATTTTTCAACACATTCTCCCTCCCATTACTTGCATTCATATACAGTTACATCCTTTATCATGCAACCCCTTGTTGCAAACATATCGGCATTTTTATTACCTTCAATCTGTAAGAGTGAAGGTATCCGTTGAAGAATGACCTCACTCCCACAAGATTGAAGGTACACAACATTTCGAGTCAGATAATAACGGTTCTCGCCTCCTCCGTTATGTCATTGCCAATTTTACCCCTTCCATAGCCCTATGAACACTGCATTCATTATACACTACTGCCAAGTAATCTTAATATTTTTTTTCATTGAAGAATTAAAATTTCCTACACCCACACGATCCTCTTTACATTGGCATCTGTATAGACTTCCTCATGTACAAAATAATTCATTCGCATTTTACAAAACTGACTCTTATCCAACTCATGCATCATCGCTTTTGTTCTACAACGAAACTTCAAACGCTTAATTAGATTATCCCTAGCCAACATTCGCACATACTTTAAAATTCGCTTATCAATCGAGATGCTCAAATACCTAGTTAGATTCACACACTTAATTCTCTCAGACATTCTGTTACCTGATCCGCGCATTCCTCAGCCTCACTCAAGGCCTCCTCGATGGTCTTCCGTTTGCCCACCAGTGTCACTATTCTGGTAATTCCCACGGAAAAGGGAACTGGGGAAAGAATTTATATGTAATTTCTATTAAAATATTTTTTTCCGGCTTATTGCTTAATTCCACAACAGGATTCTGGTATTTGGCATTTTTTTCAAGGCCAACTAGTCGTAATAGATAATGTATATGTATGTGTAAGAAAATTTACAAAAAAAAAAAATAACTATTGAAATCTCTTCGCATATATCTCATCGGCCCATGCCACACGTAAAAAAAAAATCCAGCATTTTTCCTTGTTTCTTTCCCCGTTTACCTATGATACAAGTTTTAATTGCGACTGAACAAATTTTCTGTTCAACCACACAACTCAAACATAAATGAAATAAAAATTATTTCAAGGACATTTTTGACTCATTTTAGTTAAAATTTTATTTAAGAGAGAGCAGAACAAAACATTGGTATAAAAAATATTCCAAAATACAAAAAACGATTGTGTGGAATGGGCCATCCGTGTATATACATAACTCCAACTTTTTTTTATTTTGTTTTATTCTGCTCTCTCGAAAATAAAATTTAGTAAAATGTATAAGTCAGCGGTTCCCAAACTTATTTTGCCACGGAACCCTTTTCCTGATTCTTCAAATTTCATGGCACCCTATTCATGGAAAATCCTGTTTCGCATAAATATATTGTTTAATGCCGTAGACAGACACAAACTAGATAACTTCGTTATCTAGATTATTAAGTTATTTCCGCCTGTCTGTCTGTACACGATTTTTTCAAAACAGAATTATTAAGTTATCATAACTTGATAAATGCAATCTATCCTGATAAATTAGGCACACTCGCAAAAATCGGGTTACTGTCTGTCACCACAACTTGTTTATCACGATTTTTATAATTTTATTTTCAATCTAGATAACTGAAAATCGCGATAAATTTTGTGTCTGTCTACGGTATAAGAATGGTAATATAACTCTAATAGCCTTTTTGGCTAAATTTTTATATTCATCAAATATATTACAGCAGAAAGTTGCTAACGGCACCGCTTCGAAGTTAGCGAGTATCCGAACTAATTTTTTATTAAATTCTCGTATTCTACTGCTAGTAGTCCCGTTGGCTTTTCATTGCTTTTGAAAGGATTTTGTACCCAATAATTATCGTTATTGTTTAATTTTGGTATGTATGTATGAAATGTAGTGTGTGTGTATGAAATGAAACCTTATGGCATGGATTTTATTTGGTACTAGCTCGTGGAACCCCTAAAAATTGATACGGAACCCTGGGGTTCCGCAGAACCCACTTTGGGAAACGCTGGCATAATTCAAAAATGGCCTTGCAATATTTTTTATTTCATTTATGTTTGGCTTAGTGTGGTTGCATCGAAAATTTATTTAAGTCGCAATTAAAACCTGTATCATATAGGTAAACGGGGAAAGAAACGAAGAAAAATATGGTTTCTGTGTTTTCCGTGTGACATCAGCAATTGAGGAGAAAAGTTTGATGTAAATATTTATAAATTGTGCATAATTTTCCCAAAAATTAACACTAACTTTTTACTTCAGTATTAGGAATTAAATTTATGAATCGAGCTCATTTACCTATTGAAGGGTGTTACCACTTCTTGCAATCTGTACTCTCTTCCACACAACACTAATTTCTTTCATTGGGGTCGATTCCGGGATCTAAAATTTTATGTTATGTTATGCCATTTTTGTTTTTTCAATACAAATTCCAATAGGAAGTGGGGAAATGAAATAACATAACAGCAGTGTTTTATGATTATAAACTGGATAAACTGGGTAGTATTTTTAGATTTTGCGAATGAGTTGTAGTAACGACGCGTTAGCAAAGCGGATTTCAGTTCTAAGTTTCTTGTCTGAATTTCAACAGTTGTGAGTTGACTTTACTGAAATTCACAGTTTGATTCGGCTCTTGATATCTCAGATGATTGGTTGTGAGTAGGTTTGTTAATTGATGCGCGCCCCCATTGCTCGTTCTATTGTTGTTTGACTCCATAGAGGGTACAATGTTAAATCTTTAAATTGTGTTTATTGCATCTGGAGTGGGCGTTGATGGCAAGGATGATCGGTTTAGATACAGACGCATGTTGTGAATATTTTTTTATAGTTTTCCCATACCTTGATGGGTTAATTTAAGTTGTGGCTGATATTCTCTGATTTTGTTGTTATCAACAACGCACTCGTTGTACACTTTTTGAAATGTGTTTTTATGTGTGTGTTATTTGGCTGTTTTGGTGGCGATTCATTTTAACGCCTTCAAGAACCAATGTTTGTGTAGGGAATAGTTCTCCTCATGTGTGTGACCTCAAGTGTCATGGTTGGCAATAGATTCAAATGAAAGGTCTTAACAATGTTTGTACCTGGAAAAATTTCCAGGGTAAATTTTCTTTGGCAGGTGAAGGAGTCCGGGAAAACTCGATTGAATTCATCGCATACAATAAATTTGAAAATTTCTAAAAATTGACCACCAAAGTTTCATGGCTGGAAAAGGATTATATGAAATGCCATAGTGACAGTTACCCTTGAAAAATTTCAGTTCGGTTTTCATGTCGGTAGCTTTGGAAAATACGGAAAGAAATCCTCAAAAACACCCAGCAGACAAATGCCGGTAATGCAGATTAAATATAGCCCAGATAAAATGGCAGTCGAAATGCCGATAATGCAGATAGAAAATTATGTCGGGAGGAAATTTTATTATATTATAAATAATGATATTAGATAGTAGATTCAAATAAAAGTTCTTAATGACGCTAATACCTGGAAAAGTTTTGTGTGGAGAGTCGTTGTAATATATCACGAATGTAAGAAAGGTAACTTACTTTCCGCATTTTCGACATTTTTTGACTGAAGCTTTCGATGGACATGCTACCGATAATTATCGGTTGCCATTTTGGTTTGATTAGTTTGAATCTGTACATTTTCCGGCTGACAATTCTCGACTAACTTTAATAGGCCAAGATTGGTCACTAACCTTCATCGTTTAGTCACTTACCATTAAACGGTAAATAAACAGTGAAAGTATGAAAAAAAAAATCACATACCGTTTTCATAAAATTTCGAAAGGTAATCGTTAGGTTATGATTGGCCAACACGTTTTGGCGTTTGGACACCAATGAGTCAATTGCGCAAAAATGAAATTAAAATTGTATTATTTCATTAAAACCAGGTTCGTGGCTTATTTGGGAATTTCATTTTACAAAATTAACAACATCTCCAATTGGAATATACCATTTGGAGAAAAATGTCATACTATTAAAGTTAGCCGAAAGTTCCCAGCCGAAAAATCAAAAAAATCGATAATGCAGATAGTGTCTTCGCTTTCTCAGCCGAATAAGTATATAAATACGTCACCGTTGATCAACATTCTTCAGCCGAAAGTTATCAGCCGAATAATTATACTGTTAAAGTTAGCCGAAAGTTTCCAGCCGAAAGATAATGCAGATAGTGACTTGAATACAGCAAAAATCAGTCATGAACTCGAATTTAGGAGAATTTAGGATCGGGTTACATCATTCGGGTGAAGGAGAAATTATTTCAGTTTATAGGAATTTAAACATCGATAGGAGCGAGAGTATAAAGAGAGTTTAAAAATAGTCAAGACACTATCTGCATTATCTTTCGGCTGGCAACTTTCGGCTAACTTTAACAAGGTCGAATAATTATTTCAACAACACATCAACAGAAACCAATTTGAAGGTTTTAGTATGCGAAGGTTGTTGTAAAACCTAATTCATTTGATATATCATAATTATTGGTCAGCATTGGCCTAATTATGTAGAAATTCTGAAGGGGATAAAGAGGTGTAATTTATCAAAATTTCGCTAATTCAATATATCGAAAATGCATTGAATGGTCTGTCGTTCTCGGTTTGCATACCTTGTCATTGATGCCACTATGGTCACTTGATAGGCCATCATGCTGGTCAACTTCGGCCTAACTGTAGAGAAATATTGAACTAGCAAAGTTGCCCCTCCCCCCCCCCCCATATGCGAAACGAAATTAACCGGTTAATGAAACCGGTTAACGAAATTCTGATGGGGATAGGGGGTCCAATTTGACAAAATTTTCCATAGTTCAATTTCTGAAAAATTCATTGAATAGGCCATTCAATGCGTTCAAGGCGCTCTTTTTCAACCTAAATCCGCAATGATGCCACTTTTGCCATTTGATAGGCCGTAATGCCTGTTAACAACAGTCAATCTTTGAAGAAATTGTGATGGGAATACGGTGGACAATTTAACAAAATTTCCATAGTTTAATTTCTGAAAAATACATTGGCCATTCAATGAACTTTCAAGCCCTAGTGTCTGGTAACAACAGTCCAATTTTGAAGAAATTCTGATGGAAATACAGGGATGTAATTTGAATTCCATAGTTCAATTTCTGAAAAATCATTGAATGGCCCGCCGCTCTTGCTTAACCTTAGTTCGCATTGATGTCACTATAGCCATTTGATAGGCCCTAATGCCTGCTAACAACAGTACAATTTTGAAGAAATTCTGAAGGGGATATAGAGGTGTAATTTGAAAAAAATTCCATAGTTCAATTTCTGAGCAATTCATTGAATGGCCCGGCGCTTTTGTTTAACCTTAATTCGCATTGATGCCACTATGACCATTTGATAGGCCCTAATGCCTGTTAACAACAGTCCAATTTTGAAGAAATTCTGAATCTTGTAAACAGGCATTAGGGACTATCAAATGGTCATAGTGGCATCAATGCGAATTAAGGTTAAGCAAGAGCGCCGGGCTATTCAATGAATTGCTCAGAAATTGAACTATTGAAATCTTGTCAAATTACACCTCTGTGTCGCCATCAAAATTTCTTCAAAATTTTACTGTTGTTAGCAGGCATTAGGGCCTATCAAATGGCTATAGTGGCATCAATTCGAATTAAGGTTATGCAAGAGCGCCGGGCCATTCAATGAATTTTTCAGAAATTGAACTATGGAATTTTTTTTCAAACTACACCCCCATCAGAATTCCTTCAAAATTGAAAAAAAACTTTTATTTTAATATCAACTTAAACAAGTTAATTATATGAAGTATTAAATAATTTTTCTTTTCGGCTATCAAACCAAAGACACGATCTGCATTATCATTTTTTCGGCCGGCAACTTTCGGCTAACTTTAACAAGGTAAAAATATCTTCTTTCAAAGAATTATAATTAAAGTGGAAGACATAAAGTTAAAATCAATTCAATTTTAGGTTTTTCCTAATTTGGCAACAGCTAAATGCAAAATGTCGTTTAGAATAATATGCGGGAACGCACTTTGGGAAATAATTTACTTTCGATAATCCTAATATTATCACAAATCCTACGATCGTAATAATTTGCACAGCTGTCATTGAGTATATTGGTCACTAGTTCTTTTCATTTGGTCAACCCTTCGTAACGATTTATAGCGAAAATTCGTTTAATACTCATCAATTCCGCACGATTCGAAGTACTTGAGTCTGGAGAGTATGTTGGCCCATTCTCATAATTTCATAAATTCAACGATCGAAATCGTTTGGTTGACTGTGTTTGATCATTTGGTCACTAGTTGTCTTCGTTTGGTCAACTCTTCGCAACGATTTATAGTGAAAATTCGTAAAAAACTTAATATTCCATCAGAATCGGATTGTTTGAGTCTGAAAGTTAAATACGTTAAATAATTTATCGTTAATTATGATAAATCCAATGATCGGAATCATTTGGTTAATTGTCATTGGTCACTTGTTGTAGTCGTTGGGTCATACATCTAATTTTCCTAATAAATCCTTAAGTATATAGTTGACCAAACGAAAAGTAATTTTTAATAAAAGTTGGCCAACTGAATTTGAATCGTTCATTTATAAAATTAGTAGAATTGGTAAACTTTCCAAACCCGAACAGTCCGAATCTGATGAAAATATGAGTTTTTAACGAATTCTCGTAATGAATCATCAAACGAAAACAACTAGAGGTCTATCCTAAATGATACATAGCCAAACGGCTTCGATCGCGGAATTTAAAAAATTTGAAAATTCGTAGTATTGGTCAAATTTCCAGGCCAGAATTGACTGAATCGAGCAAAATTGATGAGTTTTTAAAAAATTTTCGAAATAAAAATCTCTCTCTCTCTCTCTCTCTCTTTTTCTCTCTCTCTTTCTCTCTCTCTCTCGTGACAATTGACCGGTCGCTTCCGATCGTTGCATTTATAAAAATATTGGTAAACTTTCCAGATCGGAACAGTCAGAATAGTGCGGAATTGATGAGTTTTTAACAAATTTGGACAATAAATCGCAGAGATAATCAAACGGAAACAGCTAGTAATCAATCCTCAATGGTAGATGACCAAACGATTCCGATCGTTGGATTTGTGTTAATATTAGGACTATCCAAAGTAAAATATTTAACATAGCACGTTCCCGCATATTATTCTTAATAATGTTTTGGATTTATGGTAATTATTGTCGAGTTATGAACAACCAAAAAATTTAACTAATTTTAACTCTATGTTTTCACTTTAGAAACAATCCATATGTATCGAATTGGATTTGTTGTTAATTTTGTAAAATGCAATTCCTAAATGAGCGTCAAACCTGATTTTATTGAAATAATACAATTTTTATTTCGTTTTTTTGCAATAAAAACTACCATTGATGATCAACCGTCAAAATGTGTTGACCAATTCTGACCTAACGATTACCTATCGAAATGTAAATAAAACGGCATGATTTTTGATGTGCAATGAGGTGCTTGCTGACCACAATTATTTTTCAAATTTTCATTACCATTTAATTGTAAGTGATTAAACTATGAAAACTAGTGAATGACCAATCACAACGAAACGATGACCAAACCATTCCGATCATCATGTGTATCAAAGCTTTTGGATGAGGTATGCTAAAGGTGGGGTTATTAAAACAATCGATGTGTTGATGAATGATGACGAATTCACTATCTTGTTTTCGTGTACGAAACCACCCTATATTCTGTCTTCGCGTGTTGTGTATTTTTGGATGCCAGATTTTCAAAACATATTTTTATTTAAAATACTTTGAGCTCCATAATTTTGATCTTGATTGTCTATAACGGCAAATTATATATCATATACAGTTTTTCCGCCGTAACGATAATAAATTTTCGTAAAGTCAATTGAAATTGATCAATATTAGCGATTAGAACATCATAACGTATACCTTTACACATATTAATTACAGATATTCTATTACCATAACTAAATACCATAGTAAATTATGTTTCTCGGTTTTTATTGTATTTTTATTCAAATTTAAACAATAAATCGTTTAAGTTGTTAAGATAAACGATGGCATCCCGAAGACACGAAAATATGAGTTGTGTGTGAATTTGGTGATATGAATTTCAAAAATTCGAATTATACAATTACAAAACTATTAAATTATATTAGTGACAAGCCGATAATTAGCCAATTATGTTAAACTAACTGTTATTTAGAAACGTTCAAATGTAATCAAAACCAATTTAAACTGACATAAAAATATCAAGCGCGGCTGGCATAGAAACATCGTTTTCAACAAACATTTATGGTTGTAACAAATCCTATATAATTTTGATGGATGATGACTGGAAAATTGACATCAAGACTTTATTTTTTTTTTTTTTTTGAGTCTTTCACCCAACCTAAAATTATATAAGGCTGTGTATAATGATAGCGATGCTGATGTTACATATCTAAGATAACTTTTTAAATTGATCTTAATTTTTTGTTTGTTTGTCTTCATTTATTTGTTTTGGGATTTCGTGTTGCAAGTCAACAAATATTGTAAGTTGTTTGTCCCATGGTTCAATTGTGATTGAATGCGTTAAATCGATCCATCATTGTCAGAATATTATATGTTACATATTATATTTAAATACATACACAATTTGCAGTAATGCGTTAATCGCGCGGGACTTTATACAAATAACCAATCAAACGTGCTAATTACAAATTTAAACTACGATCAGCACTTAACTATGTACAAATAAGCGGCGTGTGATCTTTCATTATACATTTGTACCTAAATCAAATTAAACTTGGTGCAACATATGATTTTATAGATAAACTGTGAAATAAATATTTATCTGTTTAAAGTCGCGATCGCGCGATCTATTTATAGACTTGCCCATTCGCTAATCAGATGCTGTTTGCGCGTACTAAAAATAGATATCGATTGTAATGCTATTATAAAACTATTAAATTATGATAATTAAAATGTCAACATGCTTAAATATCACACTAGTCTTATGATGTTACCAACCAAGATATCGGAAAAATACCTAAAAAAAATTTAGTGTAAATAATGATCGAGTAACTTTCTCGTTGATCATTTATTTGTAAAAGTTTTAATTACGCTGCCATTTTTAACTATTGTGGTTCGATCTGTATTTTTTAAATGATTTGTTTTAGGACGATATTACACGACATTATGAACTTTACTGACCGGTGTGAAGAACTTAACAAAATTTGTTATTTTAAGATTTACGCGAGTGTACATTCAATATTTTAACAGTGTACTTCAATAAAAAGTTGAACAGAAATTATTGAAAATACCATTAAAATAGTTAAAGCAAATCCATTCAACTTTTTGTGTTGGGATCGTTGAGTATTTTGATGCACTGAACTTAAATCGCTTAACTCTAATAGGCTTTCAAAATATCATGGTAATATTTAGGTCTAGTGATAAGCATTATGAATTAACAAGCTTTCAATGGAAAATCTTATCCTATTCAATTTTTTGTGTTGGGATCGTTGAGTATTTTGATGCACGGGGCCGATCCTCGAGATTTCCACGTGGTTTCATTATATACGTTAAATCGCTTAGCTACATTCTAGAAAAGCTAATTCCAATGCCTCTCACAGTGATAAGCCAATGCGTAAATAACCACCCTCCACATACCAGGCATACATTTTATTTGCCATTTAGGAATATTTTTGATATTAATCAAAAAGCACTTAAAAATATTCAATGTCTTATTGATACAGATTCTAAAAAAGTTTGCGATATTTGTCAAATTAAAACAAATAAATTATTTTCATCGAACTACGGAATAGCTATGGTAGATGTACAAAATCATGACCCAAACGTATTCTATAATATACAAATACAACAAATTCAATCAACCATCTCTCTTAGTAACCAGAATTTTGAATTGAAAGCAATCGTAAATTTCATTAAACCATCTTCAAAACTAGGAGTAGGTCATTACCAAGCATACATCAAAAGAATTAGTGGAATATGGGAGATTCACGATGACCTGCTTCCAACACCGATGGAAATCACAACAAACTCAAAAATCAATCCCGTAGTATTAATTTACATAAAAAGATAAATCAAACAAAAAGATCCGCCAAAATCCCCTAAACGAAATTAATCCCGAAATAATCCCAACACTAAAAATTGAATAAGTTAAGATTTTCCATTGAAAGCTTGTTAATTCATAATGCTTATCACTAGCCCTAAATCTTACCATGATATTTTGTAAGCCTATTAGTTAAGCGATTTAACGTATATAATGAAACCACGCGGAAATCTCGAGGATCGGCCCCGTGCATCAAAATATTCAACGATCCCAACACAAAAAGTGGAATGAATTTACTTTTAACTATTTTAATGGTATTTTCAATAATTTCTTTTCAACTTTTTATTGAAGTACACTGTTAAAATATTGAATGTACACTCGCGTAAATCTTAAAATAACAAATTTTGTTAAGTTCTTCACACCGGTACTTAACTGCGGCCAATGATAAATTATTTAAGATTAAACTTTGGATTCGAAAGATATATCGTGTATCAGGTATAAGTCACATACGAGTAAAATAAAACTAAAAATATTTTTATCATTTATATAAGTAATTTATTATTGATAAAAAACACAAACAATTTATGATTTGTGTTAATCATAAATAAAAAAAAAAAATGTGTGTCACACCGTTTGATTCTGAGCCACAACAAAACAACTAAAAAGTGAGTGATAATTGATCGTAAACTAAACCAAAACATAATTTCGAGTTATTTTAATAAAAACTTACAAACATTAAACAGATGGGAGATTTAAATTGTATATGTAACATGTACCACCTATGTATTCCCCAGTAGTAAGCATGTTTTTGGTGATTGAGTTATTACCACCCAAGTTGAGTTAAATAATTCGGTTACACATGATCTTGAAAAATTAATCAAATTACAACATTACCTTTGAGTACGTTCGTTCGCTTCGGAGCCGATTTATCATCTCGCTCAGTACTCTAATACGAGTACTTATTACGCACTATAGGTTCGATACACTGTATTTGAAATTTTTGGGGATCGTTTCAAATATTTAAAAATTTTCAACAAATCACAAATTTTTTATGAGGAACCCTCTTTGATTCTTGTGAATTTCTTTCTCTTTTGCTCTGTTACTTATTTCTGCTCTAATTGATCTGAGTACTAAAATGTTGTTTCTTATTTCCATTTTTTTGATGTTTCTCATTTTTTTACACATTTTTTTGATTTGAAAAAATATTCCGATTTGTCAGATTGGTTTTGGTTAACTAACTTCACGTATGCCTCAAACTGCTAATAAAACCGCGTAACTCTAAATCGTCAAACATTATCATTGCTGGTTTGCAATAATGCGGAAACACGCTGTTTCTTGAGGCGGGTCATCTCATATTATTACAATAAATAAGATTACTAAGTAATCTCCGTGTAGAAATAATTGAAGGAAATAATTTGACAATTTCGATGCTACACGACAGTTGACCTCGATTAGATCAATCTAATTTCAGATTTCAAAATCTGCGCGATCTACAGATTTAAATAAGTAACACAGCATCTATGTTGCAAAACAGAAAACTGTTAAATTTATCGTTTTGGCAAATAAAATGATTAATTCACAAAAGTTAGAACTAATACCAACGGTCGATCGGGAAACTCGTGTCTAGTAGTAGTATGTTAAAATGGTGTCGAGTTATAATATTTAAATTAAATTATTTAAGTGTCTTAAAATTAAAGTAAATAGTGTCTAAAATGTATTATGTAGGTACTGGAATGCCAAGTTTGTGATTTTGGATGAACTGTGGCGCCACAAAGAATGTGTACTAAAACTATTTATGTACTAAACACTTATATGCTGTGCATCTTAGTAAGCTTAATAAGAATTTATTTGTTTTAATATTGTATTTTTTTGACAGTTCGATGACAGTTGACAATTTTTTTGGTCTACCAAATATGAAACCTATTTCAAATCGATAAGATCGATCTAATTTCAGATTTCAAAATCTGCTCAATCTACGGATTAAAATAAGAAACACAACTTTCGTGGTTGGTAGGGGTATGCATTCACAACCGCTAAAATTCAAAATGGTGGTTTTTGTTTATTTATATATTTTATAAAATTTTTTTTAATGTATATATTTTTTTTTCCGTATGTGATCAAATATTTTTGATTTTGTATGTAGTCTGTCTGTCGTTTTATTGTAAATACAAACAAAGCAATACTCGATAGGACATTTTGCATAAATTTGAAATTTATATTTATTTATATTTCACCTGGAACTCGTTTTTATTGTTAATCGGCAAAGAGCCGATAGCTAATAGGCCCCACAATTTAGTCAAACGACAGTTCTCAATTATTGTTTGCTCCAGAGATCATAAAACAGCCTTCTCTGATTGATCAATACAAAAGATAGGAGGTTCCAGCAGATTGTTTGGCGCCAGCATCCATCAGATCCAATTTTTCATTATCGACTGTCAACTGTCACTTATGATTATTTCATACGATATCTCAAACAAATCGTTGAAGTACAAAAACAGTCCAGCCCAATTGCCTGCCGTTCAATTGCTAAAGGCACTTATGTAGACGGCTTAATGACTTCAGTAGATCCGGAACAATACAGATTTCAAGTAAAAACCGGTCTTGCAATTATTCGAAAATACTGAACTGAATTTCAAGCAATGAAGATGTGAACAAAATCACGTAAGTAGAGGGTGCGCAGCAATTGAGTCTTTTCATTATATATAGGTGTTACCGTGCACTGATTTCGATGATTTATCAACTTTAGTTCAAAGACTTCGAATTTTCATTGGATTGAGTTAAAAAATGAAGAATTTACATAATTTTTATGAAAAATCTCTCTAAGCTGATGAAAATACCAAAATCAAATTTTTTTTTGGATGTTTTGCGGGATAAGGCGTATCCATTTAACCGTAGGGGTAACAGTTTTAAGAACTTGTCCTCAATCGCTTTCTGTGATACAGAGATTCAAATGCTGAGCAACGGTGGGAATTTTGCTCTTACGCCAAACAAAATCAGCCTTCGATCATTCGAGAATCTCGCTGTAGATGCTGAAACTGCCTTATTTGGCCAGACAACCCAATTAAAATCAGTGTGTGCGCTATAAATAAAGAAAGGTTTGATAACTTTTCTACTCCGTCATACTCTTCTTCTGCTGCTTCTAATAATACTAACCTCAAAGTGATTAGTGCGATAAAGAAAAAACTACGTGACCATGACCTGATACCGTGTAAAGCGGATAAAGGCAATATAATTACCGTGCTCACAAAAGCCGATTACGAAAATAAAATTTCTGATTTTATTACAGATAGCAAAGCAATACTGCTTGACAGGGATCCAACTATGTCTTTTAAGACTTCGGTTAGCAAGTGTATCAACCAATGCACGAAGTTGTTTGATGTAACTGGTTGGAAATACTCTGTCATGAATACATCCGCTCCGATCCTTTATGGTTTACCAAAAATCCATAAGGAGGGCATTCCGATTAGACCAATAGTCGCGTATTGCAATGCTCCTGCCTACAAGCTATGTAAGGGTTTCATAAATTTTTTCAATTGTCATACCAATTTCGTTTCGGCTTACTCGGTTAAGAACTCGGTAGAATTGATTAACAAAATTCAAGACGTCGACATTCCGTTACATTCAAAACTAGTTTCATTTGACGTTGCCAGTCTTTTCACTTCTATTCCAATTAATACTTTGTCCCAAATAGTTTGTAATTACTTAGATAGGGATGTTGTAGATGAGAGCTTACGTCGTGAACTGAAGTTAGTTTTTGAGACTTGTATTAAACAAAATTATTTCTGTTTTGATAATACTTATTTCAAATTCGCTGATGGTCTACCTATGGGCTCCCCTCTGTCACCTCTGTTGGCTGAAATTTTCATGAATTTCTTCGAACAAATGATCATATCAAATAACAATCCTTATTTTCGTCATATAATCTTTTGGTATAGATATGTTGATGACATACTATGTCTATGGAATGGAACTGCTAGACTGTTAGACTCATTCCATACTTGGTCAAATTGATCCTGGTTATTTCTATAATTTGACTAATACGTCGGGTAATTAAATGTACTTCAATATACCTTGAATTTTGTTAATCAACCGATGACTAATCGCTCACCTGCGCGATCAATAGATTAATTTTTATTGCTTTTTATTGCTTATTTATTGTCCCTTCTTTTGTTTACTTTTTCCTTTTTTCTGATATATATAACAAATTTTTACTTTTACAAATCAGTAGATACTCCTGATGATGACCTAACAAGTCGAAATCGATCGATTGATTTTTTAAACTTTTTGAACAAATTTTTTAATTAAATATTCAAAAAATCTAATTTTCCGAAATAAAAAACAAGTGTTTAATAAAATGTGTTTATTAAACCAAATTTAGGTTAAATAATTCATAATTTAATGTAAACGATTTTCGTCAAACTGTTATAAGAAATGCCTGCACGATAATAGGAAAAAAACATTAAATCAAGGACTTTTAACTTAACCCCAAAGTAAGCTTTCTGCGGCAATCATATCATTACGGCAAATGCAGAACTATTATTAATGTTTTTACAGCATAGAAATCGTAACAAAAAATTGAGTTTAAAATTGATGTTAGAGTTTCCAAATATTTATGCATTTATTCCTCAATATAAGGATATCAATATCATTGATGACCATTGATTGTGACTTTTTTCCTTGAAATCTGGATATTATCTGGTTTATTTTACAATTTTCTCGTATTTTTAAGCATTTTTGTTAAAAAAATGCTATATGGTTTCGGTTTGCCGTCTGTCCGTCTGTCCGTCTGTGTGCACGATAACTTGAGAACGAATGAAGATATTAACTTAATTTCTTCACTAAAAGTTCAAGCAATTCTTGGGAATGATCCCTATTGATTTGGACATTTCTGTGTTTAGGGTGTTCGAAGGTAAGTAGGGTTTTGTTAACCCCCCTCCTTAAAATTGTTAGATTTTTTTTTCATTTTCTATTCTATTTTGGTTTCATAGAGCATTTGAATGTGGAATCAAAATATATCTCGTTTGGATGAGGTTTTGTGTGGGTGGTGTGGTTATGGGGGTGGTAGGAGTGGTGGTATGGGAGGTGGAGGGGGTGGGATGAGGCGTTTTGGGTTTGGTGTGGGAATTTGGGATTTGGTGGATGAGGGTTTGTGTGGGTGGTTTGTGTGTGTGTGGAAGTGGGTATGGAGGTGTTAAAGGGTGATAATATGGGTGGTGTGGTATAGGGTGGTGCGGGTGAGATAGGTTTTGGGGGTTTTGGATGGTGGGTGAGGGTGGTAATAATGTTTAGGTGTGGTGGTTTGTGATTTTTTTTGTGGAAAAACTATTTTCTTTTATTTTATAGGCAACAAAAATGCTTATAGGGTTCGGCTCCGAACCTTTCCCGTCTTTTTTTATGTTATTCTAGTTTCGTATTCTTATGCGTACACTACACTGGTGACGCAAAGTGCAATATTTACAACAAAAAAAATATAAAAAATAAAATTAATTATCTGTTTTAATTTTATTTTAGTTATAACAGTTGTGATAGTGTTAACATATAGTAATTATTATAACGCTAATTTTCAATATTGGGTAAGCAATATTTGCTATTGTTTTGATATATTTACTCTGCAGTTTGTAAAATAATTTAGAAATTCTTTACATAGCGCATGGTAAATATTGACAGTAAGGTGGATAATGGTTTCCAATGCATTTTAAAATTTGCGGATCGAGAAAATTGCAGCGCATTAATATTTACTCTGCACAGAAGCAAACACTCGAAAGTTCTAGATTGGAGGAGGCAGAATTTAATATTTAACATATTAAAAACCAATTTTAATAAGACACATTTTTATAATTAATTTTTTTTATTCACTTTTCACAAAAGGCCATCGATTTTTCTTACAGTAAAGACTATAATCATCTCGGGATTGACACTAAACTTACGTATTAATTTTGATCAAACAAATTTTTCCTTTACATCCTTGAAAGATATTGAATTGTTGTAATGCTGCTAATAATTAAATTCTCCTCCTATAAGAAACCATTTAGTATTCAGGGAACTGAGTTGGTCCTTTCCTCTTAAATTGCTTTATAAAATTCTGAAATTAAAACAAGAAAGCAACAAATATAAGTTAATGCACATAAAGTTTTGTAAATTTAATTTGTATTTACCGTACATCATTTCAGCACTTTCATGGTTTAATCCTCAAGGCTATAGCTATGCCATTTGTTGCGACGCGAAGAAAGGTTGCAAAAAAACTGCAAATGAATGATAAAAATAAATATAATTTATATTTTAATTTATTTTGAAATAATTACCATTTTTCCCAACAATTAGAAAAACTAGACGAACTGGCATTTTTGCGGCAATTTGTGTACTGCTTATAAAATTCACTTTAAGACTAATTTTTGTTTGATATTTTAAATAAAATTTGGAGAACAAAATGCAAAGTCGGATAGAATAAGTGATTTGATTGGTTATAATCTCCCCGCAAAAATTGTTTTACAAAGTGCAAAGTAAATTTTGAAAAGTATTTGAACATTTTAAAAACACTTTGTAATTTATTCTCAACGAAAAAAACAATTTTTTTTTTCATTTTTAGTACGTTTGCATTGAAAATGATGTATTCAAATTGCGCGGCTCAAATTTACCTAGCAGCATTGCAATATGATTAATCTAATTTGTCATCAGACGCTGCTCAGCAATAATTTTAATATTTAAAAATGCACTGTAAATATTGCAGTGCAAACTTTACAAGGCTCGTACTTTATAAAAACATTATTGGTAATAATTGCATATTTGGGTTTACACAGCAAAATGTGTAAATATCTCCGCGCGATTTTTTTCAGTGTAAAAATCTCATTTAATTTCAAAAAAATACTTTTTAAATTCAAAAAAATTTATAACTTTTAGAAATTAAAAACTTCGTTTTTTAATTTTACAAACCAAAATTTTTCTCAGTGTACAAACTTAAATACGTGGAAATATCAAAACATAGATTTTCTCGTACCAGAATCGACCTCAATTAAGATTTTTCCCAATATAAATGTTTAGCTCTATAAATGTATATTTTTCTTTATCATGTTATTTTAATTATATGCATCATATTCTCCGAGCAGAATTTTTATTATCATCGTGTTCATAAGCGACGACCAACTGGGCGATTATATAATAAATACCGAAATGAAGCGCATCGTCTTAACAAAATTGGATACTTCAGTACTTCCAAAAGGTTGAAAAAGTGCTCGGAAGAAAATTACATTGGAAAAAAATTCTACCAATTTTAAAAGTAAAAATAAAAAACAAACTTATGGTTCAAGAATTTAATTCTGTTTCAAACAATAGTGGTAAGTACGGAGTTATTCAAAGAAAATTTAAAAGGTCATAAATTATTTTAATTATTTCAATATCAAGCATTTATTAAACTAGAACCTAAAAAATAAATATACCACTTTTAAAATAAACGGTGTCCATTTGGTGTCCAGATTACATATTATAATATACATACACATATACACCAGTTATCTTTAGGTTATTAACATGTTTAAAAAATTAATTCTTTTGAGAGTCTAAAGCTGTTACTATTTTGAAAGCACTTCATCATATTTTAAAGCCCACGAGCTGAGAAAAACTGATAAAAAAGTATGGAAAATATCCATACAAAACTCAATTGACGTTTTTTTTTATGGAAGTGGGAGAAATTAGCAATTTAAGAAGTGCTATCAAAAAAACAACAACCTATTTGGGATATAGGATGATCTTGCAACCATTTATGTTATTATTGAGAGAAAATGAATATGCCACCTGCTACGACGAGATATTTTATAAATTCAACAATATCTTGGATTGTGTAACTACTGCATTTAAAATACACTTTGCTTTCAATTTAAATTATTCGGCAGAATCGTATAAAGTGTGGCTGTTCTTACAAATATATTTTTTTAATATACACACTGAATCAGATAAACCAGATAGCGATATATTAGGGTTAATTGCCGAGTTAAATTCATAAATAAAATACTTATTAAGATTTGATTTCTGTAGCCATTCTGTAATCATTTGAATTCAGATTACTTTTAATTTTTACATTGTATTATCATTAAAAATGAATTGCGAAATGTGTATCTTTGTTTGTTTAAATATTGATATTTATATACAATATTTAAAACTAGTACATGGATTTAAACCAAATTTTTGCAATTATGCAATTATTATTTTTCTGATTCGACTCGACTCAAACGCCACTATTATAGTAAGAAATATAATACGGAGGGTAAATTGGTATTAAAAACAGAAAAAACTAATTACGACAAAGAACAGAATTCCTTTTTATTGAATCAAATAGAACCCAATACTTCTTTAATTCATAACCTTATTAGTGATGGGCTTTGCGAAACCACCGACCATTTACAAATTATTAATCCTTCTGATTTAAAAAAAAACAATTTTTGATAGTATACTGTTATTTATTTGTAAGTTAAATAGTGTAAATAGCGTTTCTTTCGCTAAAACATTTAAAGGATTTGGATTTATATACATCATGTAAACCTTTTATTATTCACGCAGAAAACTCGCAGGTTGCACAAAAATGAATTACCCACTCAAATAAAAAAGTCACAACTGGGATACTAATGCTCGTAGAGTTCCAAATTCGTAAATTTTTTGAAATGCCTGATGTTTTAGCACAATGTAGTTTAGTACAAGGTAGGAACTGGAAAAACAAAATTAAAAATTTTGTAGATAAACACGTTATACCTTTTAACTTATACTATGACGATTTTGAAGCTGGTGATCCACTTGGTAGTCATCCCAGTACTTCCTTTAGAATATTCATCTTTGTCAACAATTTTTTCAGCAATGTTCATAAAAACCATTACAATTAAAACATACGGATTTAACAAATGTATTAAGCCGCTGGTAGACGTGTTGAATGCAAATGGATCAATCGTCAAAGTATATTTTGTTCTAGGATAGGAAATATAGTGGGAGATAATTTGCCGTTGAATTCGATGTTAGGGTTCAGTCCATCATTTAATCATACATTTTTTTGTAGATTTTGCAAAACTGATAAAATTGATATTGCCCAAGATACATATGAAGTAAGCTTCGAAACGTACATAATTATAATGAAGATTTAACTAAAGATGACTATCAAAAAACGGGTATTAAATTTAATTCTGGCTTTAATGCACTAAAAACTTTTCATGTGACACAAAACTTTTGTGTAGACGTAATGCACGATTATTTTGAAGGAGTAATTAAATATGGTCTTTCTAATGCTATATACTACTTCATTTTCGAAAAAAAATATTTCACCTTAGATGATATAAATAACCGGATTCAATACTATGATTATGGCGAACTGGAAAACAAAAACCGCATACCTGCGTTAAAGCTTGATGATTTAAAAAATCGAAAACTTCATTTATCTGCTCGAGAATCCCTTAAATTGTTATATTTTTTTACATTTTTTGTTGGAGATAGGGTGCCTAGGTATGATCAAGTATGGAAATATGTTTGATTGCTTGAAGATGGAGACGATTCTGCCGAATAATTTAAATTGAAAACAAAGTGTATTTTAAATGCAGTAGTTTATTAAAATTTGCGTACAAAGTATTAAAAAATGTTGGATTTAAAGAACCACTGATAATTAATAAAGTAGAAACTAATCCACAAACAGTGAAAACACCTTACTTTGCTTCGATCAAACAGAAGTTTTCTTTTTATTCCGAGTCATATCAATGTGTATCCTCCATTTCTTTTCGTAACACTTTATACAAAGTGATTTTTTATATATTTGACAAAGAAAGGAATAAATTGATGAAAATAAATGACATATTTATTAAAAATAATGTAGCTTATTTGATTACACAATGTCGCCTTATTGAAACTTTCAATAAACATTTGAGGGCATTTATGGTTGGGAACTTTGTTTTAGAATATGATACTATAGAACTAGGTCGGACTCATTTAAAACCTTTTCTTTTATATACACTACCCGATTCTAAAACTTATTTTAAACCAGCAAAAATATAAATAAATCATTTCTTAAATAATATTAAAATTATATTAATAGAATAAACTGAAATGAATATAATAGTACTTTTATTATTTATTTAACATACAAGTTATGTAAATCGACCTTTTATTAAGGAAACAATAGTTTTTTCCCGATGTCTCAAATACATACTTACAATGCATATTATCGTTGAATTTAAGTTCATCATACATAAATTTCTAGTGTTTGAATATAAAAACAATGGATAAGGGGGCATTTTATTAAGGAAAAATTTTCTTGAATGAAGGAATATATTCATTAAATTCATGTCAAGCTTAATGCCCATTTTACATAAAACTAATGACAAATGTATAGTTTAAGCTTTAAACGTATGATTATAAGACATACGAATAAGATTCATTTTGATACATTAATTTTAATTTGCAATTCATTGCAATAATGTCGAAAATACACAAGTTGGATATCAAGTCAAAAAACCATTGGTATTAATTACAAAATCATTAAAAATAGGCATTAATTTTTTCAGTGTCAGTTGGGAATCACGAAAAGACAGATTTATAATTAAAACTTCGCTTTAAAATCAAACAAATTTTACGAAAAGTGTCCAGTAGATTATTTGAGCCAATTGACTGGCTAATACCGGTCATCATCCTAATTTTTTATGCAAATGCTTTGGATCCTAAACTGAGATGAGATGATGCGTTGCCTGAGAAGCAAAAGCAGCAATGCTAAAAAATCCGAGTCATTCTACAAGAAGATGAACTTATTGGGTTACCACGGTTCATACAATCTTCGAATCATTCGACAGTCGATATTCATGGGTTCTACGACGTCGGCTTGAAGTGAATCCGCTGTTGTAATTTACTTCAACACCACCACCTTTGGAAAAAGAGTAACTCTTAAAAGTAAAGTTTAACCTATCAAGCAAGTGGTGTTGCTTAAATAGGAGTTGCATGGCGCTGTCCTTTAAATTAAGTTGATTGAAATAGTAAAAAGAGAAACAAGTCTAAAAATCAATAACATTTCGGCATGAACTGATCCAAAGACCGAACTCGACTAGCTTGCTGGGTATCGTTTGTGGCTAATCGAACATCATTAATTATGAACATCGTACCTCTAAGCCATTGGATATATGTACCATCGTCGCAGAATCCCGCAGATTGTAGCAGCAGAGGCATGTCTCCTTCAAGACTTCGGGAATATATTTTATGGTGGAGAAGACCGATTTGCTAACCTTAAGAACACTGGTCTTTACAACAAAACAACTATGGATGCAAACAAGAGGAGCGATCAATCACTTGGGGGATTTTTAAGCAACAAATACTACTACCACCAGTGTTGTGACGTATTGTCTACACCGCGTAGATAATTAATATACTATATGTGTAGAGTGTATATGTGGATAATTAAATGTCAAAAATTGATTTTTTCTGTTAGATATCAGCAAAATTCTATGATTTATTTGTTAGTAAAACTGTTTCGGCTTCATGAAGCTTCATTTCTACCTGGCATTTAAAAAATTTAAACCCATGTTTTTATTATGGCAATCACGTATTCCTATATGTATATAAATGTGTTGCTTTGTTCGGAAGACGATAAGATAAGAAAAAGTGGTTATTTCTAGCATATCTTTTGGCTGTCTTAGTACAATTTAAAAAATATTAAACATCTTTGCTAAAAAGTAGAACTAAATACACAGTTAAATTTGTAAACCAAATACAGAGCTGTCAAAATAAACTAATTGAGCCATGGTACTTTCCTGAACATAATCATCAACCACGCAATAAATTGTTAAAGCACAAATTCATGGAAGGATTAATAACGCAGCTATCACACAGTACAAATTTAATTTCGTTAGAAACTTTCAAATACACCAATATTTTAATGAAGAAATGGATTATAAACTTGGGTAATGTAGCTTGACAACTTGATACAGTATCCTTTTCAAAGATGTGCACAACAGACGACATTGCACAGAGAATTTCTTTCATATCCGCGAATTTAACCTCGTACCATCTTATGACTATCGATGAAGTCTATACGTAACCACATTTTATTTGGCCTCGTTAAAATACATCTTGATGAACTCGATTTCGACTAGAATTGAAATTTCTAATTTCTTTAATACATGCACAAGAACTCTTTGAAGTTGTTCCGATTTTCATGGTTCTCGATGATGTTAATCTGTCTTAGTCCGAATGAACAGATTGAGTCATCATCAATAGTAACATTTTCCAAAATTATCACATAATCGTGATCGTACATCATTTGAGAAAAATGCAAATCGCTCTCCGTATCTATCAGCCGAGTCAGCTTTCCATTTATTATTGATCTGTTTTTTGCAGATGACAGTTGAAGCTTTCGCGATTTCAAAATAAAGTTTTTAACAGTTTCAGTATTTTTTCGAAATTATATGTTTTCGAAGAGAAATTATCAAATGGTGGCATCCAAAAAAGTGGTAACAAATTACATTTCTCTGGTAAGAGAAAAAAGTTACTCAACTGTCCAGTATGTAATATGTGGCGCTAGAATTTGTTTAAGAAAAAACATATGACATTGCAAATAAAACTTATGAAAATGAATTATAATTTCTTAAATATTTTAACGATATACTATTCCCACAAGTTTAATAGTTTTGCAAAATTTAATAATAATTTTCACAATATTGTAAATTAGCAATTTAAACTGAAAAACTGTGACGTGGCATCCTCATACTGAAAGCAATGGGGAAAACGTAATAATTTACATTGTCTACGAATATTCTACATAATCTACATATTGTCGATATTGTCTACGCCAAAATGAATTGTCTACGCTATACTTTCGACACCAAGATGTCGACAATTCCGAATTACGCGTAGACGCACAACACTGACCACCACAGACATTATTTCTGATAATTCCAATGTCATTGTTGTTCTGTGATTTTACGTTAAACTGGGTATACGTATACGCAAAAAAACAAAATATTTTTGATTGTATGTGGCTATTTAAAGAAAATGAATACGCAGTTTAAACTTTCAGGTTTCACTAATCGAAATTATTGCAGATACGTATGTATGTGCGTGGTGTCGTTTAAACTAAATGTTGTTGGTTTTATACAGCCCAGACGGACCTACTGATCGGGGAGAATCTTTAGACTTAAGCTTTCTATATAAATTTGGAGATTCCAGCGATTTTTGGCCGGAAGTGACAGGTTCCATTGCAGCTTTCTGGCTTTTGCAAATATTTAAAGTATATCATTTACAAAAAAACAATTCTAAATTAAATTTGCCACAATTCCCGTTCAGATCAGTTTTCTAAAAATTTAAGCACAAAAATTTTTTTTCCAAAGAACTTTCTTCATCGAAAATTCGGCCCTTTAATGCCCAGACAAATTGATTGACACTTAAGGTTTTTCCACAAATTGTTAGATCCCAGCGAATTTTGGTCGAAATCGGTCCACCGGAAGTGACTGCTTATATACCTTATATACGAGCTTTTTTGATTTATGCCAATATTTTGAAAAGTAAAAATATATATTTTTAAAATATTTTTAAAAGACGATTATGAACTATAACATTCTGAATTAAATTTGAAAAATTACCTGTCCAGATCAGTTTTCTAAAATTTAAATAGAATTGACGCTGACAGCTGTTGTTCAACAAAAATTCTTGACGATTGTTAGTTTCATAAACAAAACTTTATTTCATCTCTACTGTCCTTGCCATAAATTGGGACATTATGATTTGTCCGAAATTTGGTGGACATTTGTGTACCGGAAGTGGCAGTAGTTTTGATTATGTATATAAGACAGTTTTACCAAAACTTCTGTAAATTTACATTTTCCCTTTACAAATCAAGTATGGCGTGTTCGAGGTCTATGAGTATGATTGTATACATTCATGGTGAAAGAATGTCTGATGTTGGAAACAAAATATTCATCATATTATGTCAGGTAAACCAATTATGAAATTTAAGTTAGTTTTAAAATAAAATCCAAGGAAGAATGTACGTCGAGGAGACATTTTTAAAACTCTAAAAAATTGCAGAGGAACCAGAACAAGCATATAATGACCGTCAAAGAGTTGGGCGTAAACGCATCGCAAGCACCCACTAAATATTAAAGTCATCAGAGAGAGAGAGGGAGTTCACCGAAATTGTTCTCGACCTTCAATGAAAACACCTGCAAATCTACCTTGCATCTGTTCGAAAAATATTCAAAGACGATTTAAAACTAAAACCTTTCAAAAAACGTAAAGCTCAAGGAGGTTCTGAATCCACAAAACAGAGAAGCCTTAAAAGATCTAAACATTTAGCTTGGCATAGGGGGGATGAAATTATATTTTCTGATGAGAAATTTTCCTGAAGCAACTACACAGCTTCCATAATGACAGAGTTTGGTTTGCTATAATTCAAGGCTGCATCCGCACAGTTACCAAAGTGTCTGTTGTTGTATTCGATTGTGTTCCCAAATGAAAATTTTGGTACAATACTTTTTGGAACTTTGTCTGAGTGAATTACTCAAATTTTGTTTTATTGATTTAGCCGATGAATCAAACTATTCAAGCATTAACAGTTTGGACATTAGCGACAAGATCTATAAAAATTGAATGTTTAAATAATTTTAATAACCATGGTTCCTTGGTAAACTGACTTTTATAATTTGTTGTTGTGAATAAAAAATTAATCTACATAACCTATTAAGTTTTATCTCGTAAGTCATTTGGCTTTAACTTTTGACCCTAGGCATGTCTTAATTTTGCATTGAGTATAATTCCATTTTTACGGTGAAGATTAAAAATAATTTATCAGCTTTCGAACGTTGGTGATAATCTGACCAATGCCGATTTTTCGCCAGAAATTATTTCTTCAATTCCAAATATTTCAACATCCAAATCGTCAAAGCCTTTAATATCAATAGCAGACAATAATTGATGAGTTAGATTTAAAAAAAAATCAGTTTTAAAAGTACCAATTTTGATTACCTCCAACTGGATCACCGATCCATTGAAATACCAAGTACGTGCCATCAAAACTGTAGTGGCCATAAAAACCCTAGTAATCTTGATAAAAACAAAAAAAAATGGAAATTTGTTGGATGATTTTTTCGAGTCTATATGTCGCCCTTTATGAAAAGTCCTTTACAACAAAGAGACTAATTGTTTCTTATTTTTCAAAGAAAAGTTAGGAACCCTATATGCCACCGTCCATATATACTTTCTAATTCGCAAAATAAACAATTCTTCTGGATGATCGTTACGATGGTATATGGACGATGGTATATTTTGCATTTTTCATCCGTTACCGAACCAGCTTTCCCAAATTTTGTAATAATTTTCCGAATTTCCACAACTGACGAACAATTCGCTCTTCCATATTCTGTAAGGGTGTATCAATGATACCTCCCAATCAGTCGGTTCTCATGAAGTGGTTCATCAACTTTTATTGGCAAAAAATCATTAGTACAGTTTTGTTTTAATCTAATAAAATTAAAATTTAATTAAAAACATATATAGATAATTAACATAAATTAAAACAATTTCTTCATGAGATATCTATCAAAAAATAATTTAAAAGAGGAAGATGTGAACGTAAACAGATCAATCAACTTAAAATGCGGAAAATCATGTTTCCACATACTCTTCTCGTATACATTTTAACTTATGTAAATACACATCTGAAAATAATGTAAACACACAACAACAACATAACATAGAAATAATAAGAAGAAATTCGATCCAACTTGATCGTTTCCATCAAACGCGCAGACCAACAAAACGATCAATATATCAAATCGTACACATAAACAAGAGCACGCACAATCGAAAGCCTTTTGAATTTTCTACAACACAAAAATGTTTACATGATTTTCGGATATCAATCAATTTGAGAATATAAAGATCACTTTTTTATTTACAATTTCGTTAGGTGTGGTTTTATTGATGGAGCGAGAGCGCGCCGTATTTTTGTCGATCGATTGAGATCAAAATATTTAAAATCGTTGTTGTTGTTCGTAACGTAAAATAAAAAAAAACAGACAAATTTATCATTTTATTGTGCCAACACACAAAATTGTTTAATCTTTAATCAAATCATTCGCTCATATGTATATACTGAAAGATCGGAACGAACCCCACACGCAATATACACACACACACACCCCATATCAGAATAATTTTATTAATGAATGGAGAAATATTTAGTAGTCAGTTTTAATATACTTACATACTAAAATTTATTGCATTAAGATCATTTAAAGACATAAATTTTATTAATTTGATAGTTTAAAAAAAATTCACATACACATACGTAAGCGCTGCCTCAGAGCCTCTCCGTGTTATAGCGATTCATAAAAAAAAATTCCAATTTGTCTAGACGAGCGAAATTAAAACAATTTCGAATGTTTAATAAACTGAGAATTTTGCTGTCATAATTTCATTTTCATGACAATGAATATTGGAAGGATGGATATTTTAAGAAGTGATTTGTGTACTCAAGTGAGATAAATTTATAAAAAATGTTGTTGTTGTATTTGTTTTGGTTTGTATACAAATTTAAGTCAAAAAACTGTGATAATTTCACGGTCAAACTTATTGTTTTAAGTAATTAGCACATTTAAGACGATTGCATGTTATGTAATTTAATTTTAGTAATTTGTAGTCTTTTTATTTGTGATATATGTAATTTACATTTTCCGACAGTATAATAAATGTTAATGAGCCTAACTTTGTCCATTCAAATGCACTAACATTGCGCATAACCATTGTGGACTACGAACACTTAAAATAAATTTTCATAAATTAGACATTATTAAGTGATGGGCATTAGCTATATGCAAATTACGACGAATGAACCATCAATGTTATTTATGAGCACATAGTGAATATAAAAATGTTAACCAAATAGAAAAAAAATAACTTGCTATTAAAATCGAATAAATTACTTGTCACTTACTTTGAGTTAGCGTTGTTGATTTATGCGCTATGAGTTTTGCTTCTTTTAAGGTCAAACACGGTGCAACAGCTTACAATTCATCTTTCATCTTATTAAAATTTGGCTGAAGGCATTCCTAAATTGAGCTATTCTAATTTTATAGGGATATCACTAATTTCTTGTTCAATCTATATCTCGCCTATACGACTATTTAGCACCCCATCTAAAGGTTTTGACAAAAGTGATGATTGCATTCATTTGATCATCGTTTGGTCAGGATTGGTCACTAGTTTTTATCGTTTGGTCGCTTACAACTTACAATTTTCCGAATTGAGTTTTTAACGATTTTCGTATGCATGACCAAACGAAATCAACTATAGTGATCAATCCTTAACGGTGTTACGAAAAACTAAAAAAATTGAATTGATTATATCTAATGTCTTAAACTTTAGATGACTGTTCTTTGAAAAAAGAAATATTTTTGTCTAAATGGTATATTCTAATTGGATTTTTATTAATTTTGTAAAACGAAATCCCCAAATAAGTGACGAACCTGATTTTATTGAATTAATACAATTTTGATTTTGTTTTTTTCGGATTAAAAACTGATCCATTGGTGACCAAACGGCAAAATGTGGTGACCAATCCTGATCTAACGATTACCTAACGAAATTTGATAAAAATGATGTGATTTTCTTGCAATGAGGTGCTACCTGGGAATTTTTTTTGAAATTTTCATTGTTTCGAATGAAATGAATTCAATCATCACTTTTATCAAAACCTTTAAATGGGGTGGTAAAAAGGCAGAGCCTAATATTTTTTTTTAATTTCCTAATTTTTGGTTTTATTTCTTCCTCAAAATAGTTGTCTCATCTTTCCTTTATTTAGTGGTAACTGATAATACGAGTGTGCATTTGATTTGTTTTTCGCATGCAAAAATGTTTTACTTTTCAGTGTAATGTATATAGGTAAATGATCCTACACAATCACTAACTGAATGTTTATCGAAGAACTTGCTTATTCGCATTTTAATAAAAAGGTCTGATATCTAGTGAGATTTTTTTATACCTAGTAAAGATGGCGATTTCAATTAGAAATAATTTTTTGACACCTCCTATCCTGTTCGACTACAAGCCAGCCATTATAGTCCTTTACAAGGAGTTACGGCTGTACTGGCTAAGACCAATTCCGTGATCAACTATGGTTTCTAAGCAGTCGCGCTGAAGGTTTACAAGAACGATAACGTAAATGTGATAAATCGAAAGTTTAATATACATGGGAACACCCTCATCCGATTTGAAAATGTCAAAGGCAATGAGGTCACTCAGTAAACTCCAAGAAGATAACATATTCTCTGACAAATGGTCTTAAGTAACAGTTCTGGGAACTAGCTGATTAATTTGAATGTTTATGATCCTGCAAATCAATTTCCACCACTGCAAAGCAACCTCACCTTCGTTCTTGTATTCTTGCTAAAAATAGTTAATTATGTTTCGGCCAGCATTGAGATGGACCATCAAAATCTTTGGCTACACTTTTACAAAGTGGATAAGATATCCCACCTAATATTATAGGAGGCACGATTGTAGTCATTCTATAGGAAGCGTTGCAAATTCACATCATACAGCAATCCAACGTTTATAACTATCAAAAGGTAAGTGATTTTAAGTATTACGTTTATAAAGGTTATCGTCAGGTTTCTGACGACCATTACTTTTCTGATCTTTGTTAGCTCAATATGAAGTGGATACTAAGCCAGGTGGAATATCATCTGGGATACCTTCTGAAGTATTATATGGATTCCATTACCGGCATCTATTCAACAACCCCTTGAACCAATACAAGAGCTTGATGAACTAGTGACCAAGCTATCGGACTCTTATAATAAAGCTAAGGTAAAGTTGATGAATTCCCTTTGGCACAAAGTAATCCAAGTCGTGAAAAATGACGGAAGCTCTTCGGAAAAGCCAAGAAATCGAGAGCTGATGAACACTGGGGCTTCTATAAGGAAGTCCTCAAAATGTACACATACGAACGAAGCAGTGGCAAAATCCACGCATGGAGGCTATACAGTAAAAGTAATACAGCACTCTTAGTAGGTTTCAAGGTTACGTAAAATACTAGCTACTTAAGTAGCAGTTTTACGATTTTCCTACCATCCCGAGATGATCTTTGGACCTGCTCAAATAATAAACAGCAGGAAAATATTTGTATTTTCTCCTGTCAAGTCGGCGAAACTTGACGGCATTATCCCTGTAGATGTTCAACAGACCTCTGCCTTGACGTTACTGTGGCTGAAAGCTCTTTTTAAAGCAAGCCTAGATCTTTGTCACATTCCTAGGCAATGGACTGAAGTAAAAGTTATCTCTATACCTATAAATGTGGGGCAAAGTCCACCCCCATTGCATAACCAACGACCGTAGACCTATAAGCTTTTCTATCATCTTTTCTCTTGAGATATTTAAAGATAAATAGAATTTCACATCAAATGTTCGACTAAACAGAATAAGATGTCAAAATCTCAACATGCGTATTGTAATGGAAATGCATGAAATTTTCAAACCCCCCATATTTTAATTCACCCTTTACGAGAGATTTTGAAATGCGAAATTTACGAGAAGGTGGTCCGCAAAAAACTAATTTTATTCACTATGCGGCCATCGTAAAAATGCTATAGATGAAAACCAAAAATTCTCATCCACCGATATTTGTTTTATTAGGGGTTACATTTTGATATTAAAAAAACGAGTATTTTTTAAGAGAAATCAATGAATGTTTATTTCATTGTCACGAAGAAGGTATTAACATTTGAAAACGATATCAGTCAAATGGACGCCATCGGCTACGCTTGCAGCACCATACCCTTTTCATGAAATTGTATATGACCAATTCGCACATTTGCGGCTGTATGTCCTCGATAGCTTCACGAATTCCATCTTTAAGGTCTTGCATCGATTGTGGAGCACTGGCACCTTATCTTTCACGTGGCTCCAAAGAAAAAAGTCTAAAGGTGTTAAATCAGAAGATCTCGGTGGCCAATTGTGATCACCTCGGCCATCTTTATCGACTTTTTCTGAGTCCTAAATGCGACAATTGTGCTTATTAACGTAGCCTCCGAGGTGAAAATGGGCCTCATCACTGAAGATGATTTTTCGATGAAAATCCGGATCATTTTGATGCATTTGAAGGACCCACTTTGAAGCACCCCTTCTTGTGTTAACTGAACTTTAAAAGCCTTAAGACCAAGCCTTTATGCAAAATACGGTCTAATGTCGTTTGTGGAATGTCTAATTCCAAAGATCGAGGAGGAATCGACAAATCTGGGTTTTTGTCAATACTACGGGCTACAGCCCGTTTTTTCCACAAGTTTCACTATTGCCGGCCGAGAAGGTGCTTCACGACGACCCAAAAGTGCTTTAATTTTGCGAACTATGTGACTGCAAAATTTTCATCAGTTTTGTAGTGAATTTTAACAATTTCACTCCGTTGTTGAAGCGTGTATCGTACCATTTTTAGTAATGGCGTAGTTTTTACTTGTCAAATGTCAAAAGATAACAGCTTCCAAATTGACAGCTACCCAAATAGCAGGCTATTCAAAATGAAACCTCTTATTCGAAAACCCTGTACAATGTGCTTGTCTCGTATTTACTGTTCTCTTATGTTTCTGTTTAATAGTTCTTACTTCCCGATAGATAAACAACGAGATAAGTACTCCTCAATAAGTCGACAGAATTTATAAAAATATTTTTTTGACTACGAAACAATTCATATTTAAAAGTTATGTTTCATACTGTGACGATTTCGCCATGTATCAATTCAGCGTAAATTGTTAATTTATAAGTTTTCTAACTAGTGACAACTAGGTTTGAGTAGTAGCAGTACTAGTAGATTCATACCAGTTTAGCCTAGAGCAGAACCACTTAAAATGTTCTATAGTGCGGCTTCCAGCATGATAACTGCGGTATATCAATGCTGGCGCGAAAAATTCAAAGCAGGATTCGTAGAGAAAACGCGGTAGATTGAAAGAGAAAATAAATAGCGGAAAAAGTATTAGTAGCTAATACGTGCTGTACCCTGTACATTCAATAAGCGTAATAGTTGAGACTGAAAAGTAATAAAAATGTTTTATATGATAACTGTTTCTGCAATCAGGATAAAACAATATATTTTATTCCAAGGAAAAATATATTTTATTCTAAGGAAATATTTAACGATTAGTTAAAAAATTATTCAATTAAAATTGACCATTTAAATATTTATACGCTAGCTAAATAGTTCCATGGAATAAAATATATTTAATCAAGTTTTCGTTGAGTTTTTTCTGCTTACGAAAACAGATGTCATATAAAACATTTAACTAGCGCACAACTAACCGGCCGTTATTCATTTTCCTGTGCAACCCGGCATAATGATTTCAAAATGATTTTTTATTGCATGTGTGCGCATATAGTTCGCAACACTGAACAAACCCTTCCTACCTTCAATAGAATGATCCATTTACATATTTATTAGGGAAAGAGACAAACAGTTTTTAAAAACCAATAAAATAAAAATCAATAAAGTAAAATATTTATAACAAACTTCCAACTTCCTTCATTATGGATGGCATATTACTTACCAATCTTCAGTTTTCCCCATAATTATATTTTTCTATATTTCGATTACTTTTATATCCTCGACATTTTTCGGATCTTTCTCAGACACTTTCAAAATTTTCCCATCATTTCCCGTTGTTTCTGTCCCATAAAAGTAAATCAAAGAGATGGAACTAATTCCAAACGTGACGAAATCAATCAATATGGTGACAAACGTGAACAATTATTTAGAAAATTGATTTAGTTGCGATATATTGTCATAAATTTTCGGGGTTTCGTCTTGC
Source organism: Nephrotoma flavescens (assembly GCA_932526605.1). Classification (NCBI taxonomy): domain Eukaryota; kingdom Metazoa; phylum Arthropoda; class Insecta; order Diptera; family Tipulidae; genus Nephrotoma; species Nephrotoma flavescens. The sequence goes on from OW052221.1 coordinate 71,792,501, forward strand.
TGTTTTCACAGTTCCATATTTGATCATTGTTGATAATCTAATTTTGTTTGTTGTAAATATAAATTTTGACGCATCAAAGTTATTTACGTGAATGTTCAGAGTACTCACCGACATATTTCTTATTTGTATATAAATAGTAACTGAAAGACCTTTAAAATGAAGGGTTCTGGTTGACTTACCTAGAAAAATAAAAAAAATATGTGTTAGACTTATAAAACGCTTGTTTTTACCTATTGCTGTGTTTTCAAAACGATTTTGTTTATTATAATTTCTGAAAGCTCGAATATTGCAATTTTTCATCTGAAATTTGTTTCAGATTTTTCCGAACAAATCACGTAAACATTTCTTTTCCGGTAAAGGCTTATCTAAGCTCTCTGGTCGCTCCAATGTAATAAAAACAACTTCAACGCACGATTTACAGGAAACTTCACTTAAATATTACATGGTAAACCGCTTGTTCTTCGATTTCTTAATTTTAATGCTCATGCGGTTTTTGAACGGCCTGAGTTTAAGTTCTGTTGTTGTGTAAATCTGAAAATTTCGTTTGACCGATTATTTTCATCCAATACTGATTTCACCTTCATTGGTTTGTGTTGGTATCCCTAATGAAAAAAACTGTTAAATTTCAATACGTCATTATCGACCCAACCGCACACCCAAATCTCGAATCCCCAATTATTTTAAACAACAACATTCGGAATTCATTTTTCATTATACCAATGTCAGTTTCATCCAAATTCAATTTTAATTGGTTTCTTTTAAGTATCAGACAGAAACTCATACTGGAAACTGGTTTTTGTCATTCAAACCGAGTCGATCCTAATCGTTCAAAAAAACATTTCATAGTTACCTTTGCCATTTTCAGAACCCCAGCCGAAATTCATATTGGAAAAGAACTTTCATAATGTATTTTGTCCGACTAGAACATTTTCTAAAAATTATGCCCTTTCAACTCAACAAATCAATGAACTATCTGAATCTGAGAAATGGTTTTTCAAATTGTCAATTTTATTTCCAGGATTTAAATTTCAGAGATTTTGATTTCCAGGGTTTTGAAATCTGGGATTTATCAAGCGTCTCTCAAGAAAAACTTAACAAATAAGCTTTCAGTAAGCACTTCATATGGCTATGTACATGAGTCGTAACTTTAGTATAGGCTTTTGTGGGAATCCATCAATTTTGTTATTTTGAATATAAAATATTCTCCAGCAAAATATTTAACTTTAGCGCATATGAGAAGCTTAAAGAAAATGTTGAGAAAAGCTAATAAGTTCGCGTTTCATTGTTCGCATTTTAGAAAGAAAAGTATTCTCCGTTATGCGAATATTATTAAACATATGAAAAGTAAACCAAGCTAGATAAAACATTTTGAATAATGAAGGCGAGATAATGACCTTTCAGAAGCAGTTGAGGTTTTCATTTGTGAAAAGGACATATATAAAATCAAAACATCATCAGATTGGTTGAAACTGCTTTATACATGTGAGATCTAGGACTTAACCCTTACCCTCTGAATATTACCCTCCTACCCTGAATATTAGCCCCACTACTGAATATTACCCAAACCAAACTGGTTTTATGTTACGAATTTAATCCTATACCGAGATAATCAAGCAACCTACGCTTTACCAATTATTCGAGAATTTAGAGAAAACAGTGATATAGGCCTGTCCCAACTAACAAATTATGTCGATTATAGGTAGATTTTTCTTAAAAATAGTCTTTGAAAACGAAAAACACTAACCAAATAGGTGTAAGGTTACGTCGAATCGACGTCGAATCAACCTAATTGGAGAATTTTTCGACGTCGATTCGACGTAAAATTATACCTAAAAAGTGTTATTTAGGTATATTTTCACTTTCTCCTTTTACCTATTTTTGGTTAGTTTTACGTCGATTCGACGGAAAATATAAGTTATTTTCTCCTAATTTTCTACTACGACAATAACATGTTACCCAGTTTTAATATAACTTTTCAGAAAAATGAAACAAGTTATTTTATTATTATTAAAATGGAAAATACAAATGAATAATATTACGAGAAAAATAATACATTACATTTTTAATATGCGCGAAATTAAGTATTGTGTCAATATAAAACGTAATGCCGTTAAAAAATTTTCGATGAAAACGCACTTTCTGCCTCAAAAAATTGAAATCCCATCTATAAATAATTTATATTATAATTTTGTTTTTATATAATTTATACAGAAATAATTTTTCTTGTCATTTCAGTAACATCAAATTTCGGTTCAAGGTCATTATTAAGCAAAATACATATGGCGGATTTTTAAAAATCGTCTTTATTTTCCATAATTACTAAATTGTTCGACCTTAGCGACGAAATATCCATCGGTTTAAAACGAAATTACTTATTTTAAGTCGAAAATTCTTGTTTAAGTAATTTCTACTTTTATTTCAATTTCAAATTGCATTTTCGAATTCTATTTCTACTTGTTTAGGTGAAATTTTACTAGACAAGTCAGAAAAAATATGTACGTAATAGGGTGTTAATCGACTTATAAGTAAAACATTATCGTACTGGAATTCATTTTTACATCGTTCTGCGCAGCTTCCAGTGAAGTAACCAAAAAAATTATAAAAAATAATAAATTTATTATGTAATAAGAATATCAACGACGCCTATGGAAAATGTGTGACCATCTATTTACAGCACGAACTAGGCAAATTTATAAACAAATTTAATTTATGTTTCAGAAAAGCATAAAGACATGGAATTTTAAAATTGATTTGATTCGGGTAAAATTAATCAATTTACTAATTGTCGTAAATGTTCGAAAGAACAAACGAAAAACGCAAACAAAGCATCTAAAAGTACAGCTCTGCCTTTACAATTTTTTTGTTCGCCATATGCTTGCGCGAGAAATGTCAAAATTTTGTTACGATATTTTTCCATTTATAATTTCGTGTCGTGTGATAAATTTATAATTTTGTTTGTTATTGCGTGCGCTTTATCATGGAGAGAGAAAGTGTACAAAATTATTTTTCTCTGGTAGAGACCTTAAAAAAAGAGGTGCTCTTGTTATAAAAGAGTTTAGTGTAGTACCACACAAATGGGTGGTAAATGGATTTTTGTTCTGGCCAAATAGTTGTTTAAACAAACTACAAAAGGATTCTAGCAGTGAACCGGTTGCTGAAGAGTGGACCAAAAGTCGATGTATTACTAAAAATTTCATTCAGTTCGTTAATGAAATGCTGAAGATACGCTTCTAAAGGAGGTTTGCAAATGCCATAATAAACCGCTGCAGCCATTGGCTTAAGTGGTATATTACGAATGCGAAATAAAATTGGCCAAAATTCATACAACGAACTTTTGAAAGGCGATATTCCATCAGCATTGATAATTAGGGAAACAGAAACCGATTCGGTAATATTAGATAATGCTGTTTCAATATTAGACTTTATGCCGTAATACCAATATTATCCGCTTCCCATCTCGATAATGTCAACTTTAGTCGGAGTTTTTAATAGAGTTTGGCTACTGCTTGGTAGATCTGGATGTCCGTGATCTTTTAATATTTTTAGTAAATCATTAACTGATGAATGGGTACAGTTGTTCAATAAAGCCCAATGCATTAACTTTTGTTGTAGATGAATTTTTTCGGAAATGGATTCTTCTTCCAATTTGCTATAAATATCTTCATCAAAAATATGCTCGTCAATTGCATCCATAAAAAAAATGTTTTCTGTGTCACTGGCACGGCCAATTGCAGATTCTGAATCTGGTGACTCTTTAACTGATAGTGAACAATTTGTGAAATTTAGAGATGAAGATGATAATTGATCTATAGAAATGTTTACTAAGCCGTTCGAGTTTTCATGTGTCACTGGATCTGTAGGTGGTTCGTTCGATGATGCGATATCCAAATTAACAGATGTTGAATAATTTAAAGGGATGGGAGAATTAAAAATATTTTTTTTTATTTCTATCTTTATAACTCTTCACTTTTCTAAAATAACTAGAAGTGTAACGATAAGGTGTTTTATACGCCTTGGATTTATTCATTTTTTAACCTTTCACTTTGAATATACGAGTTGTACTATGAATAATTATCTAAAGAAAATTTTACGACAAAAGCTGATGATGTAATAAAATCAAAATCTCTTACTTTAGTAAAAATTGCTTATTTTCGACCATATAGAAAATTGTGAGAGAACCTTTTAGGAAATTCGTCTTTTAAGTGAATTTTGCAGGTGATTTACGGTCTTATAGACGATCGGTAAAATTAAATTTCTACTCTAATATTTCTTTAAAGAAATTTTAACCTTAAGGTAGAAAAAAAGGGGAAAATATAGAAAAAAATCCTTATTTTTCTTTTTAAAAGTATAATCGTTTTCAAGGTTGAAAATCGGTGTTATATTTCTATTAAACGAAATCTATTAATATTTGTTATTCTTTCGACTTAAAAGTTAAAGTAACTTTAAAGTTGACAATAGGTAGGAAAAGAAGAAATATTTTACTTATTTTTAACCCAATTTTCTACTACAAACTCTTTTCTACTTTAAACACGATTCGCTGGTGCAAATTAGGCCAAACTTTCTTAATATTAGACTAAAAAGTAAAAGCCGCCTAAAGGTAGAAAAACGCCAGAAAATTTTCATAAATTTTCCCTAAATTCTTACCAATTAGGAAATACTTCTTGAAAGTAGAAAAATAACCAATATTTTACGTGATTTCTACCGAAATAGCACATATTACACCAAGCGATAGAATAAACTACCTAAATTGTTAGTTGGGGTAGGTGTTATAAGAAATACATCTTCTTTTATTATACTGCGATTACCACAGCTAGTTTCAAAAGTCTAGGAAATCTCTACTATCTACGCTCCACCAACCACACACTTTTTCACAACTACGTTATATAAAATGATTTCTGTCGACTGTATCGGTTTAAAAAACGTGGCGTGGAAATGTTTTGGGGAAGCCAACCACATATTTTGGGAATTCATCAACATCGGCGATCGTTTTGGGATGATTAGATCTAGAAAATAGGCAGTGTTAATTTTATAAAATATCACTAAAATATTCAGAAATCGACTTAGGACTAGAAACGACTATATCAGAGTTGGATTTGTAAATTTGGGGTATATGTGTTTTGTCTAAGTTTCTCATAGAACTCGTCATAATTACTTTTCACACCAGCTTGGGGTTATTTTTAACGTAAGTATTCACAAAAATTCGCTGTTCCGGATGATTTTGTAGAAGAATGAGATCAAGGTGCTTAATATTCTTCTCTTCCTCATATTATCAAGAATATAGTATTTTCTAGCTCGAGATTTTAATTTAACAGTAAAAAAAATCGTGGAGAATTGACTTTGGTTTATGTATTGTAGAATTGTTAGTGGATCTATGCACAGGTGTTACAGATTCGATTTTATCTATGCAGAACGACTGTACCACTTTACAGATTATGTTGACAATAACTCCTTGAATATCACACCAACTTGCTTACTCGAGCCTTAATTTATCTATTTTCCAATTGTAGATTTTGAACAATTTCTTCTCAATTTTTTTCAGTTGACTCATGACGTCAACCAAGCCAACATTACATTCAGAGTCGGAAATGTTAGAATCAAAAATCGAGTGACTAGAAACATTCTACGCACAGCCAGTTTGCGGCCCGGGTTTTAATACCTTGTAATAAATCTTCCCAAATTTCAGCCCACTTCACATGGAATGGTGTCGTTGACATAGTAAATTAATTTTAACTGACGGTTCTTATAGTTTCACTTTTCGCAAATACTGTTGGAATAATATTTAAATTGAATTTAACATTCGTCAACTTTGAAGCGGCCGTGTTTTTTATTTCCTTACTACAATCAAATTGGCAAAGTTTTCTGATTTTCCCTGATTTATTTTAAGCAGAACCAAATTCATTTCTGTAGACCTATTATAGTTGAAGTGTTGAATCTAGGTTTTGAACAGTTGCTTCTTTACAATTACCTGAGAATTGTATCTCACAATTAATATGCTGCAGAATATATAGTAATTTAATTACTCACTACAAGTGGCAGCACTATCGTAAAATAAAATTTCTGTTGGCATTATAAAATACCCAGTAAATAATTAAAATCCTAAAAATTTTCCTTAAATTGACACATTCTTTCGCTTCTGAGGTCAAGAACTCAGGCTAAGAATTTTGAAATCTTAAAACGCTAACCGAAAGCTGGCCATTTTTTAACCAATTATGATGAAATATATAGTTTGTACTACTGGACTGTGACTTTTTAAGTGAGTTTCAAAATCCTGGTATTTGTCCTTGTTCAACGGAAAACCGCCATTTCTGAAACAATTTAATTGATTTGTAATGAAATTTTGATTTGGGAATTTGTGAATCTCCTTAGCAAATGTAGAGGAGGAGATCTACCGAGCAGAATCTCTCCACTTTTATTTTTAAGTAATTGTTACGGCTCATTTTCGATTTTTTGGTGAACACTGAAAAACACCCTAAGGTTACCAATATACATGGGACATTTTGGAAAGATTTACCATAAAGAACCTTGCTCCATAACATTTTTTGAGTTGAATATTGCAACTTAAAATTAATTTATTAATTATTTTAAATTTGTTGAGAGATTCGAAAAAATCTCCTAAAAATTTCACATGCAGGCCAGAAAATTAGCGTAGGCAGATTCTAAAACTTAGTTCATTGTATTTTTAACCCTAAAACAAATCTTACAAACCCAGTTTCGTCAAATTAAACGAATAAATCCTCATTCAAATTTCACAATCATTGGTTAGGTGACGATCAGGTGGCGATCAGCTGGCGGCAGCAGGTTACCAATAGAACGTAGAACATTCACATGAGAGGTAGTTGTGGTGACTGTCGAAGCAGTTGAGGCGATTGCAGGTGAGCCGACTGACATGGACGCGTTGCCGGTAGGGACAGAGCGGATTATTATTGAGAACGCAGCGAGGATGAAAGGGAATAAACACGGTCATTGCAATGTTTGAAATCATCAAGCGGTGAGCGCAGAGGATAGGTTGGATCTATTATCCAGTGCCTACCATGTTAAAAATCTGGTTTATAACCTTTAGAAAAATAAAAAAATGTATTTTTTGACATAGGTGGAGATATTCTTCCAAATTTTCATAAAAAAATTATTAGTTTCATATAAATTACAACATTAGTGAATATAAGTCTACAAAATCTTCAAAGTTAGTATAAAATTAAAAATATCAAGTTGAGAGGTATTACTGTATCAGAAGGTAGAGCATGATTAATTGCAAAAGTGTACCATCACGATTATAAGAAAATTTCAGAAAAACTAACAACACTCTTCTATAATTATCATATTCACGTAGTGCAATGACTTTTCCAAATTTCCAAGCTGAGTTTATTGGACAAATTTGAAAATAGCTATCGCGAACTCTACTCGATTGTTTAAAAAAAACGCAGCTACGACCACCGTAATGAATATAAACGGAACGCGCCTAAATTTATATTATTTGTTACTTGTAAATTATTTAATTAATTATTTACAATAAGCAAGCGAGCGATATAGAAAAAAAAGAAGAATGGAGTTTTTTGTTTTAGTATAGAAGAAAATCGGGTACTGAACGGAAAGAAAAATATAAAATATTTCTCTGAGGAATAATATATTGTATAATTAGGAGGGAAAGTACTGCATTCCCGGTAGCCGAGTCGGGCAACCACGGGAGTCCGGGAATGCACTTTTCCTCCGAATTGTACATACTATTTTTTCTCCGATCGGACTTTAAAACGAATATAAACCCAATATAATTTTTAGTATTATTCATTAATTGTCATATTAAGAAATCAAAACAAAATAAAATCGAAAACAACATAAAATTATTGTTTAGTTAGCCACGACATCATAAGACATAAATATATTTTGTTTTTTTTCAAAAGTATATGAAATATATTCCCGGCCTAGGCCAGAAGAAATATTCTCGTACTATTATTACTTGTTGCTTAGCAACAAATACAACATACTGGAATCATGAGCTTTTCGTTTCGAAAAAACAACAGAAAAATATATTTTTTCCTACGATCGGAGAAAAAGACTTTTTATTTCAGTTGAGAACAAACATGGTGCCAGAAAACCACAAGAATTGGGATCTTTAAGAAAAACTTGAGTCTAATAAAAGAAAAATTGAGTAAAATAAAGGTATAGAGCGCAGGGATGATATTACTATAGCTACTATAGAACTTTTTCCATACATTGAAAAGTACTTCGATACTGTCGATCAATTTTGAGAAAATTCAAAAAAATATCACTCGTAATTGGAGTATATGAGACACCTTTTGTATTTAGAAGAACGAACGATAGCAATAGGCCAATCCATTGGGTTTCATCTAGAAATATGGGTGTTCAACAGCTCTACTTCAACGATTTGATGATTAAAGCTTCTAATGTAGCTTAATGCTCTGAGAGAAAATTCTTTAAAGATCCAAGCGGAATGCAACTCTTCCTAATCGAACCCGGTGATACAACAAAGCATTCGTCTTTTATCTATTTAAATGATTAGAGGCCATTTTCCTCCGCCTCCTCCGCCTCTAATTTTCCAAATGAATATCGATATTTCGAAAAATATTTCTTCTTCAGTTCCTTTTACAACTAATACCTTTTTTTATTAGTTGTAAAAGCAGCTGAAGAAGAAATATTTTTCGAAATTGATATTCCTGAAAACAAAATAAATATTGTCACTATAAAGAAATTTTTACAAGTGTTTTTTCCAAAGTAATTTAATTAAATAGTTTTTAGTTAAATCGAAGTCAAATTATGATTTCTCGGAAAATTTTTATTCGAGATTTTTCGATCCCAATTCATATTTGCAACAGTCGAATAATAATTTTTATATACAAGAATTAATTTTGAAGGGAAATAAAATCCGTGCAGTGGTTTTGACAACGGGAATTTGTGCGTTAACGTCTCAAAAGAGTTGATATGATTTGTCATTAAAATAAACACTCCAACGTGAATTGTTTAGACCAATAGGGGTTTGCATTTCATTTTGAGACTATACCATATACATAAAAATGGTCGTTCTTACAGTTGAATTGAATTGAAAGGGCACCCGTTCCAGGCCCACGTTGCAGAATTAGTCGAGATTATTAATACTAACTTACATAAGTTGCTGTTACCGATCTCTGTGCCATTTATTGGTGACGGAAAGAGCCGCACTGTGATTTGGGTACGATCCATACTGTGATGATTGGGTGGAATATGGATTGAGTTTTGTATGAAATAAATAAAATTGTTTGTGCTTAAGAAATTTGAGAATTGCATTTAGATAAATAGAATTTGTGTTCCTTTACTATATAAGATAATGGATAGAGTATGAAAGGGGTTAAAATTTATTTGAGACAGGTCATAGCATGAGTTGCGGTCGTCACGTTAAGGAATTAATTGCCTGAACTGTTTATCTGGGTTGTATTTTTCAGAGAAACAGGACGAACTTCGAGGACGCATCAAACCTCCAATCGGAGGACTATGAAATGATTGCAATTGAATCAAGAATGATTATTATAGTGTATTGTTCGGGAACAACATATTGAGTCATTGGAACATTTTTTTTATGAAAATATCAGATAATGGAACCTTTGAGCTATTATCAGGTTCTGATTTACGGGTACTAAAGGAAAGATTAAGGTGGCATTTCGAGTTGTTCGAGAAAATGGATGACGATATGGATTGACGATATAGCAGTCAATGAAGCATTTTGATCAAGAATGGCGAATACGTTGAAATTGAGAATAGATTTATTTCAGCGTTGGGTAGGATTCAAGATAAATTATATCCGCTGCGGGTAGTAATGAGCCGAGTTGTAGGGCGTCGGTCTTGGCTCGGAGGGCCGCTTGCCAACAGTGATCAAGGTAGAAACTAGCAGGCCTCCTCAACTGGGGAAGTTTAATGGAAACCCGCGGCAGACCAGTACGGAAAAGGCTGCTGTGACGCTGGGTCCATGGCAACCCACTAGTGATAGTTATAAGCCAGCATGCGACATTTTGGTTAACGCATACGATGATAATTACCATGTTATTCATGGGATATTTGGGAGAATGTATACGGTGAACATTGTGCAAAACTAACGTTTGCCGAAGTCCATATTCAATTCTCGAGAACAGCATCGTCATCGCGATGCTACAGATAGTTTACCTACGTTTAACCAGCTTAAGCAGTTTATGGATTGCAAATCAAAAGGCATAGACGTGAATTTGAGGAGAATGACTTGATCAGTCATAAGGAGCAACCTAGTAGTTATGAAGCCAGAGATGAGAGGCGGTCTATGAGAGGCAGCCGTCAAATCAATTAAGCATTATTTGAGAAGAATATGAGGAGTGCAGTTGTGTACATTTGAGGAGTTGGCTACGTTCTTGACGAAGATTGCGGCATGTTTGAATTCGAGACCATTGATACCAATAAGTAATGATCCAACGGATTTACTGACATTAACACCAGGTCACTTTCGGACTGGCCAACCGGTTATTACACTCTATGAAACATTACTAGCGGAAATACCACTGAACCGGTTGTCTGCTTGGCAGAAATTACAAAAATCACAAGAATTTGGGGCGAGATAGTCGCAAGAATGTACCATCGAACAGCAACGTCGTATAATAAACGTACGAATGAAGAGAAATCGGTAAAAATATATAGTGTTTGTTAAAAATGAAATAACACCACAAAGTCAATGGTTGATGGCTAGAATTATTGAGGTATTTCCCGGACAAGAAAAAGTAAGAACCTGCAAGGTAAAAACAGAGAAGAATGAACTAGTACGTCCAATCGCCCAATTATGTTTGTTGCCAATGGACAATGAGGAGGTAGACATATCCGATGCTGGTTTTTATTACGCATCGCTAAAATAAGTTTTCCTGAGGTTTTCCCAGTATCCTTAGAGCAAATGCTGGGTGTTCCAGTAACAATTTGTATTTGTAGAGCAAAGGAATTAGTTATATGGCGCTAAGTTGTAGAAGCGGTCAAGGCGGTTCACAATCTATGGCCAGAATGTTACGGCCACCGTAATGAATATAAACTTACTTGTTGTAAATTATTTAATTTAATTACGCAAGCGAGCGATAATTAGAAAAAAAAGAAAGGAGTTTTTTGTTTTAGCATGAAAGAAAATCGTGTACTGAACGGAAAGAAAAATATAAAATATTACCTCTGAGGAAAAAGGCTTTTTATTTTGGTAGAGAGAACACACACTTACATAGGAGTAATTGTTGGAGTAACAACGTTTTGTCAGTGACATTTGAATTTAACATTCGTCAACCTTGTGTCTGAAATATTACGCATATTCTATTCAAATTCCAAATTTTAACAATTAATTTTTTTTACAACCGTTAAATTAAACTGCTTACACATTCCGTAATTTGACACCACCAGTTGCGGATTATCTGCGTTAACAATTTTTTTTTATATATGTAGTGTCATTCCACCGGTATGGCTCACACAATTTTGCAAAACTTGTTTCAAATCGTATTTCGGCATTGAACCGCAGTCATGTACTAACACACATGTTTTGATTCAAAACTAATACCAAAACAGTTTGAAATAAATACAAAACCATTTTTAAAACAAGCTGTTTGTTTTGGAATATTTAATTAACAACAAATGTTGATTCGTATGTTCATAAATACCAGAATATTGTTCATTGATTAGGTTAACACGGTTTAAAACCTTAATGACAATGAAAGTCGTAAAAAAGTTTTGACACTATAAAAATCTAATAAATTTGAAAGATAAATAACTAACAATAATAATTAAAAATAGCCGCATGATTCTGACTAAATCTTAACTCCATACATCTCATTCGTTGAATGCACCATTGTGTCGATTAAAGTGTTATTTATGTAACGTAATTATATAATTAATTATAACCCTAAAATGTAAATAAACCCTACACACCAATTAGAAGTGTGGAAAAGTGTTATTCATACTTGTAGAAGCATGGAAGATAATCATCGGAAGCGCACATCCAGTAAATAATCACTTTGATCTATATATACAGCAGATACAGAATGCCTGCATATTAAAATTTTTATTCGTCGCACATCATTGCATCTCGCGTTGTGTTCATTTTCATTTATTTGTACACAGAAATTATACGCGCGGAAAATGGAAAACATCTGGGATGATTATGAAATTTTTTATTTTATATGCGGATTAACATTACCTCTCACACCTCGTTACTTATATGTCTGTAAATTCGCAACATAGCAAATATTGTGTATTTCGACGCACGTGATTAAAATTTTTAGCACGTGACTGAAATAAAATATTTTGTAAATTTTCAATCAAAATATTTCATTTTAAATCGATCAAAATCGTGCTAAGGCGTTATTTGGAAATTAAACCTAAGAAGAAGCACAACACATCACATAACACAGTCAAAAGTGGTTGGGATTTTGGGATTAACGATGCCGGTGTAACATAACAAAATATATAATTTGGTTTTATGAATTTTCTGCTTTAGAAAATTCGCACCTATGTGATGGAATGCTTATAAAAAGCAATATAATTACGTTATTCTAGAGAGCCACAAAAAAAAAATAAAGTTACGATATGTTCTCCAACGCATAACGCAATAAACACACAAATCGTTCAACCAAAACCGGAAATTCCAATTCCCGATTAAACAACAATGCACCAAAATTTAAATGTCTTTAATTCTTTATCTTTGCACCATATCATCATCTTGTTTATATCTCCTTCACAATTTTTTATTTTTTTGGATATTCTTTCATCACTTTATTATTGTTGTATAATCTTTACTGTTTTCTTAGTATTCTTCACCATTTTTTTTCGTCGATCATCTTAAATTGATCTTTAAAAAATAAATTTAGAATTTTTATTACTTTCTTAATAATAGAATTTAGAAAAAAAAAATGTTGTGAAGATTTTTTTTTTTGTGTTACTGAATTTTAATTAAGAAACATTTAAATAACGAAATACTAATTCGATTATGATAGGGAATGATAAATATGGCGGAAATGGATAATTTTTTTTTGTATATAGCAATATGTTAAGTGATTGGTTTGAGAACATGTTTATTGGAATATCGCGAGCCAAAATATTTTGTATGGTATTTGATATGCGAGGTTGGGCGAAGTGAATTTATTGGAATATACACGATCTGCAATACAAACTTTGACTACTTTGATAACTTTTCAAATTCTGGTTTGATGCAGATCAGTAACGTCAAGAAACATCTAAACAGGCAATTTATTGACTTAGTATTCTCTTCTGGTGCAGAGTAACAAATTTGGTTCTCAGTACAATTAACTTGTACCATCCATACCACTGTTAATTACATTTTTCGATTTTAAGAAGGTTAATGGATTTTTAGCTAACACCGATTTATTAAAACCATTCTCGATAATAATCACAACCTGGAAACTCTCAATTTTTATGCCGTCATGGTTGAATTCTTTCAACAGTCCATTCCTTATAGGTTTTGCACTTCAAATTCACGATTTTGCAAAATCATATTCAATTTTTTTTATTTCAATCACAAGTTTTTATAAGTCAACCTCAATTTTTTACAATTCATCCTCAATTTTTTACAATTCAACCTCAATTTTTTATACTTCATTGTTAATTTTTTGCAAAGCAAATTCGTGTTTTTTCAAACCAACTTCAATTAAATGCAGAGCAAATTAAAGTTTTAATATTTCAAGTTCGTAAAATTTTTGCAACTCCTCGCAAAAAAATCAGTGCTTCCAATTCTTAACCGATTATGATGGGATTGGGTATACTGGATCGAAACGGGATTCTTAAATGGTTTTTGGAAGAAATTCTGGAATATGGCCACCTGGGACGAAACTAGGTCAATTCTTAATGGATTAAGATGGGATTTGGTATGTTGGATGGAAATGTGATTCTTAAATGATGTTTGGAAGAAATTCTGAAATATAGCCACCCGGGACGGAATTTCTTAAGAAAATAATTTAAGAATTCGTTTTCATCCAGCACATCCAATCTCATCGTAATCCGTTAAGAATTAATCGAGATCCGTTCCAGGTGGTCTAATTCCACAACTTCTTCCAAAAATCAATTGAGAATCCTATTTCCATCCAACATACCCAATCCCATCATAATCCGTTAAGAATTGATGGAGTTCCGTCCCAGGTGGCCATATTCGAGAACTTCCTCCAAAAATCATTTAAAAATCCCAATTTCATCCAGCATACCCTATCCCAACATAATCTGTTGAGAATTAATTGAGTTCCGTCCTAGATGGCCATATTCCAGAATTTCTTCCAAAAACCATTTAGGAATCCCATTTCGATCCAATATAGCCAATTCCATCATAACCCGTTAATAATTGACCTAGTTCCGTCCCAGGTGGCCATATTCCAGAATTTCTTCCAAAAACCATTTAGGAATCCCATTTCGATCCAATATAGCCAATTCCATCATAATCCGTTAATAATTGACCTAGTTTCGTCCCGGCCACCTGAATTTCTTCCAAAAATCATTTAAGAATCCCATTTCCATCGAGCATACCCAATACCATCATAATCCGTTAAAAATTGATGGAGTTCCGTCCCATGTGGCCATATTCCAGAATTTCTTCCAAAAACCCTTTAAGAATCCTGTTTCGATCCAGCATACCCAATCCCATAATAATCGGTTAAGAATTTACGAACTTGAAATATTAAAACTTTAATTTGCTCTGCATTTATTTAAAGTTGGTTTGAAAAAACACGAATTGGCTTTGCAAAAAATTAACAATGAAGTATAAAAAATTGAGGTTGAATTGTAAAAAATTGAGGATAAATTGTAAAAAATTGAGGTTGACTTATAAAAACTTGTGATTGAAATAAAAAAAATTGAATATGATTTTGCAAAATCGTGAATTTGAAGTGCAAACCCTTTATACAGTACGAAGATGGCTGTTCCACCATGGTGCAACAGAGAATTGCGTTCACTGCGTAATGAGAGAAATAAAAACTGAAAAAAAATCTTAAAGACGAGATTGGACTCGGATTATTTAAATTAGGTGAACGTTTGCAAATTATTTTCGAACATGTCTCTCTAGTATGCAGTCAGTAATAATCGCTGACCCTAAGCGCTTTTGGCAATTTATAAACTACAAGATGAAATCAGATGGATATCCTTCTACGATGAAGTTCAGTGATAATTGTTCAGGTGACCCCGAAACCATTGCTGGTGTTTTTTAATTTTTTTAAATATGGCCTACTCCAATAACGATATCGAGGCTGATGTGGACATCAGATACATGAATAACA
This sequence comes from Nephrotoma flavescens, assembly GCA_932526605.1. Taxonomy (NCBI): domain Eukaryota; kingdom Metazoa; phylum Arthropoda; class Insecta; order Diptera; family Tipulidae; genus Nephrotoma; species Nephrotoma flavescens. The sequence continues at coordinate 71,807,749 of OW052221.1, forward strand.
GCGTTCTAGCATCATCGGTCTCTATTCAAATTTAACTTGATACTGTGATAAGGAGCATTAACAAGTGTCACAAACCGATAACATAGCAATCGCTGATGACGGAAAATAAAAGGAGGAGAAATCGAGGAGAATTAATTAATTACATTCGTACCGCCGTAGCATTAACCTGTTTGCAACCATAAAACTAAATAAATTGTTTTCCTTAAATATAAAATAATTTAAGTTTTCTTTTTTATCTTATTTGTTTTTTTTTAAATTTAATTCCCCAACTTTGCCAATATGGCAAATTCAGATGTGGGGTCACCAAAAAAAAAATAAAATCGTAATTCCTCCCAGAACATGTGTTGTGAAAATAAAAAAAAATGCTGTTGTAGTAAAAAAAAAGTTTTCGTGTTCTTCGATAGATGGGGAAATGGCGCTAAAAAGAAATAGGAAAAGGGTGTATACAATAAAAACACAGAAGAAAAGAAGTCGAAGAGTGAACATAAAGCAGCGTAGATGCAAAAAAGAGGAAATATAAATGGTTTATAAATAAAAATAAAAAAAGAAGTTTTCGATATTGCTTGAGTTTGTTCGAGATTCAACTGTGACACGAAAATCGTCTACATTATTAGCGTTAACATTTTCAGAAGTGGGATCGATATTCCTGTATGTCCATTAATATACGTATAAGGCAATAAAAATTTTTCACGTGGTTTATGTTCCTATGGATGTCCAAATAATGTGGAGAAATAGTCTGTTGAAGGCGCAGGATATAGCGGTAGTTCAATGAAGATTTCGAGTGATTGTGGGCATGGAGGCATGGGAAGAAACATGGGTGAACATGGTGAAAGTGAGGTTAACGGATTACATCGAACACGTGTAGATGATGACAGTGGAAGTGGATGATATCAGAATGGTGACGATATAGTGCAAAAAGTTATGAATTTGAGTCCAAGGTATTTTCCAAACATAACGGATAGTTTGCCGGCACACGATCCAGTTGACGGTGACATTGATGTATGGCAGTTTATCGACAAAATGGAAGAGTGTGATTTTTTATATAACTGGGACGACACCGCGATCACGTATTTTACTTTGTCGCAACTTAAAGGCAATGGTAGCTGTTGGAGGGACAGTCTTCCCAGAGATGAGCGAAGCTGGGATGAATGGAAACAGCTGTTACTCGAAAATCTCCCAGTCACGCGATCATCAATACAGGGTGTTCTGCAAGCTCAAAACTATCGACGTAAAACGGGACAGAACATTATCGACTATTTTTATAAAAAGTTGGCGTTGGGAAATCTGAAGAATTGGTCGAGTGGATAGTGATGGGGCTGGATAACAACAGATTCCGGGATTATTGAGGTCCGTTATCTAATTATGAAATACCAGCGGTGCTGTTGACTGAGTTAGTCAAAGCAGCCGAGTATATCGACGGAAATCCTAATCGTGGCACTATTCAAAAAATGCCAAAGCTGAAATTAAAAATTCTAAAATTGTTGTATGTTTTAAAAGTCGAGAAAAGGGGCATTTGTCGAATCAGTGCCCCAATAAAAAGAAAATCTCCTGTTTTGTTTGCCATAATGAAGGTCATATGGCAAGGGAATGTCCAACAAGAAGCGGTACAAGGAATACATCTGCTACAAATACCACTCGAGATGACAAAAGATTAGGATGAAAAGTCAGGTTATGCATACTAATAGTTTAAATAGTCACGCGAAATATTTTAAGATTGGTCAGTTGAATGGGTTGGAGATCAACTGCTACATTGATAAGGGAAGCAGTGTGACATTAATTCGGAAAAGCAGTGCAGACCAATTAAATATAAAATGGAATAAAACAATGGCGGAAACGAGCGTAATCGGATATGAAGCAGGAGTGGTGATTCCGATAGGTAGTTTCATCGGGAATCTTCCAATAGATGGCGTTACAGTATAAGTGCGTATCCTTGTGGTTCCAGATTCGGTTCAAACAGTATCATTATTAGTAGGACACCAATATACGGAACAAAACCATATCCGTATTATCGACAGTGACTCGAGCGGATTAACAATAGAAAGAGAAGACATTGGCACCGAACATACTCCTCCAGATAAATATACACTTGTGTCAACTGAGGTATCAGTCATACCAGATAATTATATTGGATATATGAACGTTCACGCAGTAATTGCGGATAAGGAACTATGTGTTGAAGGACAACACAGCGAAGGGTAACAGGTGAAATTATTCCGCGATGTTTGATTAGATTGGACGAAGAGGGTAATGCAAGGGTATCTGTATTAAACTTGTCGGGCGGCAACATGGTGGTCAAGAGAAACCAAACGATAGCTAATGAAAAGCCAAATGAATGCAACGATGCAGGGTTGGTTATAAAACAAGAGCAGATAAACACCGAGTTTGAGGGTGAAGAGGCAGATTGTTTGACAGAAATGCTGAACAAGCATAGGAAATCAATTGATTTAGATGTAACCCAGTTTGGAAAGACAAGTATGGCCGAAATGGATATTGCGCTGAAAGATGATGTGCCGATTTATTACAGACCGTATAGGTTGGTTCAGTCAGAACGGGACAAAGTGAAAGATTTGGTCGAGGAATTAAAAGATGCCGATATAATCGAAGAAGGCATTTCACCATACGCAAAGTCCAATCATATTGGTGAAGAAACGAAACGGGGATATACGTATGTGTATAGATTACTGCGTGGAGCATTTTTCTGCACCGACATGCGTAAGGGACGTGCGAAGTTTCGTGGGGCTATGTAGCTATTTTAGGCGATTCATCAGAGGATTTGAAACATTAGCCAGGGCTCTTACCGAGCTGTTGAAAGAGGATGTCCGGTTTATATGGGGCAAGGATCAAACTATTTTCCAGAAAATTAAAGGACTCTTGCTAAATAAGCCCATTTTAGCCATACATAATCCAAGAGCAAAATGTGAGGTACATACGGATGCTAGTGCAGTTGGGTTGGGGGCAGTATTGTACCAGGAGCAAGAGGATCACACGTTAAGACCATTGATGTACTACAGCCGAAAGACTTCCAAGGATGAAGCGAAGTTGGTTATGAAGAAGGCATTTTGTAGTAAGTACAGACTGCAATAGCCTAAAGATGTTGGCTAATAAATAGGGCATGACTCCGCGAGTTTCACGGTGGTTTTTGAGGTTATAAGAGTTTCACTTTACCGTTGAATATATGCCCGGTAAATCTAATCAGGTGGCTGATGCGCTCAGTCGATACCCTGTACATGAGGAGAGTGATGGCAATGGCGATGACGGGATATGTTTGGGGATTAATATTAACACCGATTGGGTGGCCGTCATGCAACGCACTGATTCGGGAATTCTAGAAATTCGAGATCATTTAGAAAATGGAAATCAAGAAACGCATAAGAAGTTTTCTATGTATAATTGCCGAGTTTGTAAGTGCACAAAATACAGATAGCGACTCTATGTGCCAGAGTATCTAAAGTACGATGTCGTTAGAGATGCGCATGAGAGTGTAGCTCACTATGGAATTGATAAGACGTTGGCAAAATTGACGTTGGTAAATACATCAACCGATGTATCAAATGCGTGTATTACAAAACACCAAGTGGCAAGAAACCAAGATTCTTACATCCATTGGAAAAAGGATCAGAATCATTTGTAACAGTGCATCTTGACCATATTGGGCCATATGTAATGACGAAGATAGGAGCGCAGCCAGATGTTTCCACGGATGAAACGCTAGCAGTTTTAAACTGTTTATTTCAAATTACGGCAAACCAAAGAAGCTAGTTACTGACCAGAGAACTGCATTTCAATCCAAATCTTTTCAAGAGTTCTGCGAAAATCAATTCATTCGACATGTGATAGTGGCAAGTGGTTGTCGTCGAGCCAATGGTCAAGTGGAGAGCATCAACCGGACAGTAACGGAAAAATTAGCAATGGCGAGCACCGGAATCGAATGCGACGATTGGGATGAAAAGTTGTACGAAGTACAAATGGTTATCAATGGTAGTGTGCATAGGGTAACCAAAAAGACACCGGCAAAAATTGTTTTTCGTCACTCCTTCTGAATGACAAATGATAATCCATTGACCGACGAAATCGAAGATGTAAATAAGGAGTTACAAATTGAGAAGGAAGATGTTGACGTGGCAGAGTTGTTGGAACGTAATTGGGAAACTAAACAACGCCAGTTCAACAAAAGTCGAAAGCAGCCAACAATCCTCCACCCCGGAGATATTTGTTACGACTCATTGGGGTCATAACCTGGCGTAATATGCCAAAATTCTTTTAAAATTTTAAAATTAAAGTGTTTTGCTGATGGCATTCCCATCTACCGTATAATAGATGTACTAACATCAATTTTTCGGTATTGCCTTTTATTCCCAAACCCCGCCACCCTGTACACTTTTAATTGGTATAATTTCGTTTGTTTTCAACGATTTGTATTTTGTCTTGTTGTCTCATTTTTCCCTATGTAAACTTTTCGTGCTGGTGGTAATGCGAATGCGAATGGGAGAGAGAGGACAGTGTGTATCGAGCGTGTGTACAGCAAAACATTCCATAAGAATGTTTTTCTTATATGCCTCTCGTTTACATCAATGCGAATTGATGTAAACGAGAAACAGAGAAAAAAACATTCGTCTGGAATGTTTTGCGCGTCGTTTGTGCGGCGTAAGAATTTTTTTTTTTGGTCATTCGTGATTGGCACTTTATAAAAAATAAAAGTCGAGTTTAGATTTTCTAATTATACAGTCGAGTATTGTGTTGATTAAAAATTGTTTTTTTTAATCTGGCCGTTTTGTAATTAAAATAAAATTTATAATTTATAATTTTAAAGTTGAAAAAAAAAACTTTGCTTGTGGGTAAGCCGCAAATTGGTAAAATAATAAGGACCACTAATTTGAGAGTTATTAGTACATTGTGTTTTGGTTTTTCTGAGCTGTAAAAGAACGGTATCAAACCGTGGGTTGTTGTGCAAGTGTGGTCGTCGCGCCCTTCGAACCGGCACTTGGGCCACGTGTGCATATTACTTACGGAGTGTAAATGGCAATCCATACCGATTGCCTGACGGATTTTAATTCAAATTTATCGACGATAAGATTACATTTCGAAAATAGACGCGAAAAAATTGCAACTCAGATTAAAGTTGTAATTCAGTTTTATGAAGGCTGCCAGTACGTGGCCTCAAGTTAAATATACATCGAGGCGAGCAACTCGAGCACGAGGTGCGTGCCCAACCAGGCAAAATAGTACGGGTAAGGCGGAAATACCGCCCAACGAAATTATTTAAGGCGGCTAGAAGCCAAATCATTCGGCGGTACCACGCCCAACATAATCCAGCCGCGACATACGGGTGGTCAACCAAGGCCATTGGTATTCTATATTAGTATCGGGGAAGGCCCCGCAACGCTCGAACGGCACCAAAGCCGAAACGGTCCGGACAGAGGTGTCTGTGGCATGACGGCCGCGCAAGGCCGCAACCCAATTTTATATCGGGCAAAAGGCCCCGCAACAACAACGGCACCAAGGCCGCAACGGTCCGGACAGGGGTGTCTGTGGCATGACGGCCGCGCAAGGCCGCAACAGTTCTTAATATAATTAAGGTACCATTTTGTTTTGTTTTATTTTTTTATTTTTACTTTTTTTTGATTTTTTTTTTTTATATATTTTTTCATTATATTTATTATATATTAAATTTAAAAATTTTGTAATCGAGCGCCGCACAGCGGGTGCACGCTCGATGCTCATTGCTCTCTCTCTCTCGTTCTCCCTTTCTTGTTTTTCCTCGTGGGAAGGTGGTTTCTTGATTTTTTTTTGGTTGTGTTTAAATAAATAACAAAATGAATTATTAATTTTTCTCGGTTGGGTATGATGAGGGGATTTCCCATCCTGTGTCGGCGTAGGGTAAGCGGTTCCTTGGTGCCCGCATCCGGATTCGGAACCGGTGGTTACCATCGTATGAGTTCGGACGGATGCGCGCACCAGGGCACTTCTCTACCATTATGATTATTTTATTTTTTTTATTTTTGGATTTTGGCTGTTCGTTCCTCAGATTCCGGCCGACAAATTTCGGCGGAACATTCGGGTATTATTATTATTATTTCCGTTCCCCCATTTTTATAAATATCTGTATTATCACGGTGTGAGAACGTAGCCGGCAAAATATCACCGTGGAGGCCTCTGCATGAGCTTAAGTGAAATCTGCAGGTTGGCAGTAGCCAGCCTGTAACATATTGTTATGCTCCGGAGTGAACCACCAGCTTATGGTGATTCGAGAAAGCTGTTGGGGAAGTATAAAGGGCCGTATGAAGTGGTGAAGTGTATCGGGAATGACCGATACTTAATCTGCGATGTAGAGGGCGAGAAGCAGTCTCAACGAATCTATCGGGCGATCATAGCGATAGACCGAATGAAACCAGTTAAACCAAACGCAACCAAGTGAAAGCATCACTTCCATGTTTAATTATTATTAAGTCTTTTTTTTTGTTTGTTTTATTTGTTGTTTGTTGCAATTAATTCCATGTGTATGAATTGTATGAATGGAATTAACATTCTGAATTTGATGAGCGAGGACGTCATCTAGTAAAGGATGGCCGAATTGTGTAGTGTTGTTGGTTAGGCTAAGAAGAAATAGAAAAAGGGTGTATAAAATAAAAACACGGAAGAAGAGAAGTCGAAGAGTGCATATAAAGCAGCGTAGATGCAAAAAAGAGGGAATATAAATGGTTTATAAATAAAAAATAAAAAAAGAAGTTTTCAATATTGTTTGAGTTTGTTCGAGATTCAACTGTGACACGAAAATCGTCTACATTATTAGTGTTAGCAATGCCAAGTTTCAAACACTTAAAAGTTGAAACATTAAGCAAAAAAATGTAAAAGTGCTGGACGGCAGTCCGAACAACCGGTAACAGAAACGTATAGTAATGAGGGTTGTATAGTAATGAGAATTACGAAAATGTCGTTAACAAACCAATGACTGATCGAATATTTGAGTTAGAAAGGGAAATTTCACTTTTGAGAACGATAGAACAAAAACAGGATCCCGTTAATATATCGCAATCTCAGCCATAAGTCGCCATGTATCAACACGATTTCGAACTCTCAGTTAAGTTCATTTGAACCACCACCACCACACACACACAAGTTTCGTCACATCCGGTTGAGTTTGTGACGTCATCACAATTTTCGTCTTCTACCACTCCAACGCAACAAATTGATTTGAGCTTACCCACTCAGCAGTTTGTAGGGGGCAACAATGAGTGTTGTATCGGCGCGTTATATCACGAATACGCCCGGTAGACCGGTTTCGTTTAATTATACTACTTATCCGCTGACGAATGGAGTACCAGTAGTTGGATCATTCATTCCGCATTTTCAAGCGACGCCAGAACAACAATTTGTGCCGAATGTTGTGTTGGCTGGGATTGGTATCCCATATTACTAACCTGGATCGCAGCCCGTTCATAGTTCCCCGTACCGGATTAACATATCAACCGATGCCAATGAACGATTTTAATCCAAATACGATCAACCCGATATATGGGAACGTACGAAATATTAATGTGAATGACGTTATATCAATCCTTCCGGAATTTAACCCGTCATCGTCATTGTCAATGAGTTCGGTCAAATTTATTCAGAAAATTGACAGTTTGAAGAATGCTGGGACGACCGAGTTGTGATTTTTGCGGTTTAATCGAAGCTTTTAGGACTTGCCAAATATTGGATTGACAGCGTCCAAGAAGTCTTTGGTATGTGGCAAGAATTTAAAAATAAATTTCTTCAGGATTTCACGTGCGAGACGAATGTGTCAGACGTTCATATTGAAATGACGGAAACAAAACGCAAATTTCACGAAACACCCGAGGAGTATTATTATAAGATGTTGTCTCTGGGAAGAAAAGGTGAACTCTCGGAGAATTGCATTATTAAATATACAATTAATGAGATTACGACAATTTTAAAAAGCAGATATCCAATCCATTATCGAATTGTAACGAGTTGCTGACCGCCATCAGAGGATACGTTAACTATAATCCTATAATCCAAAGAACATCGACATTAGCGCCGAAACCATTTATTCCGATGAAACCTCAACCGTCGAATCCATCCGTGTCGTCGAATTATTCAAAACCACCGATACAAAACAATGCAAATTCCAATTCTGTGATCTGCTACAATTACTTCAACCCAGGACATTTGTCAATAAAATGTCAGAGCCACAAGGAGGAGATAACGTTGCATGAATTGCCTTCAAACGACACACCAAACCGCAGAATGTCCTTAAAATTGAGGAAAAATCGTTACCAACCGCCGCCGTCGACGATTTCATTACAAAATAAATGATAAAGAGAATTCTTCATTTGTGCACCCTGGTAGCAATCGCACCTTGATCCGCAAGTCATTCACCGAAAACGTGAATCCGAAATTTGATCGCTCCATCATTCTTACGGGGTTGGCTGGTGGTGAATACGTGTGTCAAAAATTTATTGCTGCAGCAATAGACGTCGATAACAATACGTATAATTCAGACGTTCTTGTCGTAGAGGACGAATTTATTTCTGAAAATGTATTGTTGCGCCGTGACATTTTGTATAAAGAAGGAAATCGACTTGTGATCGAATGGGACCGCTGTACAATTGAGATTACGGAAAATGGGTAAGGACTTAAGTGAAACCGAACAAAGTCAAGTAAGAGCTTTCCTGTCGTCACATTCCGATGTTTTCGCTTCAACTGTATCAGAGCTAGGCAAGAATGCCCTAACAAAGATGGTAATTAAACTAACCACCGATACACCGATCAATATCAAACCGAATCGTATCGCTTTCGCAAGAAGGCCGATTGGCAAGAATATTGTGGTACCATTGTTACAGAACAGCATTATTCGACCTTCTGATTCGCCGTACGCCTCGCCTATAGTCTTAGTCGACAAGAAGTATGGCGAAGGTCGTCACTGTAAAGCAGCCATACCATGCCTATTGTCGATGATCTGTTAGCATTGGATATGAAAATGGGCTATCAGTACACCGCTTTCGTAACGACAGAAGGACATTACGAATATAATCGAATGCTTTTCGGTTTAGTTAACGCACCAGCCGTATTTCAAGCCACACTTTACGATCTCGCCGCTCAACACGAACTACACACCGACGCCTCTAGTATTGGTCTCAAATCGTTTGTTCCAAAAGGAAAGTGGCGAATTAAAACTCGTTGTGCCTCCGAGTAAAGCAGTTCGATTTCGAGTGGTACAACATTTTCACGATAACATGAAGCACTTTGGTATAAAATTTGTGGTTCCGTCTTACATTGCTGTATTCGTCAAATGTTATTATAAGAAATCCAAAAGAGGAAAATCCGAAGGTCGCCTACACCTTGGAACAATGGAACCGATACCATTTCGGGTGATGCATATCGACCACCTCGGACCGTTTGTAAAGAGTAAACATGGAAACACACATATCATTGCGATGTCTGATGCTTTTAGTAAGTTTATAATTGTGAGAGGCGTTCGAAATACAAAAACAGCGTTAGTAATTAAATTTTTGAACGACCTTACCACCTATTTTGTGGACACTCAAATCGTATCATCAGTGATAGAGGTATTCGTCTTTTACATCATCTACTCGCCTTTGATAAATATTGTGAGTGTAACGATATTCAACAAATCAAAATGGCAGTTCGAACTCCTCGCGCGGTTTTGTCTTTCACTTGTACCTCCGTCGAGAATATCAAAGATTGGGATGAAACACTTCGAGATTTACAATGGACCGCCAATTCTCAAAAGAACTCAACGACGGGATTTAATCCAAAGGAACTCGTGTTTGATTTTAAGTTAAACGGCATCATACACAACAGCTTAGACGCCACTTTGAACGAAAATCGCAAATTTAAGCCAGAATGCAGCATATATATGAAAAGAGGCAACAAGCTCTCAAGAATACTATGAAAGAAAGAGAAAAGTGAGAAAAAGGATTCGACCGACAGCATTCCGAAACAAAGAAGTACATTGAAGGAGATTTAATCGTCATCGAAAATGAAAAGTCCTCGACCGTTGAATCACGAAAGTTAGATCCGAAATTCCGTGGACCTTACGTAGTGTCAAAAGTTCTTGGAAACGGCCGCTATGTGGTGGAGGACATCAAGGGAATACAAATTAAACCTCGAAAATTTAGTTCAATTCACCACTTCCATGCTAATGCTAGTGAATTTTATCCAAACTAATCCAAAAAATACAACAACAAACTTATTGTAATAGTATTGGTGTAAGTAAACATTCAGGCGAAATTATATTGTGTAATTTAGACGAGATGTGATTTTTAAATTGGCCTTAGGGATATTCGTTTGGGTTTAGACAGTGCACCAATGTTACTGAAGTTCATGCTTAAGCATTTAGCAATTCATGAACATACTTAGAATGACTTTGGTATGTGTCTAAGGCACATTAAAAAATCACATCTCGCGTAAATTACACAATATAATTTCGCCTGAATGTTTGCTTACACCAATATTATTACAATAAGTTTATTGTGTTGTATTTTTTGGATTAGTTTGGATAAACTTCACTAGCATCTACTTCCGGGGTACTGCAAGGCAGTTATCTTGAGTCTCCTTTTTCATATTATCCATCAACGACGTCGTGTTCGTGATCAAAAACTCATCAATTTCCATTTATGTAGATGATATGAAAATTTACCACTAAATTTCAAGTTCCATCGATGTTAACCTATTACAGAATGGCCTTAATAACATAATTTGGTGTGCTCAAATAATGTTGATCTGAATGTGAGCAAATGCCAATCCATTATACATCGATTTTATGGTCAACAAAGCAAACAATTCGCTTGAATTTGTTAAACACTGGTCTAAGAATTTTTGAACCCTTACGAGGGCTATTCATACGACATTTGTTCGGCCTTTGCTCGAGTATGCTTGTCAGGTTTGATCCCCTTACCATGAAGTGCACATACGAAAAATAGAAGCTGTACAATGTAGATTTTTGTGGTTTGCTCTGCGCGGATTTCTATGGGTGAACATTTACAGCTTGCCTCCTTATCTTGATCGCTTTGAGCTTATTAACTTAAAGCCACTCAGTAAGCGACGATCTGTTGCAGACATCGTTCTCGTTCATCAAATTTTATCTTTGAGAGTAGATTCTTCAGCTCTACTCGAAATAATAGTTCTTAATGTAAATGCTCGTGCTTTGAGAACGGCGCCTATAAAATGTTACGACTCTGTAGTCATAACCATTATTTCCCTCCTTACGTGCATTCTTTTTATTTAGTTCTATGATGAGTAGAGAATTTTGTCTGACTACAGTGTCACCTGTTCTTGAGCATGGGGTACTTTTAGTACTGATATTTTTTTTGCTGTCGCATTGTAAATGTCTCTGTATATTGTTTCCCGTTTTTCTCGATGCGATGGTGTCACGTGAGCGTCGGATAAAATTGTGGAGAGAGGCCAATGTGCGCCGGGTGTGTGGTGCAATAGCGAGACAACGTAGAATGTGTTTTTTCGGTTGTTCTCTTTTTCTTTATATACGTGTTGGAGGAAGTGCGACAGTACGAAAAAAAGGGAGATCAACAACCAGAAAAAAAACATTATAGAAGTTTTTTATAGTGCGCGAATTTTTTAAGTCTGGTTGTTAAAATTGTATAAAAGAGTCTGGTTGAGAATGTTTTGAAGGAGTCTTGATTGTAATTTAGTTAAAAAAAATAAAAGTTTTGAGTTTTGAGTCTCGTTTCTTTTTTTTGTTGATAAAATTAAATTTTTTTTTGTTGTTATATAAACTGTTGATGGTTACAAATTGGTGTATTATCTTGAAAAAATAAAAAACAAAATTGTATTTTGAGGAAAATTTAACGAATCACAAGTTGTTTTTCGAAAATTGGGAAGCAAGAGAAACGTTCATGATCTTTTTTCTCGATTTGGCAATAAAAGTGTTTTTTTTTTTGTAATTAATTAATTTAGTCGTGTGTTGTGCTATATGTGCCAATTAATGCCATAATTAAACGGTATGCTTTAATTTATCGATGACGATAAATTAAAACGATGTCCTAGTGCGCCCATGATCACTGATTTTGCACCCAAATTCAGCGGTATCGACAACACTTCAACCACGAGGTCAGTAAAATATATTTTTTATAACGGTGGAAGGCACCGCAACATACGGGTGGCCAGTTGAGGCCACTCATTTTTCAAATCAAGGCAAAGGACGCCCACCGGTTGTGTTCAATTATAAAACGTGGAAAGTGCCGCAACGGTTACGCCGCCACATTTTATTTAAGGGCTCTCAATTGAGACCATTTCATTATTCACATACGGTATTGGGGAAAAAAAATTTATTTACGGGTGGCCAGTTGAGGCCATTCCTCATACGACGGATCCGGCGGCCAGTTGAGGCCCGGTGGAGAGGGTTATCGGCACGACCAAGCCTCAATGGTCCGGACGTGGAGCCTGTGGCAGGGCGGCTACCAAAAGCCGCATCGCTCAAGCCAACCGGCTAGTCATGGTTGGTATCGGGAAGAGGCCCCGTACCTCGCAGGTGGCCAACTGGCCATTTGTGATTTTTTTCGGTGAGAACCACCTTACTTGGTGACCTAGGTGAAGGTCAGGTACGTTTTTTATTTTTGTTTTATTTTAAATTTTTATATTTTTTTTTTCTTATCAATTTTTAAATATTTTAAATTCATATTTTTTCCCCAAAATTTTCAAAAAAAAGTTTTTGTTTTCAAATAAAATATTTTTTGTAATCGAGCACAACAAATTCGGTGTTCTTGCGCACCACCTTGGTACACATTGGTCTCGATTTTTTTTACGTTCTACGGTCCCATTTTCTTTAGATCATTTCGTATTTTTGTTTTCTTGCTTTTCCATCTGCATAACATTTTTCCCTGAGATTTAGCCAGCAAAATCACCGTGTGAGGCCTCTGCGTGGTTTAGTTGATATCTACGTGTCGGCCGCTGAGCCGTCCGTAACAAGAATAAGCTAAGTTTATAGAATTGCTCCTGACAGAACGACCTATGGCCAGAATAAGCAAAATCGCGATTAAGAAATTATTTTCTCTTTATTTTATTTTCTCTATTTTTTAATTTTTTCTTCATCAACTCCATTTTTGTCTCTCCTTTTTTTGCGCCGAGGAATTATTCTTAAAAAATAAACAGGTTGCATGCAATTTGTCATATTTTGACTTATAGGGTATTAAAACAATTTAAAAAGGTTTTGCTTAGTCTCACATTACTAGCCTTGGAGCTATAAGCCAATCCTACATCATCAGCAAAGCCAGCTAAATGATCTTCTAAAGCGAACTGAATGACCTTCGATTGGAAAATTTTTCGATTCATTGTGGATCATGAAAAATTGTCAAAACTAGTCTGAGCCATTTCGCGACCAATTCTCTTACTGGAAATTTGCAATGTTTTCCAATTTCCCGTTAATTTTTTGCGTCAGTCAATTTCCAGACCGAAGTTCTAAATACCTCGTGACATTTCAGCCCCTAGTACTTTTCATTTCTTATAAAATGTAACTTTTTTCAAATAGCCAATTTGGTTTCAGAGAGTTACCCTCATTTCAAAAATAAATATTACCATGATCACGGTTGCGAATAACTGAACTGCCCATAAATATATAGGCTACACGCGAAAGACCAAAAAGCATCCAGGGCTGAACTAAACATCTATGTCAAATAATGCGACTGTATATCGACACAAGTCGGAACCTCCTGATTCATACCAGGCGCCTCTTTAGCCAGCCGCTGTTCTCCATGTCAGGGGCTAGTCGTTCATACCTTCAGTAGATATAAAGTATCCAACTTTCCTATATCCTATGCGATAAAGAAGATACTCCAACTAAATCTTGACTACTGCAATTGAAACTGTGCCGGAGACAAATACAGACCTTGCCAATTTGCGAACAATATTAGAACATGGATGACATCGTGAAGGTGAAGGACACCGCACAAATACAGGTACAATCTGTACTTGCGGGAAACGTACTTTTCAAGAGAGGTTGGACAGAGCCGTACCTCATTTTGTAAAAGCTGGGCTGGTAAAAAAAAATTAAATAAAATTGATAAATAAAATTTTTATTCTTCTGGAAAAACGGCAAGAGGTAAGCCTTGCTAAATTTGCGGAAAAACAAGAATTTTTTGTTCGCCTATGATTCATTGCGGGTTTCATCACTGTTGCAGTCTTAAAGATGCAAACACTTCAAACATTTTTTGTAAACTACACAAAATTAATGTTTTATGGACGGATTTTGATTTATATGAATTTTTTGATTTTATAAACGTTGCTCAATTTTCTCCTACTGTATGAATCAGTAACCGCTTTACCCGTTCTCAAAATCCATATAGCGTTCAATGAAGAATTGAAAACCCTTTTGTGATATATAACAACATTCGAATAATATTAGCCCCCTCGCCTCCGGAGCTGATGTGTTCAAACCTAGGCCTATGATTTTAATATCCATAAATGTTCCCCTCTAAAATTTGAGCCAAGGTGTTTCGTTTTAAATGGAACCCTCTGTTAAGTTGCTGAATGCAACTCTTTCTCAATAGTTTTCGTTGAGTTCAGCCATTTTACTATTTTGATGTCTCCGCCGATGTGGTTAGTCCTTGCATTTCCGCCATTTAGTATTAATCGTCTCATCGCGTTTCAGGCTTTGCGCCATCTGCGTATGATGTCATATATTTTTTTGTTGCTGTCTTGATGAAGGCATCAAAATCTGTCTAAGTTTTTGGTTGTAGTACTATCGAGCTTGGTTATGCCGTGATGTAGTTTCAGTAACTCTTCTCGACCACAATAGGATCACATTTTAATGGAACTAATTCCATGTGGTTTAGGTCCGACTATCCTAGCACGATTTTGTTTTCGACGAGAAATCTTCAATTACTTTGGGAACCTACTTACTCCGCCTTCTCTTCCATATGATTGTTTGAACCACCTTCGATTATTTCAGAATTTAATAGTGATCCTTGTTGCAGGTATCGGTTTGTATTGTTTAGCAGGTTGTGGGATCTTAAGTATGCGATGTCTGTCTGTTTCAATTGTTAAAATAACTTTAGAATCAATTTTTCCTAAATTTACTCTCGATAGGCGTAACTTACTTGCGGTATTCACTACACCAACTTCAAAGTCTATAAATAATTGGTGTTAAAAAATAAAATACTTATTTTGATAAAATCTTAATAATCAATTTTCCACACTTTTAACATTCATTGGTCAACGATCTTTAAATTGTATCGTTTTCGTCTGTGTATATACATATAAGATCTCAATTTATTTCTTAACAAAAACTGGATTCAAATATCTGATTAATCTGTAAAAAATTTAATCTCTCCAAAACCATCAATATTTTTAAAAACAATACGCGCAATCGAATTGGAAATCAATAATACTCGCGTACAACAACCAACCAACCTCGATTTATAATTGATGCAGCTTTTAAATCTTCAACGAAGCGAACATAGAACGATATCCGCTTTATAATAATAAAAATTGTCATCATACCCAAGCACAACAGAACACTGATGATGATGATCAAATTTCGTCGTTAGAAAAACCTGATGTGCGTACCACCACCACTCGACGACGAGGAACAAATAATTTAATTGGACAGATCAACGTAAAAAACAAACAAATTGGATTTTCATCTCGCGTTAATTAAAATCCACATTATAAAGACAAGATACCGATTAGGAGCCCTTTGAATTTATCACTCAGTGCTGAAATTTAAATAATGGCAATGATCCATTGTAGCGTGGTCATTATTACTCGAAGTAGAAATGTGAAGAAAAAAATTGTTTAGACAAAAATATTTTAAATATTTTACTTTTCTGTGTTCGGAATGACAGATGGGGGACATTACAAATGTTTTGTTCATCGCCTATATTATGTCATCCGACAGATTTGTTGTCTATCTCTAAATATATTTATTTATTTAAAGAAGAAGAAGAAGAAGAAGGACAATTAATTTATTATAACAAGAAGATTTTTATTATTACTGCATGTAATTTTTATTTTTTTTGGGTTGAACTCTAGCATCGCAATCCGAGTCGAGATTTAACAATGAAAAGGGAAAACGGTCATAAATTTTATAGTGATACAGTCAACAGTGATAAATGTGACAACGAACAAATGGCGTGAACATCATTCTACTGTCTCGTATTAAATAGTTAACAAAAAAAAGGTGATCGCAAATATTTAAACAAGAATAATAATAAAACATTTAGAATTTCATTTCGCAAATCTATATAAATTACACAATTTCGAAAATATTTGACATGCGTTGGATTATTTTAATAATAAAGATTTTAACAAAATAAATTTGAAACGTTTTAAATTAATTTTAGTATCGAAGAAATTATTGTATGCGTGTTTAAAGATTGGCTAATACCCAATAGGTCAGATCTAAAAATTACAGACTGGTTTACATTATTCTAGGTCAAATCGCGCATTCTTAGCTATGTCTAGGTATATTTTGTCATAAGTTGAGTTAAACTGAGTCCTCCGAACTACGAGTTCCTTCTTTTATAGACTAATCCGTTCTTGCGCAAAAAGACCCAGACTTTTTTTTACCACGATTGGTACACAATACACATGAAAAATACTACTTAGCCGAACTTTGGTAAAAACCCGATTTTATTATCAAAAAAATGGAGGGGTGAATCTGTTGTATAATAAAAAATCATTATTCCTGCTTAAATTTCAGAAAACCAACAAGCTCGCCCTTATTGAAAATTTAATCTTCACTGCAAAAATTGAAAAAGCTGCTACTTCCGGGATCTCCCAATTTATTGAAAAGGTATTGTTAGTATATTGTTTCATTCCAAATAGTTAATCCGCCTGGACTGTGGAGATGCCAAATTGTGGTGAAAAAAAGTTTTTTTTTCATCAAAACTCGTCATTTCCGCCTCAATTTTGAAAATTGACTTGGACCGAAATTGTTGAAAAATTTATTTATAGAATCTTTTAGTTTATAATAATTTTTCTCTTAAACGAAATAGATTTCAAAATATTTGCAAGAGACTAAAAAGCTCGTATGGAAGATGCCACTTACGGTTGACCGTAACAATTTGTGGAAAAGCTTAAGTATGAGGTTTAACCCCGATCAATCAATTCGTCTACGCTGTACAAAGTCGGATTGGCAAAAAACGCCATTTCGCTTAAATTTTGGGAAACTCATCTGAAAAAGTATTGGCAAATTTAGTGCATATTCGTTTTTCGAAGATGCCATTACCGTTGGACCGATTTCGGCCAAAAATCACTGGAATCTCCCAATTATGGAAAAAGATTAAATTTGAAGTTTCACACTGATCAGTCAATCCGTCTGGGCTGTAGAGAATCAACAACATTTAGTTTGCACGGCACCACACACAGATAAAGAGATTTTTTAAAAATCACAATTTATCGAAAATTCTATAAATTTCTTCTTCAAAATTTAGACCTCGAGATTTGCAGATTTAATTTCCATATATCGCTGAAGTAAAAAAAAAGTTTTTCAAAAAGTGTGTGTTTTCTAATAACTATGTATGGTCGCTGAACTACTGAACCATTCAACAGTGACATCCACTAAAAATAATCTCCTATCACTACTCCAAAAGCCCCGTCGAACTGCATATGAAGCATATCATGTTGGAGGAGGAATAGCAGTTAATTCATAATTGATTGATTGCGGACAATCGAGCGTTATAGGATTTTGAGTCCACAAATTCATTCCTTACGCAATCCTTTGTTAAATATCTCAAAATGTCTCATTTTTACCCGTAAGTTACTATAGAAACTTCAAACAATTCCAAGCTTGGTCTTGCCTTGACCCAGCGGAGCAACATACGAGCGAAGACGCAGTTTGACTCGTTGGTTTATGGGTAAACCATTCAGAACAAAAACAATCAGAAGATTATCAACTTGGAGAAATTTACAGTTGTGAATTTGATAAGAGATAACATTGTAAATCAGATGCTGTATAAGATAGCGGAAAATTTCCAGCAGAAAAAAGTGTTTTGCTATTCACCGCTAGGGGCATCACTATCACAAAAATGAAATTTTTTCTGCTGATATTTTTTGACATCAGCAGAAAATTTTTATGCAAATTATAAATTCTCATGGTAGTTACAGGGGGGTTTTCCTAACACTTTTGTTAAAAAACTGAAAACATTTACATCAAAGTGACTTCAAAAATGTATCGAAGGCTACTGACGCCAAGTGTGAGTCTTATGTTGCTCATGTATATAGATTATGATCTCAGCTACCATAAAAACATACACCCAGGGTAGTTACAGGGGGGTTTTTCTAACAATTTTGTTAAAAAACTGAAAACGTTCACATTAAAATGACTTCAGAATTGTATGGAGTGCTTTGAACGACGGCAATTTGTTTGATGTTACCCTGTATTTGCATAATGATGATTATGGTAATTTTAGTATATTTTGAGAGTCCTTACACACATACGCAAATCGTTTTTTAAACAAAATTAACTTTCATCGCTTCAAAACCTTTAAACATATATTTTCTGTTCATTTTCTTAAATTCTTTGATTTTTCATAAAACTTTCTGCTGAGAATTTCTAATTTGCATAAAAATTTCAAAAATTTTCTGCTGATGTCAAACAATATCAGCAGAAAAAATTTCATTTTTGTGATAGTGATGCCTCTAGCGGTGAATAGCAAAACACATTTTTTCCTGGAAATTTTCTGCTATCTTATACAGCATGTAAATCAGTCGATAAATCTTTTTGGGTTGTATACTCTTTACTTTAATTTTTCTGACACTACTAATTTAATACAAATTGATAGAAAGGTAGAAAAATTAAAACACTAAAAGTAAATTACCCTAAAGTTATACTATACATGTTCGGAAATAGGTCGAGTAATTTTTTGTCAGCAAGTTCCTCAAAAGTTACCATGGTCTATTTCAACAGAACCTCAATCAACATAAGTCATTTATATGCTGGATTCCTAGGATCTTTCCTGAAAATTTAGGAAAACCCTACAAGTGACATGTAGAGAGTCGATTCAAATTTCGCTGCTTAGTAGAAACTCAATATGAAAATTATTTTCATGGTGGGCTTCCTATAGGAGACTTCCTTTTTATCATTAAAAATTTAAGTTAAGCGTACAGGAGGTTTATAGAGGTTCGATGCAAATGTCACTGTCCTAAACATCCTAAACTCCAAATTTCATCAAGATTGAGATGCTTTTCGGTTTGTTACGGCCTAGTAAAATCTCAACATACAACTCATTTAGATGTTGCGCCCCTATTGTGTCAATTTTATTAGAAGTAATTAAAGGATTTTTCTATTTTTAGGCCTAGAGCTTCGCAACAAAAGTTCCATTTTCGTAGTGAGTTTTTAAAGTAGTTTTAAGTTTTGTTGAACTTAGTACAACATGATATTTAAGCGCCCTTGGTTGCGTTCCATATCATTTTTTCAAAATTTTTAGTTATAATATTTTTACTCGAAAGTCTTGTCTTACCTAAAAACGGTGAAATCATCAGATTTATCGGTTTATAGTAACTTAAATATTTAAATGCATTCAGGACAGAAATTTGTATTTTCAGTATTTTGTATAGTGAAACTTGTGCTAAAAATATCCTAATTTCTTTTTTTAGGAATGTTTTGGACCAAATCAACGGAAATTGATCAAGAGATATTTGCTAAAACATTACAAGCGAGCTTTCTACTACTCATTCCAAAATGAAAATTATATGTATGGGTAGGCACTAAGATTTAATAGTTGATGAGATCCGAACCGGGCAGAATGATGGACTTTTGATCGTAGGACATCAACAAATTTTATAATCTGCAGCTTACTCGAGGCATGTTGTATTGATCAAGGAATGGTGAAAATTCTTTTAGTTGCCCGTGTGTTATTCCGTGTTCAAAGCTATACGCATGCTTTGACTGAATTCTGTACTTCAGCATCCTTTAGTTTTTCCGAATTTATGTGATTATATGCGAAGATCATATTCGATAATTCGTTTAATTCGGACAAACGATGGAATTGTTATTCGTGGTCAAAGGAACTGGGCAACATTTACGATGCTCTTGTCCACACAGCCAAAGCAAGAAATCTTTACAACCTGGATTTTATTAAGCAGCTTAACGAGCAATAACGCACTACTTAACTCTAGACGTGGAATTGTTAGGCCGTTTAAGAGGGTAAATTTAGTTTTCGATGCTATTATTTGACATGTAGGAGCATTTTGAATGTAAACTACCGCAGAGTACGCTACTTTACTTGCATCGCAGAAACCCTGTAACTTTATCGTTGCAGTGATTAAGTGGAACCGCTCGATACGTAATATGTTTTCGAGTAATTTCATTTCTTTCCTTATTCTTGATTATTGATCAACAAAATGTTTTGATAGCTCATCATCCCAATTTATATGAAGACGCCAAAGTTCTTTGCCAGTCAACTGTATCGAATAATCTGGCTGATTCTGAGAAGAATATACGTTTTGTAATCGTATACTTGTACATTCCAGTAAAGCCCAAAGACCTTGCGACTTGTTTTTTATCCATATTATTTAGGTATTTACGAAGATTTGGTTTGTAAATTCTATGCCGCACTTGAATTTGATACCCATTTGCTTAAATGGGATGCCTCCGAACTGAAGACAGCTGCTTTGAATTTTCAACAGAGTTGGCTTCCCTCAGCAGCTCATCCACGTAAAAATCCTATTAAATGGTTTCGCTTGCCAGTGAGAAGTATTTCTTCTTGTTATACCCACCTGTTGAAAGAAACGGGTGGCTAAGTAAGATGCTGGGCCCGTACCATATGTAATAGTCATTAGCTTGTAGTGTTTCGCAATCCTCTTTATTTACTAAGCATTTAATGAGCGTTAAGATGTGGTTTTGCCCATCCGTCAAATACTATCCTGACCTTTCTAATTACTTGCCCTAATGAATCTCCAAGAAGCGTTTTTAGATCCTTAGTAAACGAAAGGCGGACTTCGAATCGGCGATTTTAATTGCGGGTAGTTGTTGCTTGGAATAATTCTTCACAAATTTTCTGCTCAGGGGCCATTTCTTGCTCATACACGTACATTTTCTCCAATTCCCAGAATTGCTGTAGAATTTTGTTCGAGAAACACCTCAATTTTATAAAAATAAAGATGTTTTTCGGTTTGATGTGGCCTAGTAGAACATAAACATACTCATTACTTAACCACATGTTTCTGGGTTCAACAGAGGAACCGATAACTTTAAACTTAGTCCATTCTTTTCGGTCCGCTCTCCATCGAGGCCGTTTTAAATGAGGTTCAGAATGCGCGTCGAAATGAGACATTTCTTTCAATTTTTATGTTTTCTTCACAAAACAAATAGAAGTTGTCTTCGTAAGATCATTCCGTTTATTATGAATAGTGCGTTTTCATCCACAGAAGGCGTTATCCAATATGTATTTTATCCAAGACAGAGGTTCCCCAATTGCCCCTATTGGATTGATTTTTGAGCGAAAATCGAAATTACTATTAAAAAATAAATTCCCGAAACGTTACGTCAACTTCAAGGACGAAGTACATTTCTGGTTAAATGGCTTTGTTAACAAGCAAAATTGAACAATTTTTTTATGAAAGCAATCCACAAGACGAATGGTTTAGAGCCGGTGGCTTCATTGATCCAGTTTTCTTCAAAACTGAGGAACGGGCCTTCAAATGCATAGGTACTGTTTTATTAATTTGATGGCATTGTTAAACTAATTACTACCCAATAAACATTTCGTTCGTTAATCCGTGTGAAAACCAGTACGAACCGCTCACACGGAACGCGGAATCCAAGTTAATTTTCATACGGAAAGCTGTGCGAATTGCCCAAGAGAATGGACAATTTTTTCCAAGAGTTTTGATTGTATTAGTAACCGAATACATGAACTTTTACTATGGGTTTCCGCATAAATTTCGTATTCCTTTCCGTACAAAACACCTTTACATTTCTGTTATGAAAATCATACTTCTTTCTGTAAGAATAAACATCTGTTTTCGTTACGGTAATCGTACTATACTCTGTACGATAATCAATTTTCATTCTGTAAGCTTTCTATACGGAAACCAGTTTTCTTTTTGTTTAAAAATCGTACACTTTTCTGTATGAAAAGTGGGTTAGTTTTGATGGTACAAAATTTTCAAATAAAAGTAAATTTTCTGTTTTTTTTTCATTCATTTAATCAATTTTGTTTGAAAAAAATATTTCAAAATAAATATAATATTATTAACTTAAACGAAAATAATTCATTTCAAATTAAAATTGAGAATAAACAATAAACAATATAGTTCAATCAGCGATTAATTACATACAGCATATTTATTTATTACTAGGTACTGGTTTTCGTCTCTTTCGTTGGCGATCTTTCGCTAGCTGAAACCATTTTTTTATATAGTTGAGGACTTCGTCTCGTGAAGAGTTAGGAAATTTTTTTTGTGCCGAATCTGTATGAAAAAAATTTTTTTTTATTTAGTTTAGATTTCGAATATGGTCATTGTTTTGCTTGAACCTATTAGAAGTTTCAATATTAAAAAATCTTTGACAGGAATATTTCCTTGCTGTCCAAACCAGGAAAAGTGTGTTCCAACTTCATCTATTAATAAATGTTGAAGATTTGTCTTCAAAAATTTGGTCAGGTCATTGCTTTTTTGTGTGTTAAACATGTTAATCTGTAATTAAAAATACGTATTGGAATGTTTCATAATCATTAATTTAGTTTAAAATTTATTGTTATTCTTACCAATTGTTTTTCTATGTCTTCATTTACCTTACAACTCGATTCAAGGTTTTGAAATTCTTCTACAGTTTTGCAAGGAACAGATATCAGTATATCACATTTTTTTTTTTTTATTATATTAATTTGAAATATTTTGTTATTAATACAACACAAGTTGTTTGGTGGCAAAATAGAAAATGTTTTTTATACAATACTTCGCGGTATAAGCATTTTCCATTCAACTCATATTGTAAAGTCGCAAAAGGTTCAATTTCAAAATTATTTGTTACATGTGATTCAGCTTCAAATAGGCGATTTTTAAGTTGTTGTAATGGATGAGATTTCTTTTTTATTAATCTTTTCAAAGATTGCAAGTGATTTTCAAATTTAAATCCGCTGTAGTTGTCTACATTTCCAAATTTTAAAACATCATGAGCAATATGAAGTAAATTGTGCACATTGTATGATACAGAATGTTGACCATATAACTGTGGAAACTCACTGATGTACTTTTGGATCATTTGGTATGCACAATCATTGTTATTACGGCATTCATTTATATCGGACAGTATTCTTATGGCACAAAACAGCAACAGAAAATGGTTATAGAAAATCTCATTCAATACTCCTTTTAAACACGAAACGCCCGTATAGCACAAAAATAATCTAAGCTCAGTTGCCTTCCATCTATCTAGTTCTCTCAAAGATCTCGGTTTCCTTGCAAATTCCTTCGGGACACTCTTTTTTATTTGTTGCATTCTGAAATCTATTTCGTCAATTTGGCAATGAGATAGTGAGAATGGTTTTTTTTTAATCACTGTCCAGTATCTCAAAATTTGTCGCATTACTCCAAGCACAACACAGTGCATATAATCTACCGGAAATTGTGACACACATCCAACATTAATTTTTTCCAATTCAATTTGATCCATGTTTTTATGGTAAAACGGATCAATTCGATTCCGAAAACCAATATCCGTGCGTAAGGGATTGTCAATATCGGTAAACACTACCCGCCGGTCTACATAGGTACCCTTTATATGGCATTTAGTACATCCATAATATCCATTATGTCCTTTTACGTTTAATATTAACGATTTAGCAGGAGCATCACAGACAAATGCCCGTAAGACTACTTTATATAAAATGTTGTTATGAAGGATACCATTCACATGAATATTTTCAAATTCCTTGACAAATTCTTTCAAAAATGAGTTAACACAATCCGGTTTTTTATAACCGTGGTAAGCTCCTATCAAAAACACCCCATTAAAACCATTTACACTTCCTAATATGGGCCATAACTGGCTATTAGAACTTTTTGATAGTGGAAGACCATCTATTCCAATGTCTATTTCCAATTCAGATGTTGTAATTTTATGTTCATTTATAAATTTTATAATATTTTTTTCTAGGCCATAATGCGAATACAATCCACTGCCCAAAGAAATGAAATCTTTTTGTTTTGGTGTCGATTTTAGTGTTCTACAATCTTTTGGCAGTGATGGATGAAACTTTCTTAGTAAATTTAATAAAGCATTCATTGAATCGTTTGTCGTATTATATCGTATACACCATTCAGCTAAATCATTTTGCAGATTACAACTATTAATAATATTATAGTTTTCTGCTTCCGATTCATCCTCATCAGGACTCATACCTAAATAATCATCTTCTGAATCATCTGAGAGAAACTCACAGCATTCCGGTAAAACATTTACTTCATTAATTTGTTCAATATCAATTATGCTGGTAGTGGGTTCACAATCATATTTACACTTATTTGGTGCATCTGCTTTTGCTTTCTTACATGTTATTTTGCTATTGCTCGAAATGTCAGAAAATGATAACAAACTATTCACTTCCTTATTTATTTGTTTATACATATTTCGGTCTTTTTATTATATAAAACACTTATAATAAATTTAATTCAAACGATTTGTTTACAAATACACATTCTTCTAATATGCGCATAAAGTTTCTAGCATACACAATTTGTAAGTCGGGGATTCCCAAAGAAACCAAAATTAAATTCTAAGAATGCTTATATGTATATAAATTATTTTTTAAATATAAATAAATTAATGCTTCAATACAATTGTATTATAATTAATTTATAAAATATAAAATACAAATTATAATAAATTCACATGAAAATTTTACATTAGCACGTTCTGTCGCACATACGCAATTTATAAATGGCGATTCCAATGACGAAAATTGAAACAAATTTTTTTATATTTACACAATACATTATACTTACAAACAAAAATCAAATTATTATCAACTGGAATATAATTATATTCAGTTAATTAAATATTAACTTATTTATATCGTTCTATATTAAAAAACAACTAAAGCACAATTTTTTTTATTATATAATATCACGAATATCTGCTTTCACCGCCATGATAAATTTTTATCTGTACATGTACGCATATACAAAACAGTAAACAATGTTGGTATGCGTGTACAATAAGAATTTTTTTATTTTTTTCCGTATGAAAATTGTACTAAAAATTCCGCCCCGGAATAAATGTTTATTGGGTAATTACTCTTTACATGCAAACGAAATTTAAAATTTTTATAAAATAGAATTAAAGTATGTCATGGACTCACGTAATACTGGTAACATAACCTCAGGGAAATTATTTGACAAATGAAATTTGTGTCTTTATAAAATAAAGTTTTATACAAAATAAAAATTGAAACAAATTTATAAAATTGAATGAACAAAATTAAATTGAAGGTAAAATTAATTAACAATTTAAAGTTTTCTACCAGACCTCTAACGCAGGAAAATTAATTACAGTACCAGATATGAAAACGCGACAACAACGTTGAAACTTAATCTAATAGCAATTTCTTTCCAAAAAAAATTGTTTTATAAATCAAAAAAATTGATTTGAGATCAAAAATTTTTGATCGAAATACCGTTGCAATTTCTTTCCAAGTAAAAAAATTGATTTTTTTTTTGATCGCAATCACTTTTGAAAAATCTCAACATTTCGTTAGATTTATTTTTGACGTTTACAAACACATAAATATGTTTACATCAAAAATATAAACATAAACACTTCAACAAATATAAACATAAACATTATAATTTTTTTGACTAGTTGACCGTGATATTTTGACAAACTCAAGTCAAACTGGAATGTCATTTTTTCACAGATACACTACCAAAAAAAATCAATCGTGTATCGTGTTCTTTGACATACAAAAAAATCAATTTATTTTTTATTTTTGGAAAGGAATTGCTATAACAATAAAAATTTAAAACGCAGCAAGAGGAATTCTTGTTTATAACGTCATGTCAAAATAAATGTCAATTAGGTAGTATATTTCAGATGAGAAATGTTGGTTTTATGGATGCATTTATTTTACAATTTTATGGTATAGCGACACCAGTGAATAATAGCTGCAGTTTCTGTAGAAATTCCCATTCGGCACTGGATAGTGCACGAATAATAAAACACGGCTACTGTAATTTTAAAATGTATGTGACAGTTGACAGATGTATGAAAACAAAAATAAATATCAAAATTGTGCACAGTCATGGTCGATAAAAGTCTTCCATCGCGATAAATAAGTCTATTCGATAAGAGATGGCGCGCATAGCAGATAATCCTTTAAGCTATTTTTATTATTAGTAGCTATTCCATTTTTTTGTATAGATGTCTCTAGTTAATTAGAGATTTTAACTGTATTTAACAACTTGTTGGAATAGTTAGAACTAGATTTAGTGCACAACTGGCGTTATTATTACTCCACTTACAAATTATTGCTCCATAATTTGGCCCTTGGGATAATTAGACAATTACCTAATAGCTTTACCAGAGCGGCTAACTTAAAATAAAGAGAAAATTGAGTTTCTGATATTTAATTTCATCGAATGTCGTCGTTGTCTACATTGTCGACGTCAAGGACGCAAAAAATCGTAAAAAGCATAATCTACCTCGCACATACCTGAGTAAAATAAATTGTCAATTTATGATTATAATTTATTAAGTCATGAATTGAAGTAATTCCTTAACTTAGTCTCGTATACTGTTTTCGGTTTAGTAATGCTTAAGGTTTGGTCACCATCTGTATAACGAAGTTAGGACTATGAAAAACATGAGTTTTGCTGCGAATATCGTAACGGTTTATTTTATATAAATGCAGTTCGAGTAAACGATCATATCGACAATGAAACGATTTGGGATACCTTTCTCATTTGGAACGATGGAACGCAATATTTTAAAACGCGAATTATCAAATCGCGATATTTCAAAACGCATTTTGTTTAAATAAATATATGAAATTTCAAGGGACTGAATGAAAGTGTCTAAAATACAGAAATGTCCAACAATGGAGGTTTAATAAAATTCAAATTTTTATTCAATTTGCACCTGATATCAATTGACTTGACGGCCGAAAATTTTAACTGCGTGGACATATTTCCGAATAGGTCCTACCTCCAAAAATTCTGATAATCGGTATTCTAAGGTATTTTAGTGTGCTGATTACGAATATGGCCATTAAAACATCCGCAAATGACCTCAAGTAGCTGTAAATGATCGCAAGTGGCCTTAAATGACCCCAAATGGCCTTAAATGACAATTAACCCAAACGCGATTTTTTTTTGTCGAAGCACAAATGCTTTTATGATGATTTTAAAACATTTTATAACTTTAGATTAGGGGCTACCGACCCAAACCCCGACTTTTATAAAAATAAAAAAATGTATAGTTATTTCAATTATTTTATTTCAATTTTTTTTTATAATCCACATAGGGAAAATTTAATTTTAGTTTATAGGAATATAAAAATTGATAGAAACGGGAGTAGGATCGGGTTATATCAGGCGGGCCATTGCGCTCCCGCCACTTCGCAATGCACATTCTGTATGCCATATCGCGTTTTGTACCATATCACATTTTGAAATATCGACATATTTCGAGCGGATCCCGAAAAACATGTTTGATATAAAATATAATAGAGCAAGTATATGTGACCGCAGTACAATTGGCAGCCAGCTGGCAGTCGTATAGTCGAAGTTTTTGTAAATCGGCTACATCTGGAGTTCGCATATACGTTGCTCTAGAATGCTCTAGAATGAAAACGAAATACAACTTACTATGATTTCGATCAGCGACCTCGGTGACTACACCACCCTATCAAACGTTATAATTTGGCAGTTTCCTCCCAAACATTGAATGATATATAAGTTTAGTTTTTGCATCAGTTTAGTTGATCAACCAATTCTATATTTTTGTGGTGTTTTAGATTCACCACTATTTTCGCCACTCATCACGAATAAATATTACTCGCCCATTTTGATTTAAGTTCTCACTATTATTAAAAAAATTAGCGGTGCGGCGAGTGGTTTGTTGCCAATATTGTTTAACTTATCTGTTTAACGAATTTGTAAACAATTACAATGTGCTATGTATGTGGCCATTCCTTTAATCATACCGCCATACAAAAAATATTATTGTTATTTGACAAATACCTATAATAAGAAAACGTAAAATGATTAAATATTTAATGACAGGTGGGAAGGTAAACAAAGTGCATGGTCTTCAGGCAAATAAAGATAAAACAAAACAGGTGGACAATAGAAAAAAGATGATTATTAAGTGATTCCAGATACCGGCTACGAACAAATCGATAACAAACTTGGAAAACATATACACTAATATTTTTTAACAAGATTACCTCATAAACCTATCGTGCCCGTATATACGTTTTATGTGTACATAGTGATAAGATAGTCACTAATAGATTCCAAGTTCAACATTTAAAACTCATCAAATATATTCAAAAATTCCATTGCACGATCGTTATGTGAAATCGGAAGTCATAAATGTTAAAATATAAATCAAATGTAGGACGGATATTTATTCAATAAAATGAAAATAAGAATTATATTCAGTTTGAGGTTTACAGAAGAATTTAACGTTTTTTTTTTCAGTAGGTTGCGACTCGCTGTAAATTTAAACTCAATTTTATTTATTTATTTACTTTCGAAATAATTAACTAACAAATTGATACATACATAAGATGTATTGAGCCAAAAATAAAAATCCAAGACACAAAATTTTATATTCATGGTAGGTAAATACAAGTCGTAAATCATATCGGAATTCAAAATATCGTTGCTCGATTACTGCAATCCTCGCGGTTTTATGTACCGTGTCTATACATATTTTGGTGACCACAGCACATGGCAAATTCGGAATATCAATTAATTATGTGTGTGAGTGTATCGCACACATTTCTGTGTGTTGCTATAAAATGGTCATTGTCTTATTCGCGTATAATTTAATTATGATGTTATGATTTGAAAAACATTTTTGAAATTCTTGTGGGTCAACAAAAATTGTTCATCAAAAGGTGTTTATATAAACATCATTCATTCGCCCGTTTATCGCACACAGTGATTTTTTTATATGATTTTATCTTTTTTTTTTGTGGGCCGAAAATAACAAATTTTATGTGAATTTTTGAACAAAAGTATCAAAACATTGTAATTACCTTAATAAACAGCTTAAAATTATTTACAACCTATTAAATATTGTTTTAGATTTACGATATTTTTTGATCCCTTAACGGATTTTGTGATTCTTGCTGCGATTCTCATCCCTCGCATAACTAATCCATTTGAAATTGATAAACCCAACTGAAGCCACTTATGAAAGGAAATTTATATGTTTTTAGTCCAAATTCAATTGAAGACTGTAAATTAGAAATGTGTATTCTCTGGTGATTATGGAAGTTGGATGGTCAAAACTAATTTAATAACGGCTCCGAGAACACAAATCAAAGAAAGTCAAGTAAAATGAAAGAAGTTATCGGACAAAAAACTTCTTTAGACAAGAAGCTAGAGTAAATTTGACATTGTTTTATTTACTGAGAAATCCTTATGGTGGGAGGCCATTCATTATGTCAATGCGTCAAATCAATTAAATTTATTGGACCTTAATATATTCTTGTAGGAATCATCATCCACATAGTTCAATGAAAGAAATCAATTGTAAGTTCAAATTTACTTCAAACGAATACAATCATAATCAGAAGGGGACTGTACTATATAAGATATACGGTTCGAAGGGAAGAGTTTGGGCGGCTGAAAATATTTATAAATCAAATTAATTCAGCGTTGATCACATAAGCTAACAGTAAGAGTACTGTAATATTGATATAAATCCATGTTTTTGTATATAAGAGTAAGAGGTCTTCGAACTAAAATTAACACCTCTTTTTAAAATATTCGTCTATTACCTCATAAAATCTTTGCACTGACTGATACCTGATAGAACGATAGTTTTTCCCTGTCAAGAGATTTTCCCAGAAGGCAGAAAAACGAATTAAATATTTAAATTTAATTATGAAAACCAATCAAGAGAATTTTGGCCACATTAAGAATGTTCCCCTATAGAATTCATCATATGCAAGAATAAAGATCGACAGACTATCAAAAACCGACCAAATGGCACAAAATGGTTAAAGCTTGTTGTTTGGATCGGGAGATACCAGGTTCGAATCTTGATAGGGGCAGGATGGAAAAGATTACGATCTGTGATTAAAAGGAACACAACTACGACCTCTTATCTGCGTGCAAAACTCATGGGCCTTCCATGTTCAGTACTATAGACTGGCATGGAGCTATGCAATGTGCAGATGGTAACTTAATTCGGTTCTATAGCTGTACGGCAGTAACTGCGTAAAGTAGGGCGGGAAAATTAACCGCGAAAGAGCATCGAGCAGGTAATGCTTCGGCCCCAGAACAGATGGCTTGAATTTAAAAAAAACGGCTAGATTATGCCATTTCGCATTTCATCTACAATTTAATAATCAGCGATGAATCCTATTTTCAATTAAACGACTACGCAAGCAAGTAAAACTAGACCATTTCGGCTACAAAAAAATTCAAGATCAATTCATCAGCGACAATTACACCAACTTAAGTATATTGTTTGGTGTGGAGTTTTCTCTGAGAGAGTTTTCTCTCTGTTTGGGAACATATTTCAGTTACCTTCAATATCGGTCGATTATTTTTTTTTTAAAGGCCAGCTGGGCAAAGTAATTTAGAGCTGTGGTTTCAGCAAAATGGAACAACACCCATACCAAAGAATATAGAACTACATAGAAGTGTTATCATGAACAAACAGCAAGAAATTTTCTTAGGGAGCTATCGCTGTGCTAAAGCGAACAATCGCAACGTAGACTTCACAAATCTAAACCTTCCATATAAATTGAAATAGAAATTATGTTCTCAAATGCTCTCTTTGTTTTTCGTAAAATTATACGAATTTATCATTTTACGAGAAACTAAAATACATATATACATACATAGAAAATAATATTTTCTATATAAACTCAACGATCAGTATGCAGTGACTGTTATGAGTTTAAAAAAATTAAATTAAATTTTGTTCTTATGTCCCTTTTCCGGCCCGAAAAATTATTTTTATATTTTTTCATGATTCTCTTTCGCGCACGATTTAAATACTTTTGTACACAGTCATGATCGCTGGTGGGACAAGGGATATAATCTACGTAGCTACTCTCTTGTCTTTTTTCTCATCATACAAAAAACAATTCTATTTTTGAATGTATTGTATAGACTTTTATATATATATTTTTGTGTCACAACCACAGGCAACTCTATTATTCATTTGATTTTTACTTTTAACGAGAAAAGAACGTCTTCAGTTTGCGGTTCTATATTGTTGAATATTAAAGTATAAATTGTTTTTTGCAAATTTTTCATTGATTATTTCGTTGCATATATCCATCCGTTTTATTATTTTAGTTCGTAAATTATTTTATTGTTTTTTGTTGTTTATCAATTTTAATATGGAAAATTCTGGACTCTTATGTGCGGTTAGCTCGTGTAAATCATCTCGAAGGAAAAATCCGGAGAGAATTTTTTTTATATTTCCATCAGACCAAGGCATGTTTAAAGTATGGCTTAACAAATGTGGATTAAGTGAATGGAGTTCGATGTCATATTTGCGACAAACATTTATAATCCGGACTGTATAGGCAAAAGAAGATTGAAGCGAAATTCGTTTCCTGAGTTTTATTTGACATATCCGAATTTAAAGTTAGACCAAGAAATTCCAATAAGATACCAAAATATTAAAACGTATAGCAATATTAGTGTTCCTTTAAATGAAGACATGTCTCTAGTCGAGTGTATTGAGCAAAGTTATGACTTACAGTTGCCACTTCAAAATAATAATAGTGATGGCCCATCTTGCATTAGTTGCGAAACTCACATAAAAAATACGTATTTTTATAAGCAAAAATATGAGAATGCTTTACATAAAATTTCCTCTCTGAAACGTAGCATCAAGAGTTTAATTAGAAAGGTGACAAATATTAAAAAGCGATTGAAGATCAGCCAGAAAAATAGGAAAATAGTGTGTGTATCCAAACCAAAATCTCTTTGTAATTGTATCGATAAATTATTGCTCATAAGTCCAGAAGCCAAAGAGTTTATAAAAATGTTGATCAACGTATCAAAGCAATGGCCCTTAGAGCACAAAAATATAGCACAATAAATTTATTTTAAGTCGCCTAGCTGTTACAATTTTCTCAGACAAAATTTAAAACTGCGCCTACCCTCAAAATCCTCACTTTGTCGATGGACCTTAATAAAAAATTTGAAACCCGGTTTAAATGGTTTTGTACTCAATAGTCTAAAAGATGAAGTTTGTGAGATGAAGTGAGTGAAACTGATAAAAATATCGCGTTATTGTTTGATGAGATATCTATACGGCCTGATTTGGAATTTTTCTGTTTTGAGAATTTGATTGAAATTTGAATTACTAGTTATATTCTTAATTGATAATTAAAAAAAAGTGTAAAAAAATGAAAATTCAATAAAAAAATTTTAAAAATCCAAAAAAAAATTTAAAATATTAAATTTATTGGGATGTACGATTTTTTTTTATTTTATATTTTGTTTTAATTGGATGCAGGGCAGACTTTTAGGCTGCCCTAGCTTCTTTTAATTGTCAGAGCTCCTACACCCAATGCGCAATCCTTCAAATAAAGGTTGATAGTTACCTTAAATTTCTGGATTTTATAATCCAACGCAAATTCGAAACCGGTTAGTGAATTCCACTTCTTCGATGTTAGATATATAAATTCGCACTTGGCTTTCTCAGTTCGGGGTTTCGGCAACTACACTGTCAACCTGTATACATTGGCCGTTCCTCTCATTACTCTTCCTGGCGTAATGAATGGTGATATTTTCTCCTTTAGTTCTGCAGAACATTTGCCATGCATTAATTTGTAGAACACGCAGAGTTCTGCAACACTTCTGCGGTGTTGTAGGCTGTCTAAATCTTTTTTAAGTCTGGGGTTGCGTGTTATTCGGATAGCACGCCGCTGAATCTTATCCAGTTACTGGAGGGCATTACCATACGCTCCGCCCTAAACTTGGCAACAGTACTCTATGCATAGTCTGATAAAGGTCTTATTTATCTGGAAAACTTGATGCGACTTGAAGAACCTTCAGCATCTATTGAGGAACCCTAATTTTCGTGAAGTTGACTTGGCCAATGAAACAATGTATTCATTCCATTTTAAGTTGTTACTAATTTGAAAACCAACCAGACGAATTGAGTCACAACCCACGAGCACATGGTCTTTTACACAAAAGGGTATTTGTTGTGACTTCTTTTACGTGAGAAATTAATCAAAAAAACCTTAAGTATAAAATTTCATACCGATCGGTCAATCCGTCTGGACTGTGGAGAAGCCACACTCTTTTTGACGGAACTGATCAGCCAGAAATACAGCTTCCCGTGGACCAATTTTGGTCAAAATTCACTGGGATCTTCGTATTTACGGGAAAAGTTTAAATATGAAATTTCATCCCGATTAATCTATTCGCCTGTGCGAGGGAGATGCTACAAAACTTCACATTTAAGGGTTTTCTACAAATTAAGAGATCCACACGAAATGTGGTAGCCGTCCATATACCAGATGTGGCACCTTCCGTAGGAACCGGGTTCCTTGTAGATACATTGATAAGAAGGTTGCTTCAGTAGGAGATTGCGTAATTGCACGTGTAAACTATTGTAATTCGTATCGAAGTGTTGATGACTTCTTGCCAAATTGCTGCCGGCAAACTGGGAAACATCTCAGTCGACACGTTCCTTTCGCTTTCCACTTTTTACAATGCAGATTGAATTTTTAACATGGGTTGACCTTATTCATTATCTGAAATTTTAGCTGGAATAATGATTTTAAATTATACAAGACAATTTTAATCGCAAATTCGATAGGGTAAATAATTCTTTAAAAATTAATTGTGTGGTGTATTCGATATATGCATATACAGTCCTCGTCACAATTGTTTGTACCTCACATAAATTTCATATTGATCTAATTAAAAACTAACAATTTTGTTGAAGAGTACTATTTAATCCAAAAACTATATTTGCCATTTTTCTTGTTATTTAATTATAATTTATATAAAAAAATAAAAATTTATGAAACGAGTTCAGTTAATTAGATAAAAACGAAAATTAAAATGCCAAAATTGTTTGTGCCTACTGTTTTTGCTCCACAATTGTGTGTACCTACGCGAAACAACGGCTATCGTTTACGGAAACACTAGATTTTTTCACTTGTTTTTTCTTGAATATTGCAGTGCTGATTTAGTAATAATTTTCATCTACAATAGTGCAGTCCATATTTTAAACAATGGTAAAAATAACCAGAAATTTCATTAGAAGTGCGTGCAGCGATTGTTGCTGGGTATTCCGCTGGAGTACCAATTAAAGAACTGGCCAAAATGAACAACTGCCATAAGAATTCGGTACTCTACTAAATAAAAAATCAAAGTGCCAACATAGTTTGAAAAGTGTTAAAGGAAGGGGTAGAAAACGAGCCACAACTACTAAAGAGGATAATAGAATTGTTACAATATTAAAGCGAAATCCTCAGGGAAGCCTCAAGTCTGTTCAAAGTAACATAAATAACGACTGTTCGAAGACGGCTTCGTGAAGCTAATGTGAAATCGTACGTAATCAAAAGGAAGCCTTTTATAAGCGCCCGTAATAAACTGAAGTTTGCACGTAGTTATTTAACTAAGCCCGTGGAGTTTTGGCGGAACGTATTATGGGATGGGATGATGAGTCCTGAATTGAAATTAATATTTTGTCAAATAAAATTTGCAAGGAATTGAATTTGGATATTTGAGATATTTATTAAAAACTGAAACTAAAATGCGCTTCGTGGTGAACACAGCAACTCGTTTTAGGAATTTGATTTTCAATTCCATCAATATAGCAGGAATTTGTTCAATTTCTACTGAGGAATTCGATAATGCAATTGTTGCTGTACATTGACAAATAGAATTCAACTAAACTTTTTATTTAAAAGCAAAAAATACCACCTTGTTATTATAAAATATAAAGAAAACGTGAAAATTGTAAAATTTAAACTCCGGCGTGACAAACACAAAATTTAAAAATTCAAATGACCGATTTATTTTCTATATGTACAAATTGCAAATAAAATATGAATAGAAAAATAAAACAAAAATCTATAGTTTGGATTTTAAATGCTTGAATGTGTATGTGTATATTGTATGTGAATGCGATAGTTGGTTGAAGCCTGGCTGGGATGTTCTAACATCACCAAGTTTCGATAATTTATCGAAGTTTATTTCTCGTTTCTGTAGAATAAAATTTATCTCTGTTTCAATTTTTATATTATTTACCAGCCTGCTAGATTGCAACATTGTGATGTTTCTACTGTGTTTCTATCACCAAATAATTGTTTTTCGATTGTACAACGAAAATAAGTGAAATAGATATTGTTCAAATATATTCTAGTTAGTAGGTTGTGACAGCAATAGAGAAGAAATAATTGAGAAACGAAACAGAAGTCAAATTAATTCTAGATGAAAGAGACGTATATTTCGATAAAATATCGGAAAATGGTGATGTTAGAACATCCCAGCCCTGCTGCACGACTGTGATATTTTACCCTCACTCACAATCTGAAGTTAGTAATTAATACTTTTTCCCTTGGGAAAATAGTATTAGTTACTAACTTCAGATTGTGAGTGCGGGTAAAATCTCACAGTCGTGCAGCAGGCTTGAGGGAAAATAATAATGTGGAGAGAAAAATCAAAATATGTACATATCTATATTATATTAACAAAGTTATAATTATTGAAGTTTTACTGTACGGACAAGGAATTCTACCACATACCGATTTTGTGCCATATGCAACTTCTACGTAGTTCTATATTCTTTGCCCATACTGTAAGGTACATCATAGCTCTGTTGCGAGACATCTTTGGCCAGCAAATAATTTCGAAAAGAAGCAATTTCAATTGGCCGCTACGTTCACCAGATTGCTGGCCGCTCCCGACTGTTTCCATTGGGCTTATTTGAAAGAAAATATGTTAGAAAGAACGCGAATGTGTGAAGCATAAAATAACTATCACTTGAAAGATATCATTTTTCACGTTTAAGCCGAAAAACATTTCCATGCCATGTAATATGATATGTATTTAAAAAAAGAATAATTAAATGAAATAATAAATAAAAATGTTATTAAAGATGTTATTAATAATTGTCCACTTGATTTAAATTATTTTGAAAAATTTGATAATGGCACATTATTAATTCTTCTGAAATAATAAAAATCATTTTGAGTTCGGATAATGTCGTTAATTATATTTAGTGTTTAAAACACAACTTTGCAACAGATCCTGACGGCATTTCAACCAATGTTTCGTTGCGATGTAGCGAGCCTCTCGCGATTACCATCTGTGCGCTTTTAAATTTATCTTTGCAACGCAGTTCATTTCCACAGCTCTGGAAAAATATTTACGTAATTCCGATATACAACGGGAGTCCACTTTCTGATATTACAAATTATAGACCCATCATAAAAATGTCTTGCGTACCAAAATTCTTCGAATGTGGCTTCCAGAAGAGTAGAAGCAGCGTTTGTCTCTAGATGCATCAACGCTATTATGAATGGCAATCAATTTGATCATAATTTTACTGATATAAGAAAGGCATTAGCTTAGAAAGCATAAAGTCTTAAAGGTTTTCTGGTCATAGTCTAAAATGGTTTGCCTCACTTAAGTAACCGCTAATATGCGGCTGAAGTTAGCAGAAAAATTCAGAAGAGACAACTGCATTATCTACCTCCTTTATACGTAAACATTGGTAGAAAAAGTCAGCAGACATTTTTTTGTTATTTTTGACCTTTTTCTGTAGAATAATACAGTTATTGACGTATTTAAAATAGTCGTAGAAAAATTGACTCAGCTTTCTTTATGTAAGCATGTTTTCGGCCGTAATTCGAGAAAATTTCAATTGTTTACTATAAAACTGCATTCACATAAGCACGAACTGTTTTAATAATAAACTATAATAAGTTAAAAAAGCTAGCCGTGCGACGGTCGGAATTTACGATTTGATTAGAAATAAAAGATGAATAAAAAAAAAAATATGTGAAATAAAGAAATTAATATACCTCTAAACATTGTAATAAGAGTAGTGTTTTTATGTTGCGAAACTTAAAAATATCAATTTTTGAATCCCATGTATTTTCAATGGCAAGTTTCTGAAACTTTGATCCACCAAAGCGAGGCCCAGGAAGAACCTATCGGCGTAATTCCAACGGCTATTAATTTTTCTCACCGAACCCTAAAAGCATGCTAAATATCAACTTTCTACCTATTACCCTTCTCGAGTTGAAAAAAGCTACGGACATTTGTGCATTATTAATAAGATTAGAAGTAGAAAGTAGAAAAATTCTCCAACCTTACGGTTTAAAAAGTCCGCAGATTTGTTAATTTAGATAAGTTCTGGACTTCTATTAATAGCTATCTACCGAGCGAGTATGATGACCCGCTGATGGTGGGAATTCACGCTATTCGAATATTTGTGACACGGAAAAAGAATTGGTTCCGTTGAAAAAAAAAACTATAGCCCTAGGGTTTCAAAGTTCCGCAAATTTGTTGATTTATATAAGTTTTGGAGTTCTATGTCTATCTACCGAGCGATCATGACGACCCGCTGATCATGGGAGTTTTCGTTACGGACCTTTTAAACCCTAAGGCTATAGATGTTTCTACTTTCCACTTCTAATTTATTATTAAAACAGTTCTTGTGCTTATGTGAATGCATTTTTATAGTAAACAATTGAAATTTACTCGAATTTCTGCCGAAAACATACTTACATAAAGAAAACTGAGTCAATTTTTCTACGAATATTTTAAAAGTTTGTTAAACATTGACATATTTTACATACGCCAGTAATACAGTTTTTGATTGCAGGCAATTTAGCGAGACTCCTGGATGACGCCGGGCCCGCCATACACCTTTATTATACATTTAACAAGATGGAAGGATAGGATAGGCATGTTAAATATGACCGATTTGACCCGGTTTCAGACACCTAAGTAGTCAATAGTTAGTAAACTGTTAGTTGGAAATTTGATATAAAGCGGTTAGCATAAGACAATTATTATTATTATTATTTTTTTGGATATAAATATTCAGCAATCAACATCCTAAAAAAAAAATTATAACTAAACAAGTTGCCCTATATAACATAT
Organism: Nephrotoma flavescens; assembly: GCA_932526605.1. NCBI lineage: Eukaryota > Metazoa > Arthropoda > Insecta > Diptera > Tipulidae > Nephrotoma > Nephrotoma flavescens. The sequence goes on from OW052221.1 coordinate 71,846,014, forward strand.
GGAAAATTTTCTGCAATAAAACTTCATTATTATGAGTTAAATATTTATTATTTAGGACAATGTACAATTTAATTAAATTATACTTGAATAAAATAAATATAATGTACTGATTAATATTAAGTAAATTAATTTGGTTCTCTTAAAACAAAATAAAATAAATCGAATCCAAATATTGTAGTATCAAAGCCAGATAGGCATGCACGACCTTTGTTTCGTCAACATATTCTAACATATATAATGTGAAAGTAAATTGTCCTTGCCATCCCTATTCTAATACAAATATGTTTTATTTATAAAAATAGAAAATGACCAAACGAATCTGGTTCCAAAACAGGTAATCTGGAATCTGTAAGGTAATTTATCAATAATGAATGTTTGTCACAGTTTTAGAATCCCAATACCTAAACAAATTAAGCTAGAATTAAATACAACTATATACGTAATCAGGAATCTGTAAGATGACAGAATTAATAATAAGTAGCTAGCGCAACTGTAAAATCGACGCTTTAATTCTAAAATAAGTGAATCAGAAAATAAAACATCAACAATTAATCAACGATTGTCAATTATTGATTATATCCATTTACATTAAATAAACTATAAATCATATATGTAACCATCATACATCGATAATTTGTTATCAAATCTAGAACAAGCTAACCAAAACTTTTACCAATTTACAGTCTCCCGAATAACCTAGAAAATAATTTATTTAAAGAAGTGCCATGATCCCCGAAAGTACAGCAATATTTAACTTTTAATATTTTAATTTTATCTTAACATTTCAGATTTACTCCGTAGCTTCCAAGCTATTTGTAATTGCAAAAATTCAAATATTCTAAGTTATTAGCAAACACAATACCTAATATGATTCCTAACTTGTCTGCTCCCACAAAAGTTTATTGTATTTAATGTTTATAATTTAGAACATAAATTTAATTATACTTATTTAATGCTCTAATACAATGGGGGTGTGATCGGGGTCATCATTTGTCCAAATGAATTGCCTGACTCTAGAGATAATGCAAATGAACTCAATAACTACACTACTAACTACACTAAACAAATTAGAACTGCTTTCTAAAATAACATTGTAATTTTTGACTAAATTCTGAAAATTTACAATTTTAAAGTTAAATTGATAACTCCAACTCGATCATTTCCGCCTATATCTATATATGTCCTAAACCAGAGTTCCAAAATTCATTAAGTAGTCACTATCACGTTTAATAAATCCCATTTGTGACAAATGACGTGCGTTTGCACAACATCAAACGCCTTGTACTCCCCTCTGCCGGCAAAAATCATATGGGCCCTCCCATACATACATAAGGCTCTTTAGTATGCTACCTACTAAAGTAACCGTTATGTACGGAACGGGAAAATCCCCTCGGACCTCTGTCAACAGGATAAAAATACAAGGCATGCCTGATAAATTTGTCACAAATGGGTCAAGAATAACAAGAAATTTAAGAATTTTAGTTTTACCAAAAAAAAACCAAAATTTAAATTAATAAATTTCCCCCACACCAGAATCGTACGTCAGTAATACAGTTTTTCTACAAAACAAAGGTCAAAAACAACAAAACAAAATTTGCTGACTTTTTCTACCATTGTATATAAAGGAGGTCGATAATGCAGTTTTTCTGCTGAATTTTTCTGCTAACTTCAGTAGCATACCGCTAACATCAAATAATTTTTCGGTCCGCCTTGTCATCGAGGAATAATTATATAAGAGAAATCAAGTAGTGAAAATTTTATAAGCCAATTTATCCGAGGGTAATCTTATATTACAGTTTTGATATCTTTATATACAAAAATTTATTTTTTTTCTCTATTTATCCCATATAGACGTATCTTATAAACATATCGACATAGCTATTTTATAGTTCATTGTTCTTGTTAGGCTTATACAGATTGCCAATAGTAAAATAGATTAACCTCGGAATCTTTACATAATTTCTCTTATTAATATCTTGCTCTATGGCCTTATCTCCACAAGTTTTATAGCAACATACTGGGCCGTACCACAGAGCTCTCATTTTGGTCCTCTTAATTTCATCGTTTTTACTATCATTAGTTATCAGAAATTCCTAAATATTATTCTTGACTACGCTTACATACGTATAATGGTAACCAACTTGCAAGAAACGATACCAAGCGCTGGTTAAAGGAGTTTTACTGTCACATGTTTAAAAATACTGAACACCTATACTTAACTGCTTCTATTAAACCCAGCTATTGCTGATATGATATTTATCCATCAGCTTCTCTGCGGTAAAATCGTTTGCCAGACTCTATCTCAAAAGTTAACCTATCGTAAAAAACAAAAAAAAAAAAAAATTGAGATCAACCGAACTATTAGAAGTTATGGATTATTGCACGTTTTGAACCAATCACAAGAATGCTACGAGTGGTTGGTTAACGCAAAATCGGTCAACTTTAAACTGCAAGACAATAAATTTTCGATAAAGAGGAAGCTTCGGTATTGTTGTAACGCTCGACGACGTTTAAGTTATTGCTGTTTGTTTCTATTTTTGTATTTATATTTTTGTTTTGTTTCCTTTACTCCTACACGCTTGATCTAATGTGAAATTCTATTTACCACAATCCGGCAAAAAAAATTCATGTATATCAAAAGTTTTGTTCTATTTGCCAAAAAAAAATAATTTTTTTTTGATGTACATCAATTTTAAAAAATGTAAATTTTTTTTTTGATAGAGAAATACCAATACAATTGATGTCGTTTTGACGTGCCATCTCTAAACTTCAAAATCCTATTTAGTATCTCCAATCCATGCATAAAAACACATCAATTTTGATTTTTTGTTCTATTTGAACCATAAATTTCACATTGATTTGGAAAAGTAAATAGAATTAAACATAAGCATTTCAACACAACTATTCCCTCTAATTCATTTATTATAATTGGGGGTAATCATCTAAACTTTGCTTCGTAGTACAAGTGAAAGAACTCCGCCATCTGACTGTAATTATAAAAATGAAATATTTATAATAATGACGAATTTCCATCTGCCTCGTTTATGGATGTCATTACTGCCTTTTATCATGCAGCTTCCCACATCCGTCATTCCCTCTTTTTTATTCACCTTCATTTTTCTCCATATCTGTTTCAATATTTCAGATAGTTTTCATAGATTTCTTCGACATTTTTCGGGTTTTCATTTTTAGCCATAATTTTCCTCTATTTCTTTCCCATAGAACTAAAACAATGAGACGGAACTGGCAACAAACGTAAACAGTTATTTAGAAAATTGATTTATGTAATTGGGATGTATTATACAATGGAATTTGTATTTCATAGTGGTTTCCACGATTCCCTATTTCATTTTTGTTGTCATGACAATCTCGTTTGAACAATAACTAGGTAACATTTCAAATTGAAATCGCCATGTTGGTTGTTCGTTTAGAGAGAGTGAGAGAAGCAACATAAAATGCAGCAAATCCTATCTTCTTACTCTTCTTCTTATACTATTTCTGATTCTCTTCGTACACTTTCTCTTCCCTTACTTGAAACTCACTCGATATAGTAGCAACCAAATCTTCAGAACATTTGCATACATTGGCAGCAGTGACGCAATCAATTTACTGATAATTCTTTGCTGTTAAAATTTTGTTTGTCGTCAATATATAAATTTTGACATATCAAAGTTATTAATGTAACAGTGCAGAGTACTCACCGAACATATACTTTATTTGTAGTATCTGAAAGACCTTTAAAATGGAGAGTTCTGGTTGGCTTACCTAGAAAATAAAAAAAAGAAATGTATTAGACTTGTGTGGTTCGGTCATACAAAAGGTTATTTCGATAAAACAGTTTTTTATAACAACATCATTACTCTATACTGGAGTTCCAAACATAATACTAGCTTTGGTTAGAATAAAAAATATACTTAAGCAAAGTAATTATAATCCTTGTTTATTAAAATCCTAAAGAAAATATTGGGAAAAGCTAATTCGCAATTCGTTAATCATATTTGGCGGACTGTGAAGGCCCTTTCACTCGGATGTGCCAAAGATTGGAAAAAGGTAATCTTAATGATTATGCAAACCTAGATCAAATGTATCGAATAATGAAGCCGACATAACAGCTCTCCAGAACCAGCTGGAGTTCTTATTTATAAAAAAGGCATTTATGAACTCATGATTCGTGACGTCTTATTTCATCATGTATGAAACTCTTGATCTGCTGAAACTGCGAGAAAACCGATTCAATACAATGTTTCAAATCATTGGCTTCAGGAACAAATGTTTGGTTTAGTACCACGGGTATCAGAACAAATTTTGTGGTAATTTGCCCCTGAATAGTAAATGTGGATAGTAAATGTGAATAGTAAATGCGAAGCACAATTTTGGCATAGAAACAATTATATTCGCCCTACATAATCGAGTCTCATCGTATCCAAACGCAGCTTTCTTAAAATTAGCTGCATGTGACTACTGTTTCAGCAATAGTGCGTTTGCGGGCTTCCGTTGAAAACATCGGTTTCTGAAGCTCTTTGCCTTATAGTCCGCTTACTATTAACGTCGAGCCTGGGGCTGTTTCTGTGTGTCGGCCGATTGTTGAGAGGCCGAATATTCTCCATGTTGTTGCCGCTAAATTTTGCACTGTTCTAGTATCTCAGCAAATTGTTGAGATACCACATAGCCCGCTTGATTGCTTTATTCGAATTGATTTGGCAAACCTATTTGCTGGGAAATGTCAAAACAATGAAAACCGGTTTGATTCTTATGGAAAAAATAACTTTTTGGCACGTTGGTAGTAGATTCACGAAGAACACCTCTGACCTTTTTATGGAGACTACTTATTCAAAAAAGTTCGCGTTGTGGCCTTAGTCCAAAAAGGTATACGAGGTTGTAGTTTACTACTCCGTCATTGGAGGACATGGGAATATTACAACAATCTCACTTACCTCTCATTAACCAGACTCTATGGTAGCTTCGGAAAAAATCGAAATAAATTCAAGACTTTAATTGCAAATAGAGATTCACAAATACAAACAACAACTCAACCGTCGCAGTGGAATTAAGTAAACTCAATCGACAAACCAGATCAGCTAAAAGCATACCACCGTTGGCTGCTTGTATAAAACGGATTACCAACTTCCAAAGTTTCAGTTCTTTGGGAAGCTCCAGCAAAGTTCACAAAAGTGGACTTGAGGTTCAAACCCAAACTCTCATCTTTGAAGAATTAAAAACAGTCGTGGCGTAAGGAGAAGCAAACTTGAATTTGAGGCCGTTCCGAAGCCTAATTACCAACGATCCGTCAGATCTATTCCTTTTAGCTGCTGGTCGCTTTTTATATGGCATGAGGCAATGGAAACTAGTAAAGAGGTCCAAACAGGATTTCTGGAAGAAAACTGAACAAAACCTAGAATAAAGTCAGTTAGTCTTAATTCGGGATGAAACACTACTGCCCGAATAATCAAGGTGTATCCTAGAATCGATAATAAGGTTCAAGTGGCAACTGTTCTGGAACCCGGAAGAACTCACTTAATTAGACCAGAATGGAAGATATCATCGCTACCATAAACAAAAAGCACCAAAGAATATACGCTAACTAACCTTTTTACGATTATAAAACTATAGAGCAGATTTCGCATCATCACCAAATACTCAAGAAATCAAGGAAGCAATTCGACTACGATGCTGTCACATAAAATTTCACGGAAATGTGATAATGGCAGATGTTAGAACTCAATAGAACATCAGAATTCAGAAAGAACAACTCGTGACTGTATGAGTGGAACATAGATTCAAAAGTACCGAGTTACAAACAGCTTTGCAAACAAAATGCGTTCTAAAAATCCAACCCGAAACACGAATACAAGTAAATTAATCTCTAGGCAAAACGCGGGACTATAAATACCACAATATTATCCCTAATGGTCCCGAAACAACTGATTCCATACCATAAATATAACCCATTTTTCGTTCCACCTGGTTTTATGAAATTGGGAGAACGATTGTTCTTCGGAGTGAATGGAATTCAATGTTGTTCTTTGACTTAACCAACTCTAGGCTTAAATTAAAACAAATACTGGAAGTCAAGAAGGAGGTAAGCCACGTGTTTATATCGGACTTAAAAAATTATCAGCCTCCAGCGCCATAGTATTTTCGCCAAGCGCCATAGCGGTAGATTTGAAGACTAAGGTGGTTTAGCTAAATTTTTCGTAAAAACAAAATTGAAACCAAAAAGATAACTCGTATATTTGTGTAAGACACAAATGTGTAAGAATTGAAACAATTATTAAAGCGAGGCAAGGTAATATTTTGTAGTGATGAGGACTGGCTCGAAAAATTATTACCGTCGCCAATTTATTATATTTGCCAGAAACTTGTTTATTTGGAGGTCAATGCATATAATCCCTATTAGGGATCAATTTACTCAATTACGCATTCTTCATTTTTACATCTGTGCGAGCATTTGTTTTCGGAGTCAGATATACAAAACAAAAAGATCATAGATTAACCAATGACAGAGCGTAAATATACAGACAACTATACTGCTAAGTTTAAACAGCTGCGCACATTGACGGTTTAAAACAAAAGCAATTAACGACTTTAGATAGCATGTAGAAGATTGATAACGTGTATAACGGGTTTTAGATATGACGACGTTTACGAACAAGTTCAAGGACAAACATAGTGCACAGTTTTTAAGCTTTAAATGTGTTTTCAAATTAAAGAATTTACTTACAAGATGGATAAATGGTTTAAACATCTAAATGTTACTTGATGACATTGAAAATATTCACAAGATTTATGCACGTTAGGGGTGCTCATTTCTTAAACTGATTATGCCAATATTTTACGATGTCCGGTTTCGTTTCGAGATATTTTACAAGTGAAAGTGTGAATAAATCGGTTTTTATGCACTGTTAAATACTCGTCAGGCGTATAAATTATATGAGTGTGGCGGTTTCACCGTTACCAATACCAACTTATAAAGTTAAGTTTGCCTGTGTACACCGAAGTAAATGATTATACATACATTTTAAGAATTACGTGATGAATTCCAATTAAGCACGATATAAATTCATAATTTATCGGTTTCAATATTTTGATTTCTTAGAAAATTCGGACTTGTCAGAACAACGTTATTTTATTAATTCGTTTTAGTGACATTGAATAATGTTAATTTAATTAGTTATTTCTATTTGTCATACAACTAATTAGTAGTGTACGAATAAATTCTAACGCTTTACGCAACAAAATTATAGATATCATGCTGCACCAAAAAATGTAACCCTTTAAGTCATCGGAAATTTATAACATAAAAAAGTGTTATTATTGGGTTGAACAAACTTATGAATGTATAATCAAAATCAAAACCAAAACAACATTCACATTTATGTATGGTGTCTGGAGAGTGTTGACTGACATTAATTGGATTAGATTTTGTTTGAAATAATAGATTTTTCTACAATTTTTTTTTATTTTAACAAAAAATAAAATAAACAAATAAATAATTTATTTATTTAAAAGTTTGTTTGATGGAAGAAATTTTATCCAAGTTAAATAAAATTCCGGACGTCAACTCTTGGGAGAAAGACAAGCGACAAGTGGTTTCAAACAATTCATAATAATTACGAGTAAAGAAAATATATTTTTGTAGAGGTAAACGTTTTATTTGACACTGGGAAAATTTGAGGTTGGCAGCACGATAATTCACCAAAAACAGCAGTTCACAGAAAAATAATTCACCTCAAATATGTTAAATATAGTGGTAGATATAATATAAGACGACAACAACTGTGTTTAATTCAGCCTCAGCTTGAACTAATTTAACACTTTTAATACACTTTTAATTCCGAGCTTTCCACGGGTGAGGGCTAATACCGGAATATTGTAATAAAAGCGTATAGTAGAGTTTGATTAGAACTGAGTAGTTCATTTATTTTTTGTCGTTTATATACAATTTTGATAGTTTCTTGTTGTTGTTTTTTACATTACATATGATCATATATCAATTACAATATTTTAATATTTTATAAACTCCAAAAGTGCAGAATTGCATGTAAAAAATTAATTATTTTATTTATAGCTAAATTAAAATTAACATTCTGTAAAACTGCATATTGTTGCAGTTAAATGACCCTGTTCATATTGAACATCTTGCGGCGCGGGTTTGGACGGGACTTGGAAGAACGGATGATTGGTTACGGCGGTTTCTTCGTATGTGGCGAATTATGACAGTTATCCCAACCGCAAGTGCTATCCATAGGATAAGATGTATTGCTGTATAATGATGAATATGATGAAAGTGCTCGTTGGTTGTATTCTCTTCTACCTCTTTCATAAGGGAGATTTGTTCTTCTAAACCCCTTGTATCTGGAGTGGTTAATAGCTCATTTTCCTCATAGTTTTGTTTAGATATCTCTATTGTTAAATCTTTTAAGTGCATCCCCTTTAAGTATGGTGCAATTCCGAAATTCTCGATGGTAGTTTCAAATCTATCAGAGGCCAGTATGCTTAAGTGATTGTCTCTAAGGGCGCATCCCGATTCTAGCTTTATTATTCCCGACCCTGATAATTGCTTTTGGTTTGTAACTGATCCACATACAACCGTCACAGTTGTTTCCTTTGTCATTACGAATACCCATTGATTTGGTGCGTATAGTTTTATCCAAAGGTTTGAAGTAACATTTTGGTATTTTATCTCACATATGTCTTGTAAATTGGACCTGTGTTGCAATATTGCGATTTCACAGTTGGTTCCTTCCCAGACACCTGACAGTATTGTTGGTATCTCGCATAATAGATGATCATCATTGATAATGTTGCATTTAGATATATCTCTGGCTGATAGTTGCGTAAAATGTTCATTTTGAATATCAACGGCGATAAATTCAGTTGTTGGCACTATATGTGCACGCCTTTCAGTTACTAATATATTAGGTACAGCTACTACTGAATAAATGTTATAGGACCAAACATATGATAAGGGAATTGAAATTTCGATTATCACATATGCTTTTGTCACTCTAGTCCTGGTTGTCATACTTTTAAATAAGTGGTCTAACTTGCGCAATCCGTGACCCGGAATTGTAATGGAGACTGGTATTTGTTTTCTTATAGATGCTATTTGTTCTTCAAGTTGTGATGGGCTCAATAAAAGTGGGTGTAAAATGTTTAGATGTGCATTGTGAATAACCTCTAGTATCGCCTCCTGCACATCCCGTAAACTTCCCGTGGCAACGACTAGTTCAAGGGATGTCATTAAAATAGTTAATACTTGTTGTTCCGTTACACGTGTGTTATTTATGTTTTTTTCTAAGTGCTGCAACCTCCTCTGAATGTTATTAATAGCCTGTACTGTGGCATTTTGGCTGTGCTTGAATAGTTTTACAGAGTTATCAATCATGGAGGTTTGATTCTTTATTAGCAGTAATAAATGATCTTCATTGGTTTCTATAGTTTGAAAATGTTCTTCATATTGATCTGCTTCTCTCTGCGTTAATATTCCAAACATGTCACCTAACACTAAACCTGTAGTGTCACCAATCCCCCGTTTCGCTCTGGTTACTTCTTTATTGGATGACATCAGTAATTGATTGCCTTCATCTATTCTACTCATTTGAGATCGTAATTGCTGGATTACTAGTTGACAGTTAAACCTCTCCATATCTATTACCGAATGTACTGTTTTACACATAGTTGCAAGTTCATCTATTAAGCGGTATGCTTGAGTTGTTTCTTCCCAATACGTATTTAAATTATACCGCACAACCAAAGTCCATCTCATGGCAACTAGCTCCATCTTACTGATTTCCTCAAGATATATGCCAGTAGAATGTTTGAAGTTCTCAATCTGCATCAGTTCTTTGGCGCTGGTGGTAGAAAAACAAATGCTCATCAGGGCCAATAATGCCAGATGAAGCTTGATTCCCCCTTTCGCCTGTCTTCCTGGTTGGCGTCTAACTGGGTCATTGGTGTTAGGTGTTGCTAGTTTTGCATCTGGAGTCTTATTTGCGTTAATTATTTGTTGTGACCATGAATTGTCTTCTTCGCTTGGTAGCTTGCACAACTTAGTGATAGGTCGTTTATAGATATTCTGAATTGATGTTCAATATGAACAGGGTCATTTAACTGCAACAATATGCAGTTTTACAGAATGTTAATTTTAATTTAGCTATAAATAAAATAATTAATTTTTTACATGCAATTCTGCACTTTTGGAGTTTATAAAATATTAAAATATTGTAATTGATATATGATCATATGTAATGTAAAAAACAACAACAAGAAACTATCAAAATTGTATATAAACGCCAAAAAATAAATGAACTACTCAGTTCTAATCAAACTCTACTATACGCTTTTATTACAATATTCCGGTATTAGCCCTCACCCGTGGAAAGCTCGGAATTAAAAGTGTATTAAAAGTGTTAAATTAGTTCAAGCTGAGGCTGAATTAAACAGTGGTCCTTCGAGCCATTAAGAACAGGCAAAAACAAACGCGTATTCTACATTAGAACAAGTAACACGCGATAATTAATCAACTGGCGAACGAGAACTGCCTAAATTCAAAAATGGAAACCCTTGCATTCAATCAAGAACAGCTTGCGACTCAGATTGATAAAATATGTATTAATTATAAGAAGGATGGCCCAGAGAGGAAAACAAAAACTTACCTCACCAACCGAATCCAACAATTAAAGGAGCTTTATACAAAGTTTCTAGAAACAGATGAGCAAATAAGGAAGCTGAAAGATGTCAACTTAGAGCACCCGTACTTTAAAACGGTAACAAGTGTAGTGGGAAAATATAATGAATTTATTACTATAATGCGTGCAAAACTAAACAACGGCCCACCACTTACACCGGTCCCAGAGCATCGCAGTAGAAGCCAATCAGAGTCGAACACCAGTAACAACAAAGATGCAGGTTTGGAAACAATGAATCCAGAGTTGCAGCAATTAATAAAACGACAGACGATTCGGATGAGGAGTCTCTACAGGAAGATTGATGAGGCCGAAGACCTTGTCGTGACTGGGCCAAAACCGGCAATGAAACTGTCACTTGGAGTGATGCAAAAACTCATGGAACAAATAGCTGAACTCCATGAGGAAATTTGCATGCTCGTTACTGATGAGGAAGAACAACGTATAAAGTACTTCACAGAACAGTACTTTGAGAACATTGATAGCAAGTGTCAATCAGTAATCCTTCAAATAACAACGAGGATAGATGAAACCGATAAAATTATACCAACAAACCAAACAACGGACATTCGGCTACCACGAATTCAAATCCCAATATTTGCTGGAGATTACCAGAAGTGGACTGGATTTCGTGACACATTCACCAAACTCATCCATGAGAATAGACAGATCAGTGATACCCATAAAATTAACTATCTAAAGGGTCAGTTAGAGGGTGCTGCGGCCAAATTAATCAACCACCTACAACCAACAGAAGAAAATTACCAAGCCGCCTGGGAAATTTTGAATAGCAGATATAACAACAGGAGACTACTGATTTCAACATATTTAAATACGTTACTCAGTCAAGTAAATATAAACATCGAGTCTGCAGCGGCACTGAGAAATCTTCACGATACAACAATTGAATGTTTGTACGGAATACGTAACGCAGGGGTAAGCATTGAATCGTGGAACTCAATAATAATCTTCATATTAACTAAAAAACTAGACAATGAGTCAAGGCGACTCTATGAGATCTCCTTAGAAGATCCAAGGGAATTCCAAACAACAACGGAATTTTTAAAATTTTTGGAAGGAAGGTTCAAATCATTAGAGGCCAATGGCAACCAAAAGCCATTAATCCTACCAACAACCGCCTCACGTGAAAACAAAGCTCAAATAGTTAAAAGGACCTTCTTAACAACAACAAATATCTGTGTCTACTGCCGAGGGGGACATAAAATTAATGATTGTGGAGGATTTAGGAAATTAAATTCCAGTGAAAGATCGCAAATGGCAATGCTTCATAAATTATGCAGAAACTGTTTATCAGCAGAACATGAAACATATGTATGCAGGCAGAAAAACCAATGTAACATATGCAATGGAAAGCATAACACAGGACTGCACATCGATTCAAACGCAGACATGCAGCGAGTATCTAAAAGTTATTTAACAACACAATTAGGTCCTGCGATATTACCTACAGCTCTAATCGCATTAACAACAAGCGAGGGAAAATGCATGCTCTTTAGAGCATTAATTGACCCAGGCTCTCAGGCGTCATTCATATCCGCAAAGGCAGCAAATCTTCTTAAGGCTACGCAGAAACAAGTCAACACTAAAATCTCAGGAATGGGAGGAAAGGAAGCCGGAGTGTGCAGTCATAAGGTCGAACTAACTTTATCTTCAAGGCTTCAGAGTTCGTTTGAAATTAAGTTTGAAGCAATGGTGTTCAAAAAATTAACGGATAATATTCCAGACATCGACTTTGATACCAACAAATGGGCACATTTGCAGCATTTACAACTTGCAGATCCACAATACAACAAGTCCAATAGCATTGACGTAATAATCGGTGTTGACTACTATCCTCTAATTGTAAACAGTAACATCATTAGAGGACACCCACAAGATCCAATTGCCCAAGAAACTGAGCTTGGTTGGATCATAATGGGCAGCACAGGCAATAACCAAGAAGATAAAATGTTGTCAATGGTCACAACCAAAACAATTAAGCAACAACTAGACTTATTAATTGAAAATGATGCCATTCCGCAAGAAAAAACACATACCCAGGAGGAAGCAATCGCTGAAAAGCTATATGCAGAAAGCACAACGCGACTACCAGATGGGAAATACATGGTACACTTACCGTTCAAAGTAGAACCGTCTATGCTAGGAGAATCCAGAAAAAAAGCAGTAGCACGATTACTGCAAATCGAAAGAAAATTTCTAAAAGATAAACCATTCGCTAAATTATATCACGAATTTATGGAAGACTATCTAGCGCAGGGGCATATGCAATTGGCAAAAGATGATCCAGATGAGAATCCAGTATACTATATACCACATCATGGAGTGATCAACCACGAAAGTACTACCACAAAGCTAAGAGTAGTATTCGATGCATCGAGCAAAACTACTTCGGGATTATCGTTAAATGACATAATGATGAACGGCCCCAAAATTCAAGGTGACCTAATTGACATCATCTTGAGGTGGCGAACACACAAATTCGTGCTAACAGCAGATGCGGAAAAGATGTTCCGGCAAATCTGGATGCATCATGGTCACCAGAACTTACAACGCATATTGTGGCGAAAAAATCCATCACAAACAATAGGAGAATACAAACTAAAAACGGTTACCTATGGAACAACGGCAGCGACGTTTCTTGCTGTAAGAACATTAATGCAATTGGCAGAAGATGAAAAGAACAACTATCCGACAGCTGCAAGGATCATGGAAAGAGATTTTTACGTGGATGATCTACTGACTGGGGGTGACAGCGTTGAGGAGGTCGTAACCATTCAACAACAGATGACAAGACTTGCACGGAGCGGAGGATTTCCATTGCACAAATGGGCGTCGAATTCAGCTGAAGTCATGACTAATGTTCCTGACCACCTACGAGCAAAAGGAATGATTAATTTAAAAATCAACCACATAATAAAAACACTAGGGATTCTCTATAGTCCTGAGGATGATACATTTGAATTTGACCTGACCAGGCTAAATCTTTCAACAGAAGAACCAACGAAACGGCTACTGTTGTCCGACTCTTCAAAATTATTTGATCCTGTCGGCTGGTTATCACCAATAACGATAACAGCAAAGCTGTTAATGCAAGACACTTGGAGAGCTGGTACACAGTGGGATGACAAGCTACCAGAAGCTATTGAAGCAAAATGGAAAAAGTATAAGAACGAATTAGATGAATTAAGCAAAATAAAGGTACCAAGATGGGTTAAAACAACGTCAACACAAAAATCAGAGTTACATGGATTTGCAGATGCTTCGCAACAAGCATATGCAGCGGTGGTCTATTTAAGAACCACAAATACGTTCGAGCAAGTTACAACCAGTTTGCTAGTAGCAAAAACCAGAGTTGCTCCAATCAAAACAAAACTGACAGTTCCGAAGCTGGAACTAAACGCAGCGCATCTGTTATCTAGGCTTCTAAGATACGCTAAAAATACCATGAACATGCAGGATGTAAAGATGTTCGCTTGGACGGATTCCACCATAGTTTTAAGCTGGATAAGAGCTGATATTCCGAAGTTAGAAACCTTTGTAGCCAATCGGGTATCTCAGATTAAAGATAATTTACCTCAGCTACAATGGAATTACGTACCAACAAATCTAAACCCAGCTGATTTAGCAACAAGAGGATTGGCAGCGGCTACCATCACCTCACAAGGCTCGATCTGGTGGACGGGACCAACATTTTTGCAGGAAAATTCTGATGCATGGCCATCATCACCTTCGCACAAGGGTCCACAAATACAAGGTGATCACAACCAGGACAGCGCAGCGGATATCACTTGTCTTACAATAACCGCTGAATCTAAAGCAAACGCGCTACATGAATTAATTGATAAAATTTCAAACATTCATAAGTTGAAGCGTATATTGGTGTACTGCCAAAGGTTCATAAACGTGCATGTTCATAAACAACGGCGACAGTCGAAAGAAGTGACAGTACCAGAACTGAAACTCGCGGAAGTCCAAATAATTAGGATTGAACAACACCGATACTTCCGTAAAGAACTTCAGGCATTGATGAGTGGGATTTTATTAAATAAAAAATCCAAACTATCTGCGTTAAATCCAGTCATGAGCAAGGATGGGATATTACGATTACACGGACGTTTACAAAATTCGCAACTACCAATGAATCAAAAGCAACCAATTATATTACCAAAGGAAAGCTCAATCAGCAAGCGAATAATTGAAGATGCTCATACTACTACAACACTTCATGGGGGCATACAACTTACATTGGCAAATGTTCGCAATAAATTTTGGATAATTAATGGTAGAAATCTGACACGTCATATTATACAGAAATGTGTTACATGTATAAGATTTAAACAAGTAACCCTCAACCAACTAATGGGTGATTTACCGTCCTGCAGAGTAACTCCATCACGGCCATTCAGCAAGGTGGGTATTGATTATGCCGGGCCGATTCAACTGAGGAACAAGATAGGAAGAGGTCAAACCACGTACAAAGGATACATTGCGGTATTTGTCTGCCTGACCACCAAGGCCTTACATGTAGAAGTAGTCAGCGGATTAACAACAGATGCATTTATAGCAGCTTACCGCAGGTTCACATCTCGCAGGGGGTTGTGTAGAGAAATCTATTCGGATAATGGTACCAACTTTGTTGGTGCAGAACGAGTACTGAAACAACAACGCACGAAGATTGCAGCTCTAGAACCAGAAATTGCAAGGGTATTTCAACAAGATGAAACTACCTGGCACTTCATACCACCTGCTGCACCACACTTTGGTGGCATATGGGAGGCAGGGGTAAAGTCAGTAAAGACTCACATGAAGAAAGTCATAGGTGAGACCGCATTGACATTTGAAGAAGCAACAACATTAATGACTCAAATAGAGGCATGCTTAAACTCTCGACCATTGACTACCTTGTATGACCATCCGGAAAATTTAGAATCTTTAACACCTGCGCATTTTCTAATAGGCGGACCAATAAAGGTAGTCCCAGAAAGTAATGATGTTACTTGCACGCTAAGAACACGTTGGCATTTAGTACAAAAGATTGTAGATGACTTTTGGAAAAGATGGTCTAGAGACTACCTGCACCAGTTACAACAACGTACTAAATGGAGGGAACGTCAGCCCAATCTAGTTGTAGGGGATGTCGTTCTACTGAAGGAAGAATCACTGCCGCCGTCACGTTGGAAAATGGGGAGAGTACAGGAGGTGCATACTGGCTCAGATGGCTTGGTTCGTATTGCGTCCATAAAATGCAGCCAGAATATCTATAAACGACCTATCACTAAGTTGTGCAAGCTACCAAGCGAAGAAGACAATTCATGGTCACAACAAATAATTAACGCAAATAAGACTCCAGATGCAAAACTAGCAACACCTAACACCAATGACCCAGTTAGACGCCAACCAGGAAGACAGGCGAAAGGGGGAATCAAGCTTCATCTGGCATTATTGGCCCTGATGAGCATTTGTTTTTCTACCACC
Source organism: Nephrotoma flavescens (assembly GCA_932526605.1). NCBI lineage: Eukaryota > Metazoa > Arthropoda > Insecta > Diptera > Tipulidae > Nephrotoma > Nephrotoma flavescens. The sequence continues at coordinate 71,862,198 of OW052221.1, forward strand.
AGCGCCAAAGAACTGATGCAGATTGAGAACTTCAAACATTCTACTGGCATATATCTTGAGGAAATCAGTAAGATGGAGCTAGTTGCCATGAGATGGACTTTGGTTGTGCGGTATAATTTAAATACGTATTGGGAAGAAACAACTCAAGCATACCGCTTAATAGATGAACTTGCAACTATGTGTAAAACAGTACATTCGGTAATAGATATGGAGAGGTTTAACTGTCAACTAGTAATCCAGCAATTACGATCTCAAATGAGTAGAATAGATGAAGGCAATCAATTACTGATGTCATCCAATAAAGAAGTAACCAGAGCGAAACGGGGGATTGGTGACACTACAGGTTTAGTGTTAGGTGACATGTTTGGAATATTAACGCAGAGAGAAGCAGATCAATATGAAGAACATTTTCAAACTATAGAAACCAATGAAGATCATTTATTACTGCTAATAAAGAATCAAACCTCCATGATTGATAACTCTGTAAAACTATTCAAGCACAGCCAAAATGCCACAGTACAGGCTATTAATAACATTCAGAGGAGGTTGCAGCACTTAGAAAAAAACATAAATAACACACGTGTAACGGAACAACAAGTATTAACTATTTTAATGACATCCCTTGAACTAGTCGTTGCCACGGGAAGTTTACGGGATGTGCAGGAGGCGATACTAGAGGTTATTCACAATGCACATCTAAACATTTTACACCCACTTTTATTGAGCCCATCACAACTTGAAGAACAAATAGCATCTATAAGAAAACAAATACCAGTCTCCATTACAATTCCGGGTCACGGATTGCGCAAGTTAGACCACTTATTTAAAAGTATGACAACCAGGACTAGAGTGACAAAAGCATATGTGATAATCGAAATTTCAATTCCCTTATCATATGTTTGGTCCTATAACATTTATTCAGTAGTAGCTGTACCTAATATATTAGTAACTGAAAGGCGTGCACATATAGTGCCAACAACTGAATTTATCGCCGTTGATATTCAAAATGAACATTTTACGCAACTATCAGCCAGAGATATATCTAAATGCAACATTATCAATGATGATCATCTATTATGCGAGATACCAACAATACTGTCAGGTGTCTGGGAAGGAACCAACTGTGAAATCGCAATATTGCAACACAGGTCCAATTTACAAGACATATGTGAGATAAAATACCAAAATGTTACTTCAAACCTTTGGATAAAACTATACGCACCAAATCAATGGGTATTCGTAATGACAAAGGAAACAACTGTGACGGTTGTATGTGGATCAGTTACAAACCAAAAGCAATTATCAGGGTCGGGAATAATAAAGCTAGAATCGGGATGCGCCCTTAGAGACAATCACTTAAGCATACTGGCCTCTGATAGATTTGAAACTACCATCGAGAATTTCGGAATTGCACCATACTTAAAGGGGATGCACTTAAAAGATTTAACAATAGAGATATCTAAACAAAACTATGAGGAAAATGAGCTATTAACCACTCCAGATACAAGGGGTTTAGAAGAACAAATCTCCCTTATGAAAGAGGTAGAAGAGAATACAACCAACGAGCACTTTCATCATATTCATCATTATACAGCAATACATCTTATCCTATGGATAGCACTTGCGGTTGGGATAACTGTCATAATTCGCCACATACGAAGAAACCGCCGTAACCAATCATCCGTTCTTCCAAGTCCCGTCCAAACCCGCGCCGCAAGATGTTCAATATGAACAGGGTCATTTAACTGCAACAATATGCAGTTTTACAGAATGTTAATTTTAATTTAGCTATAAATAAAATAATTAATTTTTTACATGCAATTCTGCACTTTTGGAGTTTATAAAATATTAAAATATTGTAATTGATATATGATCATATGTAATGTAAAAAATTAATTATTTTATTTATAGCTAAATTAAAATTAACATTCTGTAAAACTGCATATTGTTGCAGTTAAATGACCCTGTTCATATTGAACATGACTTTTGGAAAAGATGGTCTAGAGACTACCTGCACCAGTTACAACAACGTACTAAATGGAGGGAACGTCAGCCCAATCTAGTTGTAGGGGATGTCGTTCTACTGAAGGAAGAATCACTGCCGCCGTCACGTTGGAAAATGGGGAGAGTACAGGAGGTGCATACTGGCTGCATTTTATGGACGCAATACGAACCAAGCCATCTGAGCCAGTATGCACCTCCTGTACTCTCCCCATTTTCCAACGTGACGGCGGCAGTGATTCTTCCTTCAGTAGAACGACATCCCCTACAACTAGATTGGGCTGACGTTCCCTCCATTTAGTACGTTGTTGTAACTGGTGCAGGTAGTCTCTAGACCATCTTTTCCAAAAGTCATCTACAATCTTTTGTACTAAATGCCAACGTGTTCTTAGCGTGCAAGTAACATCATTACTTTCTGGGACTACCTTTATTGGTCCGCCTATTAGAAAATGCGCAGGTGTTAAAGATTCTAAATTTTCCGGATGGTCATACAAGGTAGTCAATGGTCGAGAGTTTAAGCATGCCTCTATTTGAGTCATTAATGTTGTTGCTTCTTCAAATGTCAATGCGGTCTCACCTATGACTTTCTTCATGTGAGTCTTTACTGACTTTACCCCTGCCTCCCATATGCCACCAAAGTGTGGTGCAGCAGGTGGTATGAAGTGCCAGGTAGTTTCATCTTGTTGAAATACCCTTGCAATTTCTGGTTCTAGAGCTGCAATCTTCGTGCGTTGTTGTTTCAGTACTCGTTCTGCACCAACAAAGTTGGTACCATTATCCGAATAGATTTCTCTACACAACCCCCTGCGAGATGTGAACCTGCGGTAAGCTGCTATAAATGCATCTGTTGTTAATCCGCTGACTACTTCTACATGTAAGGCCTTGGTGGTCAGGCAGACAAATACCGCAATGTATCCTTTGTACGTGGTTTGACCTCTTCCTATCTTGTTCCTCAGTTGAATCGGCCCGGCATAATCAATACCCACCTTGCTGAATGGCCGTGATGGAGTTACTCTGCAGGACGGTAAATCACCCATTAGTTGGTTGAGGGTTACTTGTTTAAATCTTATACATGTAACACATTTCTGTATAATATGACGTGTCAGATTTCTACCATTAATTATCCAAAATTTATTGCGAACATTTGCCAATGTAAGTTGTATGCCCCCATGAAGTGTTGTAGTAGTATGAGCATCTTCAATTATTCGCTTGCTGATTGAGCTTTCCTTCGGTAATATAATTGGTTGCTTTTGATTCATTGGTAGTTGCGAATTTTGTAAACGTCCGTGTAATCGTAATATCCCATCCTTGCTCATGACTGGATTTAACGCAGATAGTTTGGATTTTTTATTTAATAAAATCCCACTCATCAATGCCTGAAGTTCTTTACGGAAGTATCGGTGTTGTTCAATCCTAATTATTTGGACTTCCGCGAGTTTCAGTTCTGGTACTGTCACTTCTTTCGACTGTCGCCGTTGTTTATGAACATGCACGTTTATGAACCTTTGGCAGTACACCAATATACGCTTCAACTTATGAATGTTTGAAATTTTATCAATTAATTCATGTAGCGCGTTTGCTTTAGATTCAGCGGTTATTGTAAGACAAGTGATATCCGCTGCGCTGTCCTGGTTGTGATCACCTTGTATTTGTGGACCCTTGTGCGAAGGTGATGATGGCCATGCATCAGAATTTTCCTGCAAAAATGTTGGTCCCGTCCACCAGATCGAGCCTTGTGAGGTGATGGTAGCCGCTGCCAATCCTCTTGTTGCTAAATCAGCTGGGTTTAGATTTGTTGGTACGTAATTCCATTGTAGCTGAGGTAAATTATCTTTAATCTGAGATACCCGATTGGCTACAAAGGTTTCTAACTTCGGAATATCAGCTCTTATCCAGCTTAAAACTATGGTGGAATCCGTCCAAGCGAACATCTTTACATCCTGCATGTTCATGGTATTTTTAGCGTATCTTAGAAGCCTAGATAACAGATGCGCTGCGTTTAGTTCCAGCTTCGGAACTGTCAGTTTTGTTTTGATTGGAGCAACTCTGGTTTTTGCTACTAGCAAACTGGTTGTAACTTGCTCGAACGTATTTGTGGTTCTTAAATAGACCACCGCTGCATATGCTTGTTGCGAAGCATCTGCAAATCCATGTAACTCTGATTTTTGTGTTGACGTTGTTTTAACCCATCTTGGTACCTTTATTTTGCTTAATTCATCTAATTCGTTCTTATACTTTTTCCATTTTGCTTCAATAGCTTCTGGTAGCTTGTCATCCCACTGTGTACCAGCTCTCCAAGTGTCTTGCATTAACAGCTTTGCTGTTATCGTTATTGGTGATAACCAGCCGACAGGATCAAATAATTTTGAAGAGTCGGACAACAGTAGCCGTTTCGTTGGTTCTTCTGTTGAAAGATTTAGCCTGGTCAGGTCAAATTCAAATGTATCATCCTCAGGACTATAGAGAATCCCTAGTGTTTTTATTATGTGGTTGATTTTTAAATTAATCATTCCTTTTGCTCGTAGGTGGTCAGGAACATTAGTCATGACTTCAGCTGAATTCGACGCCCATTTGTGCAATGGAAATCCTCCGCTCCGTGCAAGTCTTGTCATCTGTTGTTGAATGGTTACGACCTCCTCAACGCTGTCACCCCCAGTCAGTAGATCATCCACGTAAAAATCTCTTTCCATGATCCTTGCAGCTGTCGGATAGTTGTTCTTTTCATCTTCTGCCAATTGCATTAATGTTCTTACAGCAAGAAACGTCGCTGCCGTTGTTCCATAGGTAACCGTTTTTAGTTTGTATTCTCCTATTGTTTGTGATGGATTTTTTCGCCACAATATGCGTTGTAAGTTCTGGTGACCATGATGCATCCAGATTTGCCGGAACATCTTTTCCGCATCTGCTGTTAGCACGAATTTGTGTGTTCGCCACCTCAAGATGATGTCAATTAGGTCACCTTGAATTTTGGGGCCGTTCATCATTATGTCATTTAACGATAATCCCGAAGTAGTTTTGCTCGATGCATCGAATACTACTCTTAGCTTTGTGGTAGTACTTTCGTGGTTGATCACTCCATGATGTGGTATATAGTATACTGGATTCTCATCTGGATCATCTTTTGCCAATTGCATATGCCCCTGCGCTAGATAGTCTTCCATAAATTCGTGATATAATTTAGCGAATGGTTTATCTTTTAGAAATTTTCTTTCGATTTGCAGTAATCGTGCTACTGCTTTTTTTCTGGATTCTCCTAGCATAGACGGTTCTACTTTGAACGGTAAGTGTACCATGTATTTCCCATCTGGTAGTCGCGTTGTGCTTTCTGCATATAGCTTTTCAGCGATTGCTTCCTCCTGGGTATGTGTTTTTTCTTGCGGAATGGCATCATTTTCAATTAATAAGTCTAGTTGTTGCTTAATTGTTTTGGTTGTGACCATTGACAACATTTTATCTTCTTGGTTATTGCCTGTGCTGCCCATTATGATCCAACCAAGCTCAGTTTCTTGGGCAATTGGATCTTGTGGGTGTCCTCTAATGATGTTACTGTTTACAATTAGAGGATAGTAGTCAACACCGATTATTACGTCAATGCTATTGGACTTGTTGTATTGTGGATCTGCAAGTTGTAAATGCTGCAAATGTGCCCATTTGTTGGTATCAAAGTCGATGTCTGGAATATTATCCGTTAATTTTTTGAACACCATTGCTTCAAACTTAATTTCAAACGAACTCTGAAGCCTTGAAGATAAAGTTAGTTCGACCTTATGACTGCACACTCCGGCTTCCTTTCCTCCCATTCCTGAGATTTTAGTGTTGACTTGTTTCTGCGTAGCCTTAAGAAGATTTGCTGCCTTTGCGGATATGAATGACGCCTGAGAGCCTGGGTCAATTAATGCTCTAAAGAGCATGCATTTTCCCTCGCTTGTTGTTAATGCGATTAGAGCTGTAGGTAATATCGCAGGACCTAATTGTGTTGTTAAATAACTTTTAGATACTCGCTGCATGTCTGCGTTTGAATCGATGTGCAGTCCTGTGTTATGCTTTCCATTGCATATGTTACATTGGTTTTTCTGCCTGCATACATATGTTTCATGTTCTGCTGATAAACAGTTTCTGCATAATTTATGAAGCATTGCCATTTGCGATCTTTCACTGGAATTTAATTTCCTAAATCCTCCACAATCATTAATTTTATGTCCCCCTCGGCAGTAGACACAGATATTTGTTGTTGTTAAGAAGGTCCTTTTAACTATTTGAGCTTTGTTTTCACGTGAGGCGGTTGTTGGTAGGATTAATGGCTTTTGGTTGCCATTGGCCTCTAATGATTTGAACCTTCCTTCCAAAAATTTTAAAAATTCCGTTGTTGTTTGGAATTCCCTTGGATCTTCTAAGGAGATCTCATAGAGTCGCCTTGACTCATTGTCTAGTTTTTTAGTTAATATGAAGATTATTATTGAGTTCCACGATTCAATGCTTACCCCTGCGTTACGTATTCCGTACAAACATTCAATTGTTGTATCGTGAAGATTTCTCAGTGCCGCTGCAGACTCGATGTTTATATTTACTTGACTGAGTAACGTATTTAAATATGTTGAAATCAGTAGTCTCCTGTTGTTATATCTGCTATTCAAAATTTCCCAGGCGGCTTGGTAATTTTCTTCTGTTGGTTGTAGGTGGTTGATTAATTTGGCCGCAGCACCCTCTAACTGACCCTTTAGATAGTTAATTTTATGGGTATCACTGATCTGTCTATTCTCATGGATGAGTTTGGTGAATGTGTCACGAAATCCAGTCCACTTCTGGTAATCTCCAGCAAATATTGGGATTTGAATTCGTGGTAGCCGAATGTCCGTTGTTTGGTTTGTTGGTATAATTTTATCGGTTTCATCTATCCTCGTTGTTATTTGAAGGATTACTGATTGACACTTGCTATCAATGTTCTCAAAGTACTGTTCTGTGAAGTACTTTATACGTTGTTCTTCCTCATCAGTAACGAGCATGCAAATTTCCTCATGGAGTTCAGCTATTTGTTCCATGAGTTTTTGCATCACTCCAAGTGACAGTTTCATTGCCGGTTTTGGCCCAGTCACGACAAGGTCTTCGGCCTCATCAATCTTCCTGTAGAGACTCCTCATCCGAATCGTCTGTCGTTTTATTAATTGCTGCAACTCTGGATTCATTGTTTCCAAACCTGCATCTTTGTTGTTACTGGTGTTCGACTCTGATTGGCTTCTACTGCGATGCTCTGGGACCGGTGTAAGTGGTGGGCCGTTGTTTAGTTTTGCACGCATTATAGTAATAAATTCATTATATTTTCCCACTACACTTGTTACCGTTTTAAAGTACGGGTGCTCTAAGTTGACATCTTTCAGCTTCCTTATTTGCTCATCTGTTTCTAGAAACTTTGTATAAAGCTCCTTTAATTGTTGGATTCGGTTGGTGAGGTAAGTTTTTGTTTTCCTCTCTGGGCCATCCTTCTTATAATTAATACATATTTTATCAATCTGAGTCGCAAGCTGTTCTTGATTGAATGCAAGGGTTTCCATTTTTGAATTTAGGCAGTTCTCGTTCGCCAGTTGATTAATTATCGCGTGTTACTTGTTCTAATGTAGAATACGCGTTTGTTTTTGCCTGTTCTTAATGGCTCGAAGGACCACTGTTTAATTCAGCCTCAGCTTGAACTAATTTAACACTTTTAATACACTTTTAATTCCGAGCTTTCCACGGGTGAGGGCTAATACCGGAATATTGTAATAAAAGCGTATAGTAGAGTTTGATTAGAACTGAGTAGTTCATTTATTTTTTGTCGTTTATATACAATTTTGATAGTTTCTTGTTGTTGTTTTTTACATTACATATGATCATATATCAATTACAATATTTTAATATTTTATAAACTCCAAAAGTGCAGAATTGCATGTAAAAAATTAATTATTTTATTTATAGCTAAATTAAAATTAACATTCTGTAAAACTGCATATTGTTGCAGTTAAATGACCCTGTTCATATTGAACAAACTGCATCATCCATGGCAAGCAATCATTGCCTGAGTTAGTATAAATTTCAGTAGGGCTTCTTCCCCGTGTGTGGTTTGCTAGTCCCCCCATCGAGCGCCGCTTCAGGTGGCGGATAGTGGACAGCCCTCTCGATATGGCAGGTACCGAGGAAATCAAATACTCGGGGCGGACCAAAAACTAGCACTCCCAGGCAAAGGTGGTACTACATACGATGATAGCTGCATGGCTAAGGGTATGCTTGGTTGTTAGTATGTGAACTCCGAATTTGGCGACATTCGGTTTAAACTCATAGCTTTCCTATGAACACGCAGTGCTCTGTAATAGTTGATCGTCATTTCTCGTGCTACTCGTGGGATTAAAAAGGAATAAGTACAATTTAAAACAAAAAATAAATGAGAGCGATGCTTCTCAGACAGCATCAAAACACCAGGAAGAGGTAGCTTTACATGCGCCAAAGCTAGATGCACAGCATAAGGTAAGTAAAGAAGTAATCATGATCTACCGGCGAATAGTGATGAACATAACATAACATGATGAACATATAAATGAGCCGGCAGAAGGCAAAATCCTGCTTAAACAGAACATATATGGCAACAGGATGAGCTTAAATTGCCACACAGAAGACGACTTCTATGAAGAAAACTATGAAGGAGGTAACAAACCGGCTAAAGAATACTTCCATGGGAATTAAAAATGGGATACTTCAGCTCGAAGAGGTAGTGGAGGATATACTCTTGACTAAGAGCAGGCGTCGGAAAGATGAAAGAAATGGAACTAAATCAGACTGCTACTTCAAAAACGTCGCAGGGGAATAAAAAGAGAGGCACAGGTCGTGCCGTTGCGAAAGAATCGGAGAGAGAGGTATGACATAGACTACAAGCATCGACAGATGGATCAAACAATCGGGTCTATGTTGGTGGGAAACGGCAGAGGAAGCTCAGTAACCAGGGAGACAGTGGGCTCAATTTAATTAATGCAGCTCACACCGCGGAGAGAACCCAATCGGTGAACCGGAAACCCAGTATTAAAAGAAAAAGGGGAAGAAGAAGAAGAAAAACTCAGCGGGAAGCGGTTATAGTGAAACCAGCTGAAGGCAACTCCTACACTGATATGCTGAGGGTTATCCGCAACAGCGCATGTCCAGATGACAGCGACGTGGAAATAAGGCAGATCCACAAAACCTTGACCGCCGGAGTGTTGCTGGAGCTGGGCCGCCATGCAGATCCGGGCAAGTTCTAAGAATCTCTGCGCGAGGCAATAGGGTAAGATGGAAAAATCCGAGGGCTGGTGCCACGTATGAAGCTCGAAATAATGGATCTGGATAGCATCACAACCGAGGCTGTGGTAACGGTAGTTGTTGTGCGAGATGCTGGCAAGGAGGAACCTGGAGAGATTAAGATCACGTTATTTGACAATGAACGAGCCGCGTCTTGACGCTTACGGAGCGAGAGAGAATGAAAGTTGGCTGGGTCTTCGGCCGCGTTAAGAAGAGGGTGGAGGTTCAGAGATACTATAGGTACCTAGAATATGGACATATAAGGGGAGGCTGTAAAGGACCCAATCTCAGTGGAAACTGTTGTAGATGCTGGCAGGATGGGCATAGGGCTGTGGCATGTACATCCCAGCAAAAATGCCTTCTTTGCGTGGCTAATTCCAACCATATACAGGGGTCGGGTGGTTGTAGAGTTTTCAGAGGCGCTAGAGACCAGGAGAAGAATGATCCGATGAGGGTCCTTCAGGGAAACCTGAATGGGTGTAAGGTTGCGGATGATATCCTCACGCAACTCGTATACGACGAAAAAGCAGAGCTGGCTGTGATTAGTGAACAATATCGAAACCAAAATACGTCTACAAAGCGACGGACAATGTGTCACGAGGTCAATACGGATCCATGGTGCCGGGGTACAAAACCGTTAACCGCAAGCTAGGGTCTCCAGAAATGTGTAAGCTAATCGATGAAACCACGATGGATGACCTTATTGACACTCTTTTTTCCACACACGAGATTAGGCAAAGGGGAGATACTGCGATTGATGGTACAGATGTTGCCCCACACAAACGAGAAGGACTTACTAAGTGTGGTGATGTTATGAAAGATAAAAAGGCTCCGGGACCAGATGGAATCCCTGTTGAAATACTGAAGGTTGTGGCCAGCAAGGGCCCTGATTTACCGTCAACATACAGACCTCTTTGTATGTTGGACACGATGGGAAAGTTGAGAAACTGCTGAAACCCAGGTGAGAAAAAGCGATACGCGCCGCGGGCGACCTATGTCCAAGACAGTACGGTTTCCGTAAAGGACCTTTTATAATTAATGCCATCATAATGGAGGTGATCAATGCGGTTGAGAGAGCAGAAACAGCCTGCCATCAAACAAGACCACTCGTTTTTCTTGTTACTCTGGATGTCAAGAACGCCTTTAATTCGACGAGCTGGGGGGACATTATCGAGGCGCTCGGGCTACCTTTCGAGATAACAAGCATTCTCTTGGTAATTTTGCGGGATTATTTAAATAACAGGAAAATTACCTATGGCACGGTCGGTGGTATTAAGGAACGAGAAGTTACATCCATCAGGGTAGCACAAGGCTAGGTGTTTGGACCTGAATTAGGAATGTGTTATACGATAGCTTGCTAAAGCTAGAAATGCCAGATGACGTTTTCCTGGTAGGATATGTAGACGACGTGGCAATCGTAATTACCTCCCTGACTGCGGAATTTGTATAGTTGAACAAGTTGAGGAGCCCAAAGGGCAAGAAGCGCTGCCCAGCCTGTAGTAATACAAAAGTGGTCCCGGACTGTTGCCTCTGCGGCGAGTAGGTGATTATTTTTAGTGTGTAAGAATCTCACACTGTAGGGTGGAGCGCATCACAAACCCGTCGCCTTTCGAAGACTTTTTTTCACCTACACAAAAAAAGGCCTTCTTCAGCAGCGAAGAAATAATACATCCCGGGCAAAGACAAATATGGACCCTCGGTTATCGTAAACAAACACGAATCAAAAATTGGAAGATCGGAACTTATAACAGTTGCATCAACGCTAGGAGGAGAAGGACAATTAGAGAAAGAAACGAAACGTAGTTACAACATACCTTGAACTTACACCACTCTTTGTTCCTTAAAGCCTCAAACTTATACATAATATTCATGATGATCTGAATTTTATTAAATGCAAAAATCTGTCACGATTTAATGGTAATGCAGCATCTTAACAGATAAGCGTAACAACAACTTTAACGGTGTGCCAAAAAACTAAGCACCTTTTCAATTGATTACCAACATGTAAGGGGACTCTGCATTAAAACACGCGAAGTGTTTCTAAAATCCCCCACTGATTTTAATGTTTTCCGTAAAGATGCTAATGTATGGATGAGGAGTTCTCATTGCAAAACTTCGACTGTTTTGAATTTTTCATTCCTAGAACAACATCGAACTGATATGTGTGAAATTTAACAATAAAAAAATCACGGGAAAAGTCATTTTCATTCTATCTGCTTTCTGAGTCCGCGCAGTACGATTAAAACCTACCAACTAATTGTGGATGTGATTGTCGTTCTGTCAGATAATATGCACATCCAAGATGAACTTCTAGTACGAAGGGACTGCAATCTTCCTGACCTGATATAGACACATTCGAAGGATTGTATACGTAATTCCTATAATTCAACTACATCCAAGGAAGTTATATATTTACAGATAATATTTTGAACTCTGGTGTATTCCAAATCAGTAATAATAAGAACAGCTTGAACAGGCCACTTGATCAGGATTTTTCATCTGATTGTCAATCACTTTTTGCCATCAGAATGGCCACGCCCATCTTCGCCCGTTTCAACTTTCGCAATGCTGACTTTGACAAACTCAATGATGTACTGGCCACAAACTACATTGGGATACTAACAGTACGCATTTACTTTGCAATTTTTAAGTGACATACGAAGGTTGTACCTTACATTGGCTAGGAAAACAGTTTAATAAATCTCAGAAGCAAACGATGACAGCAATTTTTAAAAACTCAGGTCGAAGATGACTATTCTCAATCCAATCTCATTGCGAACTCGTAATGGTTTTGGAATTTTGCTAATATTAAGAAGAAATCTGATGGGTGCTCTTGAACTTTAAAATATGAAGATCGCAGTAATTCTGAGCCTAACGTAAATTATTTTAAATATTTGGGAGACTGCTTGCACGCAGACATCCTTGGTGTCAATTGACTTCGATTGTAACACATCGATCTAATTGGCGATTTTTTGTTCGGTCCAGACTGTTTGCCGGCAGTTGTTGTAATAAAAAAGATGTGCTGGCCATTTAACTCAACGACTATAGGTCGATTGCGAAATTGCCCTGCATTCCCAAGCTATTTGAGGTTATCGTGTATTATACACTGTGGTTTCACTGCAGATCACTGCAGCAACAAATCTAGTAGAATTCACATCATTCGTTCTTAATATCATGGAGGAGGGGAAGGATGTCCATGTCTTCACATCAGATTAAAGGGATAGGGTTTCCCACACATCATTATGCTCAAACTTAAAGCCATTTGTTTTCAGTATAGTTTCTGCTCTGTCGATATCAAATATCATTCAGATCATCCAGGTGGAGCACGTTATTAACCACTCTGTGGCACTATTCTGGCTTTCCTTATGGGAATAGGAAATTAGGAAAAATATTTTCATAGCATTTTTGCCAAAATTATATTTTTCTGGCCAACTGAGAGGACAAGTTTGGTGTTAATATTTTTGAAACAAAGTTAAATTGGAAAATATTTTTCCCAATAAAAATGTTGTAGAACAAAAGTTTACCAATTAACTTTAGCTGTGTTGCTTTCGCATATCCCGATTAGCTTTAATATTAGAGGCCAATTTTGGTTTCAGCAATATTTGTTTATGAATTCCCAGTAACGAAAATAATTGTTCATCATAGTTGGCGTGTTTCTCAATAGTAATTAAAGTCGAGTTGGCTTTAAATAAAACTAAAACAAAAAAAATTTACATAAAACCGATTCATATTACAATTACTACTAACATAAAAGCCAACTATGATGAACAGTTATTTTCCGTTACTGGAAATTCACAAACAAATATTGCTGAAATCAAAATTGGCCTCTAATATTAAAACTAAGCAGGATTTGCGAAAGCAATGGAGCTTTTGTTTTGAAATTTTTCCACTAACCTTATTCCTTCAGTAGGCCAGAAAAATATAATTTTGACAAAAGTGCTATGAAAATATTTTTCCCAATTCCCTATATATATAATTAGCAAGATGTCCCTGCCTACATATACTAGTGGTTATATGCGTACACTTCTCTAACAGTTTTGTTAATTGGTATGATGTGCGACCCAGTCCATTCACACTTCAATATTTGAATTTATTCGCAAACAAAACTTTGTACTAAAAACCTGAAGTCGTTACTAGGTGTTATTAGTTAGGAAACTCAATGTGTGGCGGTTCAACCAGCAAATTTATTCTACTAGTGAATTTATATAACGGTTTGTGTTTGACAAAGTAGCAATTTCTAAACTAAGTGTGTTTCCAGAGTTATTGGATTGAATGGGTAAAATGAGGTGCCTTGAAAGCCTAATGTGTTATTGTGGACCACACCCGATCGCTGGTAAACCAAACTAACTCCAAATCAATCCAGGCGGAAGAGCCAACAGGATTGAAATCGTCGTCAATTTACCAAGGTTTATACAGTCGGGGTTAAGCCCCCGCCAGTGGACACCGCCCGATTGAATACTAAGGTAAACATAATCAATATCCTGAAGGAAGTCACCATTACTGTGTTTAAAAGAGTAAATTGTACAGGTAATTTGGAAAATCTCGTTATTATTAATTTTTCATTCTCTGTATCGGTTATCTAAAAATTACCTTATTTTACTGGCATTTTTTCATCCATTTGGCGTAATATTTCTGGAAACACGATTTTTTTATTATCGTAATATAAAATTTAATTTTATTAAATTCATTAAATAAATTTGTGACATCGTTGAAACACCACAATGTCTGACTCCGGCCGTGACCACGAAATCGATCATAATAATGTTGGTGTTACAACAAATGTATAGAAGGTTTTTATTAAATATACATCCTCCAATTGAGAGGATCCTGAAATATGGTTTACTCAACTTGAAGCATAATTTATAATAGGGGGCATCATTTCCGATCCCACTAAATACGGTAATTTAATCGTGGCATTTTACCCTCAAACGGTCAAGTGCATTCGTGACCAAATTATAACAAATATGATACATTAAAGGCTACAATTATCGAAAGATTGAAATAAAGCTCGATCGCTTTCTTTCGGGATTGCGGTTAGATGACAAAAATAAATCTCAATTATTACGGGAGATGGAGTGTTTATCCACCGATCAGGTTACTAAATCAGTATTAAGAAGTTTATGGAGGCAGCGTCCATCGACCCATTTTCAAGGGATATTATCAAGTATGGATGAATCAAATTTGATTCAATTAGCAAAACGGCCTATAAAATTGTGGAAATACAAATGTACTCTCAAAAACTCTAATAATAAGCAACAAAGCGATGTACATTTTGAAATCCAAACACTAACTCAAAAAGTTGATTGATTGATTGATTAGATTGATTGATTAGAATGTACGGCCAAGACTAAGCAGGGATCCCGGATACGCCGGGCCTACCGTACACTCCTTTTACATATAACAAGATGCAGGGATAGGAAAGGTTGTTAGATATGATACACTTGACCCGGTTACAGACACCTAAGTCGTCAATAGTTAGTAAATTGATAAGCACAAGACAGCACAATTATTTTAAGTTTTATGGTGTTAAAGTTCGGCAATCAGCATCTTGAAAAAAATGTAATAATTAATTAAGTACCCATATATAGTAGTACCCATACATTTCCTGCAATAAAACTTTATTATTATGAGTTGCATTTTCAATAAACTAAATAGTTCAATTTTCCATAAACTAAATTAAACTGGTTCTCCAAAAACACATTAAATCATGTAAACTTAATCCAATCCAGAAATCCCCTAATATTATTAAAGAATAAAAGAGCAAATTATCATTCAGTCTTCCACAGGCTTCGAAATCTGCTAAATGTATTTATTTCTAATAAAATAATTTGAATAATAATGGTTTTAATTAAAATAATGTAAAAGACAAACAGTCACTGCCATCCCTGCCATAATTATGCATATTTTTTAAATAAACATATTGTGAAACAACATCCGGTTTCAAGAGCAGCTAATCTAGAATCGATGAGGTAATACATCAAACATAATTTTTGACACAGTTCTAGAATCCCATTGCCGAAACGAATTAACAGAATTATACTATTAAGGTAATCAGGAATCAGAATTATACTATTAAGGTAATCAGTAAGATGAGAGAATCAATAACAAGTACAGCTGTATAGAAAACCCAATAACCAAATAAAGCAACCAATAAAGCCGACTTAAAACTTATATACAATTAAATTAAAGTTTAATTTAAAATAAAAGAAAGTTAGCATTTAATCAAGTTAGAGTTTTATCCAAAGTTCAAATTTGAAACTCAATTAATACAACTAAACATGAAAATTATTAAATTATTGATTTAAAATGCCAAATTTATCCCGTTATTGACTTTTATTACAATTATTTTTACCTATACACCTGTATTGGTATATGTAAAACTGGAAATTTTATTTTAATTTTTATACAGACGATTGATTTTCTAAACGACTACACTAAAATTAATGCGAAAAATTGTTGTTTGTCTGATTAAATTATCCAAAATAGGTACTAGAGTACACTATTAAAAAAAATATATTCCTTTGCAGCTAAACTAACGTATCTTATAAGCTACTATAATAACGCAATAAACAAATTTAGTTTTTCAGATGCTTGAATTTTGTCTGATTAAATTATCCAAAATAAATACTAGAGTACAATAATAAAAAATGTATTTCTTTGCCGCATTTTATAAATAGCGCTTCTGGACTAACACAACAAAAAAAAAAATTATCGGAAGTTACGCGTTCTTTTTTTTTTGCCCCACAGAAAGTATTGAGTCCATTCATATTTCATAATCTGTAAAAACAGACTTATAGACGTAAAGGGTTATCCAATTCGAGGTTGATAAAGTTTTTACTTAAAAAAAACACACAAAATATTCGGAATGTATTGTAATTTTTATTTCATTTTACAGATTGATCCTTGCCATTTTTAGTTAAATAAGATATCATGCAAATGTCCTCCACGGGACTTCTTACAGGCCTTGATTCTTTTGAGGTAATTTTCAATGATTTTTCGGCACATTTCGGGCGGTATCTCGGCCATTACCTTACGAATATTAGTTTTCAATTCGTCAAGAGTTTGAGGATTGTTTGCGTAAACACGATTGTTGCTGCGCATCATGTGCAACATTTTTCACAACATACAACTGAAAATTATACAACACAACGCAACACATAATGTTGCAGTAAAACACTTATTTATATATATAAAAACTTTATTATTCATGTTACACTATTTGTACACAAAATAAAAACTTTGTTGTTGTTGTGTTGCTTCCAGTTGTATATTCCTAGAATAGAAATTATATTATTAGAATTTATTAATTTATTAATTATCTAGATACAAATACTTATCTGTAATATATTTAACATTCAGGATAATTATCTATAATAATTAATAATTATTAGTTTAGAATTTAACTAAATTTAACTCAAATAAATAAAATTTACTTACCTTGTTTACAATGTCGAGACGATGGCACTTCCATCATTCGGTTTGACATTTACGTAACTCATACTAAATGTACCCATTAAACCTATTTAACTCCGAATATAGGTAAAGTAGATTGTACTCTGCATGTCAAATTAATTTAATTCCGAATTGTATTTCGGTGTATCAAAATAAGTAAACAGTATATATTTTGGGACAGTTGTTTGTAGGTTGAGTTAGGTAATTCCGAAACTCCGAAAATTATGTCAAACTTAAAAAAACCATTTTGTAATCTCGCTCTCTTGTAATTCATCTTTGGAAGCATCAACACGTATCAATAAAATAAATTTGTATATATATTTTTATACTGTATAATATATTGCATTTTTATTCTACAAATTATCAACTATAATATTTCAAAGTGAATACACTTGGGCACAACTATACACCGTACAATATAAGTATTTATTTGCGGAAGTACACGAACATTTCCCAATTATTCAGTTTGAACACAACGATCTTTCGCGTAGCAACACAAAAAGAAATCCAAAGGCGTTAAATCACAGGATCTGTGATCTCCAAAGGCGTTAGTTAAATCACAGGAAAATGAGCTTCATCACTGAAGAAAATTTTGTTCGAAAAATCAGCATCGACGGCCTGTTTTTCCAACACCCAATTTGCGATTGTTAAATGCTCCATATTCTTAAATGGCAGAATGTCAACTAAATAGATGATAGCGTACTTGACGTTTATCTTTGACAGATGTCGGTATACAGATTTCTACTTTATCAACCTTGAATTGGATAACCCGTTATTATTATTAATATTCGCGTACATTAAAAACTGACAAAGAGGAACAAGTACACCATAAACTGGCCACCATTTTGAAAAATCATAAATTTGTCGCTTACCTAAAACTTGTTGTCTATACGAAAATTTCATACACTACAAGAATATACTAAAGCACTGATTTAAAAAGGGTCATAAAACACTCGTATTATCTAGAACACTATACTTAAACAAAATTACACGCACAATTTATTTTAATTTTCGTATCAACCGGGTTTTAAAATTAACGCGTCGCACTTGAAAATCCATACACAACTAAACATGAAAATTATTGATTTGAAATGCTACATTTATCCCGTTATCGACTTCGAGTTACAATTATATTTACCTATAAATGCATTGCTAAATGAGAAACCGGAAATTTTATTTTAATTTTTATACAGACGTGTAATTGATTTTTTAAGCGACAGCACTAATATTAATGCGAAATGCGATAGAAAATTTAACGGTCACGGCAGATGACATACAAGCATGCCATGTATAGTACAAAATTGTTTTTATTGAGTTTGTTGCTTTTTTTCAAACGAAGTAGGTACGTCATTTCCGTTCGTTTCATTTACAAGTTTACCCTAATACGAAAATTTTTGGTAGGCGCGCGTAAAGATGTTTACACATCAAAAAAAACATAAATTACATGAATAGATGCGCGATTTGTGGCATTCACAAATACGACAGAAAACATTATAACATCATAATATCCCCCAGTCCGAGCACCAGTAAACCGCTCGAAATAGTACACATTGATATTTTTATTATAAATAACCAATTTTCTGTGCCATAGACGGATTTTCGAAACATCTTCAAATGATTCAGATAGAATCAAGAAATCTGTTGGACATAAGAGCCGCAATAACCAATTACTTTACAACATTTGGAATTCCAAACACAATAATAACGGACGAAACAATATTCCGTTCAATCTATTTCAAGAAATATCAAAGTACCTTGAATATAAGGTTGAAGTACGCTTCCTCATTGGAATCCATTGACCAAGTGTAAAAAACCCATTCCACGCAATCATATAAATTTACAAGACCAATCAAAACAACATTCGGAAATCAAAACTGTTGTAGAGCTTTCCGTAGCACTCTACAACAACTCGGTCCACTCAACAACTGGATTTATATCGAATAAAATAAATTTTAACCAGCCATCAAAAAATTCATTCGAGAGAATTTCGTTTGTCACAAAACAGCTGAAAAAGAATTTATAGTATTCACGAAAAAATCAAAATCGAAATATTGTGAATTTTTTTCTTCACCACTTTATGATTTCTATTTTCTCCTGAAAAACTAAAAACATGAATTTTGTTTTTCGTAGTTGAATGTTTTAAAAAATGATGAATATTATCTATTTAGTTGGCGGACGACAGACATGAAAAAAAGAGTAAACTAATTCGCAAATATTCTAAAATATCGAATTCAAGAATTATAAAATTCTTTACGGCACCATTTTAATGTTTTGTGAGAATTAACCGTTTTACAAATTTTGATTTTGCGATTTTTATCAAGGTGGCACGGTTTATCAAAGAACTAAATTTTCGATGGACAATTTGATATAAAAAATTTCGTTATTTTAATACTCAATGATAAGTTTATTTCTATGTATATGCCTTGAGGAATTTAGTTTACAGGATGGTTGGGTTTGGGATGCCAATACGTTACGGGATGCTATTCCGTTACTAATCCGTTAGAAGGGCTTAATTAAAACTAAGCCAACGACACATAGGGTTCCCAAGCGGTCACCCATCTAAGTACTAACTATGCCCTATGTTGCTTGACTTCGTTTGATCGAACGAGTACCGGTATATTAAACATGGTATGGTCGTTCCAAACACTAACTCAAAAAGTTGAAGAATTATTCAAACAAGTTAATACGAGGGATTCACGATCAATAAACCATAGGTCACCATCAGCACGCACAAATTTCCAAATTGCTGTTATCATTTTAGATATGCGGGATTCATGCAAAGAAGTGCATAAAAGCGTGTAATTTCGATCGGTTAAATACGGCAGTTTCGATTCATAATTACCGATCATCATAATAAATTACAATTCTTAGTCGATACGGGTGCCGAAGTTTCAGAAATAATTAAACCAGTAAAATTTTAATTATTTGCAGCAAATCCATCAATACGTTTGTTCAACGAAATTTAAATCTTGATTTAGGCTCTTGAATGGTCTTCGAATTCAACTGGAAATTCGTAGTAGCTAAAGTCGACAGATGCATTTTAGGTGCTGACTTTTTAGCTAATTTCGATTTGGTGGTTGATGTTAAACGCAAAAAGTTAATTGATACCCCTGAACTAACTTTACTATACAACGGGAGAACCATTACAAATCAATTCGTACGGTCAAACCCGGCGGGTATTTTAAAACTTTAACAAAAATTCAAATTTGTGACTCACGAATCACAAAGTTTTAACATTGTAAAACATAATATCACACATTGCATTGAAACGACAGATCAGTAACAGCCAAGTCATGCAAAAGTACCAGGACTAATTACAAATAACATGTTCATAGCCAAAACGGATATTAAGACATGGTTAGCGCAATGCACCTGTCGCCCATCTAAAAGCAATTGGGCCAGTCCTCTGTATATGACATCCAAAAAAGATGGTAGTTGGGCGATTATACGGCAAACTTTTCAAAGATTGATTTATTCACTGTTTAGAGATTTAAGGTTCATATTCCTATAGTGGTTATGACTACATATCTCTATAATTTTAGCTATTTGGTAAGATTTATTATTAATTCCGTCCATAGTTTAATCACACTGTTAATATTTGAATGCATACTATCGTAAATTTAAAATTTGTTAAAAAAATTTCCAAAATTTGTAAAGAACTTCAAACCGGTATTTTAGTACCTTATAAATAGCTTTTGGTTTCTTTTCTAATATTTGAGCCCCTTCATTACCAGCTTCTCTTAATCGATTAAGTTTTGGGCAAGTAACTTTAAGATGATAAGTTCAGATTTTAGATATACAGTTACGACATATTTAATAAAAAATTAATAATCTATGGCCTTTGACGTCAGACATCAAAAACTTAACAAACAATATCGTGTAATTAAGTTCAGTATTTCCCACACTATTTAATTCAAGTACAAGGTGGTCGCACTCAACAATTTTGGGTGTGTGTGTAATATTCAAATAAAACGTCTTTGGTGAGTTGTAGATCGATAAGCAAATATTTATATTTTATAAAAGCTGCCGATCAAATTTAATTTGCATAATTAAAACAAATTGATTCCCATATACAAGTCCACACAATTAATTATTCGATTAAAACAATGCATTATAATTTTGATGACTGATGATAGTTTGCTTAATTAAGCAGAATTTGTTGTGTCATTAACATAATAAGTAATGTATGTATTGGCATCATCGTTCATATTTTCGGTATGTTCATCATCATCATCATCATCATCATTAAAAATATGTTATAAAAGTTTAAACTAAGTAATGTCATCTCATAGCACAATATTTATGACATAATTTATCTTAACCCCTTCTTATAGATTATACACAGTAGTTTTATCTTACAAATGATTTATGAACATGTAACAAAGACCATCCAAAATACATAAGTTTTGTAATTGTCAAAATTTGGTGTAAGAACATATCGCCGGCAACCATTACTTCATTTATCTTAAATCGCGTAACGCTAAACTTATAAAGAAGAAACACTTTACCCAAATTTTTTGCAACACTATTTTCATATTTATGTACTCATGTGTATGTGCGGGTTCTAATATCAAACATATGTTCCAAAACTAATTACTTATATATGTTGTTGTTTAAAAAAAACGTACAAGGCAATATAATTAGCATAAATAGTTATACATAATTATTTTATGATTTACATGTTCTCTATACGATATTGAAAAATTATGGCAGAATTTTTATGATGAGAAAATTGAAGGAAAACATAACGTAATTGGAGCGTATATAAAAACCATAATGATTGAAAAGTCAGTGCATTGACTCAATTTTATGATGAAATGATGAGATCATTCAACTTTGAAGCGTAAATCGTCAAAATATTTTATATATCTTCCACAGACAGTACGAGTATATTAGGTTTCTAGAAAAATTTTAGGAATTTTCTTTGGAAATCATATTATAACTCAATTATGAATCATATTTATATGTGTATGTTAAGTTCACAATATCATAAATTAACACAAATTTAATATAATTAGCAAAAACATGATAATTAGTTGTTGTGGGGCCAATATCAATGTTATGATGTTATGGTGTTTGTCATAATATAATATAGCGAATTTTTGGAGAATGATGTAAACTGGATGGAGAATTTTATTTGATTCCAAAAATCCAAATATTTTAATTACATATTTAGAATAAACTGTACGAGCCGATATACAACAAAATCTTGTGTGTTCTCCATTGATGGCAAATCGAAACACTTTTTCAATGTTGCGCGACACGTATACTAAAATAGGCAAACTTTTTGCCAACAGGGCTGGGCGTTTACGCGTCATCTACTAATTAAACAACGTCGACTAATCCTAGTAATCTAAAAAAAAGGGTTTCTTGCTCAACTTACGGAGTTCAATGCTATATATAAAAAATTTACCAGCGAAAAATAAGAGATTACGCTACTCGCCACAAGTGGCAGCACTATCACTAAACAGAATTTATTTTGTTATGTAATTACCAGCGGAAATTTTTTATTCATTTTGTATCTTTTTTTCACAAAATAAAACATCCCAGAATAAGATATTAAAAGTGATCCTTAAATTGACAAATTTATTATTCTCCGAAATAAAGGAACTCGATATATGAAATCACGAAAATTAACAATATTCCGATATCTCTTAACGAATTACGATGAAATTTGGATAGTAGTATTGGTTACTATTTTAAAGTGAGTTTTGGACTAAGTTCTAGGATCTGTTCATGCTGGACTAAACTTGGTCATTTCATAACCAATCCTTATGAAAATTGGTTTTTAGAATGATTTTTGATTGAAATATAAATTATAGATGGAAAAATGGTATCTGCACATTCTACACGATTTAAATGGATTTGAAACTGGAGATAACTCGGCTATCTTTTAATTTTTAATTTATTTTATGGTTTTAGTAATGAATACTTTCGGTTGTTTTACTAATAGCTTAGGTCATACTGAGACTACATGGAAAATTTGGGGAAAATTTGTGGATTAGAATTTTCACTATAAATTTTTGGTTTTCTGCGGTCATACACGTTATTTTCAGTTTTTAGCAATTAACTCAAAAACTTCCACTAGTATCCAATACTTTCGCCAAAAACTGAAAATAACGTATGAGATCGCAGAAAATCATAAAATGACTTTGAAAATTCTAATCAATAAATTTTGCCCGAATTATCCCAGTATGCGATGCAAATTTTACAATTATAAATTAAAAGATAGCCGAGTTCTCGCCAGTTTAAAATCCATTTAAATCGTGTAGAATGTACAGATACCATTTTTTCATCTATAATTTATATTTAAATCAAAAATCAATCAAGAAACCAATTTTCATAAGGATTGGTTATGAAATGGCCAAGTTTAGTTTAGCATGAACAGATCGTAGAATTTTGTCTAAAACTCACTTTAAAATAGTGACAGTACCCGATACTACTATCCAAATTCCATCGTAATTCGTTAAGAGATTTTGGAATATTTTTAAATTTCGTGATTTCATATATCGAGTTCCTTTATTTCGGAGATTAATAAATTTGCCAATTTTTAGGATCACTTTTAATATCTTATTCTGGGATGTTTTATTTAGTGAAAAAAAGATACAAAATGAATAAAAAAAATCCGCAAAATTCTCTTTTGTCATAGTGCTGCCACTATGCCCAATTTTCAGCAACCTTTAGACAATTCAATCGGCCAATCTCACATTAATCCAAAGTTAAACAATTGATTATGTAACATCAATAATGAGGCGACCAGAATCCCTTAATGGAATGTACATAGCGCCAGCAAAATAAAAAATAACAAATTTTTTGCTCTCTCCAAGACGTTTGAAAGGATTATACCACATGATGATATCGGAATGAAAAAATATATAATTGCTTCCAGCGACACAACGGCAATTTTGAGTACTGTGTGTTTTGTATTTTGATATCATTATTTTGAGATTTTGTTTCAATGCCGAGGAGAGGTAGTTATCACGGATTTCTAGGTTATTTACCAGAAATGCTTGCTTTTTGTGAAGCGGTATTTTAAAATGTGAGACAAAGATGTAGTTTTTTCGGTATGATATCAAAGGGTCGACATTCGAAGGGCCGAATGTGTCTAAGGGCCGAATGTGTCGAAGGGCCAAATGTCGAAGAGCCGAATGTCGAAGGGCCGAACGGGTCGAAGGGCCGATTTCTTTTTTTTTTTAGAAATATGTATATTTTTTTAATTTTTTTATTTAATTTGATAATTTTTTGTACATATACTTTTGTACATATTATCAGAAGGCTGACATAGGGCCGAATGTCTCAGGTGGACCAAAATGTATCGCTGACTGGATACGTGGAATTTCATGAATATCCAAAGATGAAAAATAGTAAAATAAATAAATTCATTTATGTTTAATAAAAGGCCCTTCGATACATTCGACCCTTCAACATTCGGCCCTTCGACACACTCGGCCCTTTGACACATTCGGCCCTTCGACAATCGGCCCTTTGTACCCATTCCGTTTTTTCGATCAATAACGGCACCAATTTTTTTCAATGAGTCATCATCAAATATTTTGTCGAAAGTTTTCAGTCCTGGTAGAACTCGACAATTCTATGGCTGTTTTAATTCTAATGCTTTTAACTCGGGCTAATTGTGGTTCGAAGAAACTTTTATTCGCAACCAATTTAATTCTGCATTATCCTCGATTTCTTCTTCGTCTTCAAATTACTCGATTTCCTCATTTTCGTTCAAATTGTGTGTATTTATCATTCTCTTGGCTCATGGCTCCGATTTTTTAGCACCCCATCTAAAGGTTTTGACAAAAGTGATGATTGAATTGGTTTGTTCATCGGAGGACCGGTCACTAGTTTCTATCGTTTGGTCACTTAAAATTAAACTTTTTAAATAATTAATTAAAATTTCAAAAAAAAAAAAATCGCGGGTAGCACCTCATTGCAAGAAAATCATACCATTTTTATCAAATTTCGTTAGGTAATCGTTAGGTCAGGATTGGTCATCACATTTTGACGTTTGACGACCAATCGTTCAGTTTTTATTGCGAAAAAACAAAAACAAAATCAAAATTATATTAATTCAATAAAATCAGGTTCGTCGCTTTTTGAGAATTTCATTTTACAAAATTAATAAAAAATCCAATTGGAATATACCATTTAGATAAAAATATTTAATTTTTCAAAGAACTGTCATCTAAAGTGGAAGACATTAGATATAACCAATTAAATTTTTTTTCGTTTTTCGTAACATCGTTAAGGATTGATCACTATAGTTGATTTCGTTTGGTCATCCCTACTTAATGATTCACGTCCACCAGACGTTCAAATAGTCCCAATTGTTGGATTTATAAAATTAATAGCATCGGTCACTTTTTCAGACCCGAACACTTCAAATCGTGCGGTAATTATGAGTTTTTAACGATTTTCGTAGGGATGACCAATCGAAATTAACTATAGTGACCAATCCTTAACGATGTTATATATAACCACAAAATTGAATTGATTATATCTTATGTCCTTCACTTTAGTTGACAGTTCTAAAGAAAAAGAAATAAAAAAATGAAAAAGAAATATTTTTGTTTAAATGATTTTTTATTAATTTTATAAAATGAAATTCCCAAATAAGCGACGAACCTGATTTTATTGAATTAATACAATTTTAATTTTGTTTTTTCGGAATAAAAACTAACCCATCAAAATGTGGTGACCAATACAGACCCGGGACATTTTTGGTTGAGTTTTTCATTATTTATTTATACCGTTTAATCGTAAGAAGTGACAAAACGATAAAAATTAGTGACCAATCCTGACCAAACGATCACTAAACGAATTCAATCATCACTTTTTTTAAAACCTTAAGATGGGGTGCTAAAAAGACGGAGCCTTATTACATTATATAATGAGAACGACGAAGCCCGCTCTACTGTGACCAGGGAATTGTAGTGTTTTAATTAACTTTATGTGGATCATACAGATGTAACGAAAGCTGGCCCGAAAGGTATCACGGTTACTGTTGATGCCTCCTCTGACTTGAAAGTTTTCACGTTTTCAGCCACCGAACCAGTGCCTGTAAAGAGATTACCGAAGGTAATAATTATCTTTGATGTCAGCCCAAACAAACTGCCTTGTTAATCAAAACTGACTGGATCAAAAAGATTTTATGGTTCTATTTAGAACTGGTGCGAAAACTAAAGAGACCGCTCACTCGGTGGTAGAAGTAGAACCAGAAACATGTAGCTAAAATGTTGAAGACTGCACGTGGACAGTGCATGCAGTTAGCATGGACATGGTGAAGCTAACTCAGGTTTGCGATAGCCACTGCACATGTTTTGAAATATCATCGGAAGCTGGTTCATTCTACCTATTTTCGATATACGCCAAATATAGTGAACCATCTGAGCAAAACCGAAACGATTCTAGGTTCTCTGTCGGGTCAACAAAAAAACGGCAATGATCGTCGGAGACTTCAACGCCAGAAGTAAAATGTGGCATGACCGTTTAACCGATGAACATGGAAGAAAAGTAGAGGACTTCGTGTCCAGGAATGACCTTTTCATAATGAACTTGCAGGGACATCCAACGACGTTCTTGCTGGGCTCGATAGTTGGGTGGTATGTAAGATAAAGTTGGACATCTAGTGACCATAAAGTCATCACGTTTGAGTTATCAAACACGCCACAGAATAGTTCGCTTGCAAGTAGCAAAACTTCGAGATTTGCCATAAAGGGGTGATGGGGGTCTATTTGCTAGACACCTGGTTGGCTTTTGGGACAGTGTAGAAGCAAATTAACTCGATAGACGAAATTGATGATCATGTGGAGCTGATCTCAACGCAGCTAGTGTCTGCAACAGCTCAATTCCTAAGGAGAGAGCGGCAAAGAGGCGAATTAGTTGGTAGAACTCTAATCTAAGGAAATTTATATCCTCTATGCACAAGCTCAGAAGAGCATATCAGAAGGAAAGAAACCAAACAGCAAAAGAGTTGAAATTGTCTCTCTTCAGAGCGGCAAGGAATAAATACTACCATGAATTATTTATAGCTAAGTAAAGTAGTTCCCAAAGGTACGTCAGGTAACATGGGAATAAAGACCCATGGGGACTTGTATACCGAAATGGAGTCGTCACTAAGCACGTGGCACGACATGCGCTTGGAGTTATTAAACTCGCTTCTGCCGGATGAAACACCTGACGTTACTGGACCTCAAGCAAAAATGCGCGAGATCGCCACCAACAGCAGTTGAACATCAGATGCTAAAGACCCCCATCACGTGGGAGGAGTTCACCAATGCCCTTACTTGCTTTAAGCGTAACAAGTCTCGAAAGCACGAATAAAAATGAAATTACAACTGAAAAGCTCTATGAGCCAAATAATCTCTGGTTACGGTCAGTTTAAAGCCTATACCTTCAGAGATTTAAGATAACAAACCAATGTCAATGTTTATGCGGTTCAGAAGTAGAAGACGTCAATCACCTACTTTTCCAATGTAACGAGGTTGCAGTCTTGTCACAAAAACAAAAGTGGCTGGGTAACTAAGCGACGAAGTTCTCCCACAGTTTCGGCCATATTGTGCTGAACTGATCAATATCTTAAAAGAACGGAATTGCGCACTGTAGTGGACCGGGTACCCAGACTGTAATTACCTCGGAAACGACGGAAACGATACAATTTTTGAATTGCAACGGCTAAAAGTACTAGCACTATATCGGTTGACATAGCTTATTGCTATGAAAACCGATATAAGTTTTAAATAATTCTTAGTTTAAGGTTAAACCTAGGTCTAAGAATTGACGAAATTTTTCCCCGGAATGTTGACTTCGATTAATAATGAATAATGGATCATGCAGATGACAGGGCCTGAACAATATAAGAATAACTAATTTAATACACTGAACGCATATTTTATGTTTCATCAACGTAAAGTCCTAGATTATGATTTATTATATATTCCAGTAGAAGTTCCTTCCTTTCAGTTTCCACTTATTTTGAGAGTATTGTACGTCACCTTGATAACGATATAAAAAGCCATAGAATTAAAAAAAAAATTCTTACGAAAATTTCTTTTTGTAGTCTTTAGCGGTTGTTCTTCTACAGGTGATGTGTTGTATTGTCTTGATCGTCTCGTTGTAACCATGAAAAATACATCAGCATCTCATACATACCTTATTGTAATGCATACGACTAAATGTCCATTACTAAATAATTTATGTGTGACTGTGTACAAACTAATTTCGCGTGTAAACTACGACTATAACCACATTAAGATTAGTAAAAGTGTCGGTGTTATTGCTCGTTCAATTTTCAATGTCGGCTGCATGAACACAACAATAAAATATTACTAATGCAAATTAAATATTTTTAGTACCAAGAACTATACAGAATTTAAATAAAATAATTCACGGATTAGTGATTGCTGATTGTATTGCCATTCATATGATCCATACTAATCTACGTCCAATGTCAACAAGATAAACACTTTTAACGATTTTAGTAAAATTTTAAAAGCATTAAATATTCATCGGTGGCCGGTGCCCATTCATCCGATGAATGATAATAGTTTTCGAATTAAATTCAAACGTTTATTATTAATTTGTTATTGTTTATGTTTTTGGAATGAATATTTTTGTGGTCTTACGATGATTGAACCACCGCATTATTAAAAAGTTATACAAATATTGACACGTGACTATACTTAGGTAGATTTTTATTAAATAGCAAAAATAAAGTATTCAGACACCTTGAATCATATTTAGATACTTAAATTTAATGAACACGTTAACTAAAGTTGTTTTAGTGTTGGAAGGTAGGACGTCAACATAATTATTTCTGTCGAAGATTACAAACTGTTTAAATTCGATCGTAAGTTAGTATAATTTTGGATTACAGCTTAATCTACTTCTTTGTATTAGTCAAAGCCACAATTAAAAGTACCAAAAGATTCAATATATTTGAAATATATTTATATAAAATTCCACAATCCACCAGTAAGGCTTATGAATGGTGCGGGCTCTGTTAAGCATTTTAAAATGCGACAGAAGAAATAAATGTCCATAAAACTCTGCGTTTGTTAAAACACACAAAACACGTTTGAAAAAATTGATGGGTAAGAGGGGTAAACTGTATTGTCATTCAGTAGTTTAAAAATGAAGTTGCGACAATAATCTTAATTGACCCACTTTCAATTTCAGCAGTTTTGTTTTTATGAGAATTATCTTCAAACTGAAGAAGAAATATATGATCCATCATTATACACCTCCCTACATTTTCCATCTTGAACGAATGATAATGAATATTTATCAAATGTTTCGATAGCCAACATTTTCAGACTGTCGCCTTAATTCTTAAATTCGGATAGTGGCCGCGGTATTCACCTTACCGAAAATTTAAATAATTTCGTATCACACCTATTCAATGGGATGGTCTACCCACCAAACACTATAATTTTACTGTATAAGGACGTCTTTGTATTCGTGGTATACACAAATTTCTGTTCTTGTTTCGGTTCGTCACAAACGGTTACGATTGCATTGGTATTTGTGGAATATGGATTGGCAGATATTATGCCAAGTTCCATTATAGAATGGATAATCATGGTAGAATATCAATTCGACCAAAAATTTACAAAAATCTAATCCTGAAAATCAAAATATATTTTATTCCTCCACTGCTGCATCCCTCACTTCGAAAATATCTATTTATCTCCTCCGCTCAACATTTTTGGGAGTACTTGGTCTTTAAGATCTAAGTAGCCTCCATTGCTGGTCTTTCAAAAAAAAAATTATTTGTACAAAAGTACCAATACAATTGATACACTTTCATTAAAGGAGATTTGCTCTACAAAGCTCAGTAAGATTCTGTTGTTAGAGTGGTTCATAAAGATAATGAACTGCTCTCGCAGGCTGAAATGACTATGGAACCATAGAACCCAAAAGGGAGAAATCTCGATCCCTTTAAGATGAAAATAACCTGGAATCATGTAAAACTGTCTTGTCGATTCAGTGCAATCACGCCAAAAGTATGACGAATGTGACAAAACCGCTGATAAGAGGGAGACATAATTAGCGAAATTCAACCCGTTGGTGGAAGCCCAATGATTACACGGGATGCAACTTAGTCACAAACAGGAAACTGGATGAAACACTATTTTGGAGGCGGAATCCAGAACTACTCGGACCCTGGTGAACAGTCTGATACGATTGCGCTGATGGCTCACTAGCAAGCGTAAATGTTGAGGTTCCTGCAAATT
Source organism: Nephrotoma flavescens (assembly GCA_932526605.1). Classification (NCBI taxonomy): domain Eukaryota; kingdom Metazoa; phylum Arthropoda; class Insecta; order Diptera; family Tipulidae; genus Nephrotoma; species Nephrotoma flavescens. Next base: position 71,892,185 of record OW052221.1, read on the forward strand.
AACTTCCACCACTGCAAGGTAGCTTCGGCTGTGTTATAGTAAAAATCAGACCAGATAGGTATTGACTTGGTTCATAGGAACCGTGGGTCATTAGAGACCAAGTACTTGAACTTAAATCTCTTAACTATAAAACGGTACCAGAAAGGCAATCGGGAAGTGATACTTGTAATTGCCTTTGTTATTGCTTAAAATATTCAGACTGAAACTGTTAAACAAAATTCTCATAACATACAAATACGAATTAAGAACCGCTAAAACCAATACTTGAAGATTCTTGTGGCAAAATTGTTAAATAAGTTCAGGTATACGATAAACTTCCACGATCTATCCAGTAGAGATTTCACTGGCTGTTATTATGCGAATGTCACTCAAGACTAATTTGATGCTTAGTTGGATGGTCAAAAGTCACCATGGGGGTTAAAAATTTAATAAATTTTTCGTTTATAAATTTTTTTTAATTTTGTTTCAGATTATAAAATATACAAAATGGAATTTTATTTACACGGAAAATAGTGTCACTTAAATGACCTCCGCTTTCAGCTTCGCAATGATGGGCTCGTTTTAGAGCATATTCCATAACATCTTTCAAAATTTGTGTTTGTAGTGTTCGAATTTCTGCAACAATGTTTGCCTTGAGTTCAAGGATTGTCTCGGGCTTGTCCACATATACCCACTCCTTCAAATAATTCCAAAGAAAATAGTAGGGTACTGACAAATCTGGCGAACGCGCTGGCCAATTAATTTCCGAATTTATTATTTGCTCGAAATTATTCGCTCTCCAAAAATTTGCCTTAAAAGTTGCCATTGTGTCTCGGGCAGTGGGTGCAGTGGCTCCAACCTGATGAAACCACATCGCAGGTCTGTTTTCAAGAGCAGGACGTAAAAATGGCTCTTGGATTTTCAGAACCCCGGAACCTGCAGTTCTACTTATTAACAAATCCTTTCAAATGAAAATGAGCTTCATCACTCATAACCAGATTTTCAATAAAGTTTATTTCATTTCTGGCCAACTGTTTGATTATTCGGGTTCTTTGTTCAGTTGCGAATCTCTCCATTATTTATTCTCCAGGTGCTATTTATATAATACTTTTTACGCTATTTGCCGTAGGCACTTGGCGAAACACACTAATACTTAATAAACACATTTTATTAAACTCTTGGTTTTTATTTCGCAAAGTTTGATTTTTTGAATATTTTAATTAAAAAATTTGTTCAAAAAGTTTAAAAAATCACTCGATCGATTTCGACTTGTTAGGTCATCATTAGGTGTATCTACTGATTTGTAAAAGTAAAAATTTGTTATATATAGCAGAAAAAAGCAAAAAATAAACAAAAGAAGGAGGGGCAAAAAAATAAGCAATTAAGAGCAATACAAATTAATCTATTGATCGCGCAGGTAGGCGATTAGTCATCGGCTGACTAACAAAATTCAATGTATATTGAATTACATTTAATTATCCGACGTATTAGTCAAATTATAGAAAAGGGCGGGGTTTGTAATTAGTGAGAAACATATTTCTCTCTGTTCGTTAAGGATATTTTGGTTAAGAAATATTGATTTTCGAATTTCGTTAGAGTCTTACGAGGGTTCTTAGGTATCTAAACGTCTGCCTTTAGGTTGTATATGTAATATGTCTAAATTGTTCAAGCTATAGCTGTATGATTTTCTAAGGTTAAATGATTATGGAATGTTGATTGATTGCAACCAGATAAATGTTCTTTAGCTCTAAGTCCAAAATTGTGCCCAGTCTGGCCAATATAGGAGAAACTGCAATCATTGCAATTAATGATATAAACTTGTGAGGCTGCAATGTATTCGGTTTCTGTTGTTGACAGACTAACTGACTTTTGTCTTTCAGAACATCAGCTCACAACACCTTGACCAAGGAAAAAAACGTATCTGGAAGTTGATCGTCTTGTAATCACCAGCATAGGCCACATCGCTGTAACCATACAACTTCGATGTATCACCACCCTGGTACCAGATGCCCATGTTGAGCGTCCCTTTGATATACTTAAGTATTATTTTGACTGCGTTGACATGAATACTTGTAGGTTTTTCCATACATCGGCTTGCATCAAACTACACCGATGGCCTCGCGAATTTGCTTACTCCAAACTTGCTGATACATTTGATGGCGTACTGACCAGGCTACTTTTTATTTCAACAGCGAGAAGCTTAAACCGTATAAGTTTTTTGATAACTTGCAAACTCGAGTACTACCACTTTCATATCCAATTGACTGTTTCATAAAAACTATTTCATTCAGATCACCATAAAGAAAACCCGTTTTTACTTCGAACTGCTTAAGTTTCAATTTATTTGCTGCCACTACTGTCAGAATTACTCGAATAGATGTAAATGTTACAATTTTTACGGGAAAATTACATCACGCGCATTCCAACCTTTTTATTGTTTGGATTCCAGACTCTGTATCCTTTTACATTTTCAGCATACCAAACAAAAATACCTTTAGTTGATTTTGAATCAATTTTATTTCGCTTTTCTTTTGGAACATGAATAAATACGTCGCATCCAAACTTAATGTCTGATGTCTTGCTAAACCACAGCTCGAACGGAGTTTTGTCATCAATAGAACTTTTTCCGGTTCGATTAGTTACATTAACAAAAGTTATAATATCCCAAATACGTTTATCCATATCTCTTTAAATCAGCATGGTCATATAACTGCTACAACCAAAGTACGAATGTCTCTCTCTGCACATCCATTTTGCTCAGGCGTGTATATGGTACGCTTCTTTGATGACGTATACCTTGTTGCTCCATAAACCGTTTCATACCCTCATTAACAAACTCCAGTTCAATATGCGACCGGAAATATTTTAACTCATGACCACAATCTTTTTACATCAAGGCCACAAACACTTTGAACTTCTCAAATACATCCGATTTATTTTTTATCGGATACACATACCAATACTTGGAATAATCATCTCGAAACAGTACAAAATATTTAGCACCAAATGATTCAACGTCTTCTCTTTTCTATGGTCAAAACTTAAACGATGATGTTTACCCTGAACACGATGTTATTTTTCGATCGTAAGAATTTTCCATCTCCTATTTTGACAGATGAATAGCCTACAAAACTTGCAAACCATTCTCGTGTTACTCGCATATGGTGAGTTGCGCCAGAATCCAACCACCATAATTTACTGTTACACTGTGACTCACCACCATCACAAATCAAAGCATTACCATTTGCTTCTTTTAATTATTGTGTAATATTTCCGGATTTTTTGCAATCTTTTTGACAATGATCACTGGGTTTACACTTGAAACATCCTCCATTTTTATTGGTTTTTTGCCATTTGTTTTTTTTTTGGAATTGGAATTTCTTTTTAACCATTAATGCCTTAACCTTTTCAGTATTGCCACATTGTACGTTCATTCTAGCTTCTTCAATTGATAACCTCGACTTCATATTTTCTAATGTTCGATTAACATTTGACACTGAATCCCACGAATCAACATCGTACATATCAAGCGATTCCAAAATCTGAGTAGTTTGGATTTTTCACGTTGTCCATCCTGCAAGACCTTGTACCTTATCAAATTTTACAAAATCGTTTGCCATTATTTTAATTTTCTTTCGAAAACCACCACATTTGGCCTTTTTAAAGCCTCACGACATTACTGATGTCAACTCATTTTTGCGGTTACCACGAACTGTGTACGCCGAAATTAATAGGAAAATGTTGTGGGCGTAGAGAAGCTGAACCCACTCCATTCACGTGTTGAGTCGTACCACTAGTTTGTTGGAAAAATTCAAAAATGTAAATTTTCGGTAAATTTTAATTTGGTCTTATAATTCCAGGCTTTTTCAAAATCAAACTACGGTGTAAGTAGAGAGCATCATTAGATCCTCTAGTTCAGGGACAAACAACCAAACTTTCTAGTTTTATTCATTTTTTATAACTTAAAGTTCTCTCTTAAGAGTTTATAACATCAGATCACTCGAAAGCAATGAGAGACGAGTGCACAATGTTTGATGAGTGGAAGTAGTATTATACACCATGCATCCATCATCATCTAGATCACACAATTCATATTATCAGTGCAGATTATTCTATCGTGAGAAAATTCTGTGTTGGTGAAACAGGTACGCAGGTGCCAAAGAAACTATCAGCTGGAAATTACCGAAATAATTCTTTATTGCCGATTTTATTGGAAGTAATAGATTCTAACGTTAAATTCAATCTGAAACCGCAGTTCGATGAACGTAGGTAGTGCGCCAACTGTTGAGTTGGGGTTTGTTAAAATAATATATGGAATTTGGAAAATCTTATCATTACGCTGTCCATATAGAAAGGATTCGAAGGTGAAGCAGTTCTGAATCCTGCACTTCTGAAAATGTTACCTTCATTCTTTCATTTTCTCCATTCGTGATGAACTAAAGGCTAATCTTTGTTTCCGCCTCCCGACTATGAGCAATTAACTCAAGTCCGTGCTGAAGACGCACAACGACAATCTCAGAGAAAATCCAATCTTTCTAACGAGCAATTACCTCCTATTTGTGACCAAGAGGCGCAACGAAATGCTCAAAGTAGAGCAAATGAAACTCCTGAGCAAAAAACTCGGAGAAATACTACGAAAACAGCAAAGAGAAGCAACAATTCGTAATGCTACTTTAAAGATTGCCCTAACATCGAAATATTGTAGTGTATATGTAGATCATCACGATTTGGGTCCAACGACTTTTGAATGGCGGTAATGGCATTCTTTGGATTTCAAATGTAAACTTCCACAATAGCCCATCTGTACATGTTGAACACCAAAATTGGCTGCAGATGCACGAATGAGTAATTCATTTAACGAAAAGTGCAATAAAGATTCCATGGTAGATTTACCTATACCTACATGGGCCAGTGAAATATCCTCGCCGAGTCACATAAAATGATAATTGAAATTAGAAAAAGAGCTAGAACGATCTGGATCAAGCATTCCTGAATTGTCTTTCCTTTTCAACCGATCGCCGCAATGTTCAGAGACGATATAGTCTCCCGACAGCTAATGAGATAGCTGGAGTATTTAAAGCAAATGCGGATGGTGATCCACGTATAATAGAGACCTAAGAGTCTACAACAAAAGATCGAGTGAGACTAAACAGCTCTCATTTCTTGATGAAAAATGTGATCCCATGGTGTATCCACTTCTATTTCCCATGAGAGTTTTGGGATGGCATCTTGATTTAAAAGAAGTCACTACTGTGAAAAGAACTACCAAGATGCAATATACAGTAATTTATTGGCTGTAAGAAATGAATTTCACCATTTCCTTTCTGCAGGGAAATTTACTAAACAATTTATTGTTGATGCCTACTGCAAAACCGAAGCAAATCGGTTGCATTATATAAAAACACATCAACTCGAATTAAAAGTTGATAATTACGCCGGTCTATATGACCAGCTGCAAAATTTTGAAAAAGAAAGCGGACAACAACTTGGACGGACGTTTATTTTGTCTTTCCTTTTAGTGGGAGGATGAAGGATCAACTCCAAAATATCCAGGATGCAATGGGAATTATAAGAAAGTTTGGGAAACGAGACCTCTTCACTACTGTGATCTGCAATCCTAGATGGAAAGAGATTAAAGGCAACTTGAGGCGTTATAGTCCTGAGAGCAGGCTAGATTTGATTTCTAAAGTCTTAAATTCAAAAATTAAAGAACTTCTTAATGACATTACTGTAAAGAATGTCTTGGGTAGGGTTATTGCATACGTGTATGTAATCGAACTTCAAAAACATGGATTTCCACATTTACATATGTTGCCAACGCTTCATAATGAAGACGAACTTCGAATAACCGAGGCTATTGATAAATTGGTTTGGGCCGAAATACCAGACAAGGAAAAATACCCAGTTCATTTTGAACATGTCACAAGTCACATGACAAACGATAGATGTTTGAAAGATGGGAAATGTGCCAAAGAAATTCCCAAAGACTTTGACCAGGTAACGCGGCAAAATAAAAACGGCAAAATAAGAACTGTCAACCTTTGACTTTCCGCCCTTTGGTTTAAATTGAATCAAAGAGATTCTAAAGCGTGCAGTATTTATGTACGAAAATCCCAAAATATTATACCTTCCACACAGAACGTGGAGGAATAAAACATTAGAAACCCCGACAAAGGTGTGCCAATACAAAGCCATAACAAGAATGTATGGCATTCACTTTAACGACACTGAGCGATATTGCCTCAGATTGCTTTTTCTTCATATTAGAGGAGTACAAGATTGAGATGACATATATAAAGATTCCGAAGGCGTAATTTGTCCAACATTCAAAGAGAATTGTGACGCCAACATCTACTTGCATATGACAAAGAGTGGAATACCACTCTTACAGAAGCGTCTTTTACAACGTTTCCTAAGCAAATGAGACTTCTCTTTTTGGCATTTTTGGCAATCCACAAGATGCGGGAAGACTATTTGCTACATGAATTCGTACATGAAAGGTTGTCCGACCGACGCAGAAACTCGGGCATTACACGATATAATAGACACACTCCGTTTACATGGAACTGATTAGAGTTGGTTGAAATTACCTACTCCTAATGCAATTCATCATTATATCTGAAAATGGCCCTGTTTCTCAAGCAGAAACGAAACTTATCTTTTTGTCTAACCTGTTAGAGTTATATGCTTTTTCGTTGATGGGATTGCAGCAAATGGAAAACTTTTCCTGTGCAATACACTTCTCTACATTGAGAGGTCGCAGTCACATTGTGTTACCGGTTGCTTCCACTCGAATTGCAACTCTTCTTGAGGGAGGGTGAACTTATCACTCCCAATTTAAAGTTCCAGTACCAACAAAAACGCACTCGGTATCTAACATGAAACAGACGTCAGACGAAGCTCTGAAAGTCAGGAATGCCAAACTTATCGTTAAGGATGAAGCTGAAATGACTCCAAACATTGGGTGTGGTCCAGAACATCAGGGCCAGGTGAGTGATGGGTGCTCTTCAACACAAAAATGTGTCTAATTTACGCTCTACAAAAAAATCTTTGAGCGCGTTGATATGCTGTTTAAAATATAAATTATTCATTTATTCGAATTTTTCAAATTTCAAATTTCAAATCAAAATTTTGAAGTAACCCTACACCCAGTCATGCTACTTTCCCATTCGTAGAACGGGTCAATTTACTGGTACGACTATATGTCTCCCAAAACAAGAACCTTAATGAAAATGAAATAAAAATAATCAAAATCCATGTGTACCGGTTTTTTTTTTAGAAATTAAAGCCTCAAATTATCGACAAATGTGTTATCTCAATACTTTTAGTAATAATAAAGCAGTCGGATCACCGTCTAACTAAAATAATCCTGCCATACTTATATTATTTTACTTCTAATTAATTGAGTATCAAACGTCAACCGCTTCAATATTATATATTGGCTTACCAAACAACATTTACTGAAGATTGTCTTCAGGTCGATGTCTGACAGATCGGCAAACGCATATCCAATGCTAAGCTCTTTACAGCAGCGAAACTGTGAAATAAACTCTTTGAACAGAAAATTGAACAAATGTATATACTGAAAGCTTGATGGTATAAAATTACTACCCAGTGGCTCGGGGAGTATAATTTATGAACCACTGCGATAATAATAATTCCATGACTATGCATTGAGTGAATCAGTTTCATGACTAAAAAAAATATTATCATCTGTCTTGTTCACCCGACATTTATTAGCATAAAATCCAACAAAATATTTTTAGTGTCACAACAAGGTCTAAACGAAGCATTTAACACATGTTTGCCATTTGAAAAAACTGCAAATATTTAGTTTATGCAAAAACATTCTTACAGCTATAAACTGTTAGTGAGATTCCAGTTATTGCTAAGCCTCTGCTTTATCTTGTGCTGTTTACATTTTCTCGTTTCTTGATTCAGCAGACAATAATAAATTTTCTCATCTTTTCGGTCGATCCAATTTATCAAATAGCGTTGTACATAATCATGAGTATACATACTCGTACACTTAACTAATCTTAATGACGATGATGATGTTATTTGTAAAAACTAAAATTTCCTTGAATTCAATATGAGACATAAATTTTATTTCTGTGGAATGCAAATTAAAATGCTTGGTCGTACGCCTTGTTAATTCTGTACAGTGTTCATACAGAGTTTTCAGAATAAAACTTAATTGAATTAAACTTCGATTACAAATTTTATTCTAAGTAGCTGCTGTATGATTGAACCTAATTATATAGTTCTGAATTCGATTACGTGAAGTAATCCAACCATTTAATAAATGTGCGTGCAAGTTCAAAGCGTCAATAGTAGGGCGTGGGTGTAGACGGTAAAACGTAAATATTTATGAATTTTTTTAGGTTTAGCAAATTTGAAAAGCATATGAAGTTATCTCTTTTTTTCATCACAGGAAATTTTCTTTTTATTTCCACGAAACTATTCTGTCCCATCCTACACAACAACAAAAAAAAACAACAATATTCCAATTATTTTTCAAATTTTAAGTTCGTCATCGAACTCGGCATAATTTAAGTTAAAATATTAAGGATAACTTATAGCGAGCTCCTCAGTGCCAGCCCCATAACTTCCAAATACTAACCAATTGGCCTGCACCAGCCGTATATTCAAATTAAAGAAAATAGCCAACTTCCAGAATACCCATTATTGTTGAATATCATTTGTATCTCTTAAGAATTTGCTACACCGCTGAAAACACAATAATCAATTTTGACCTAGGAACTTCTTAAGAGATACAACTTAAACATTTTTTATTTATTATTTGATTTTAATTCTTTTTTTTTAATGGCTTAAACGTGAAAAATGATATCCCGCAAGTGATGGCCATTTTCTGTTTCATACATTCGTGCCCTTTCTAAAACATGTTCCTTAATTTTTCTCCAAATTTCAGGTGTTACGACCAGGATTTTATTTTGAAGGTTGTTTTCTAGTTCTGGTATGGTCGCTGCTTTATTGACGTACACACTTTCTTTCAAATAAGCCCAAAGAAAACAGTCGAGAGCGGTTAGATGTCTCGTAACAGAGCCATTGAATAAAAATTTTCCAACATCGTCCGATATTGAGCACTATTGACGGTAACTATTGCGCTGACTTCATTTTCGAAGAAATGGGGACCGACAATTTTTTCAGACGATATATACTCTGCACCATAGACTACACTAAAGTGGGTATAATTGTCGCTGATGAATTGACCTTGAAATTTTTTATTACTTTAAACCTACAGTTTTGCTTGTTTATGACGCGACTTAACTGAAAATGGGGTTCATCGCTCATTATTAAATTGTGAATGAAATCGGGTGTTTTTCCAACTTTTATAGTCTGTCGGTTTGGATTCTTACACAAACTGAATTTTTTATGTAAGCATTCTAAATGTGACCAAAATTCTTTGCACGGACCTTCGTCATAGCCTTAGTTGCGTGTTGAGTCCTTCTTGACGTTTCTGGACTATTCTGCACACTCTCCATCACGCATTGTAAGTGCGGCACGTCGTCTTCCCGAATCTGGGAGGTTTCTTACGGCACCTTGTTGTTGTAGCCCAACGGTTTATTGTTGGTCTAGATAGTACAGAATACACATTAAAATACCGTCGATAAGCACGTTTCGTCAAAATAAATGAACGTTAGTAATAAATGACTGAGTTGGCGTTGGTGTTGTTACTCAGATCTAAGAGAACACTGCCACCTTTGGTTTTATGTATCTATCCCAATTTCGATGTAGTGCTTTCCTGCTGTTTCTCGACAACTACGAAAGCGGACGATAAGGAAAATTTCAACAGAATAATGGAGAAAATAACATAAAATGTCTGCTGATTATTTTAAATTTCTTTTCTGCTGAATTTTTCTGCTAACTTTAATACTAGTAGCTTACTAACTTTTCGAATTGAATACGAATTTAAATTCGCAAATTTGCCATTCGCTTTATCGCCGAGATAACAAGTTGTTTTTAAAAAAATATGTGTTTGTAGTGCTGTGCAGACTAAAAGTTTGTGTTCTCTTATAGCTTAGAGATTGAATGACCGAAATGAAATTACATACGCATTTTCCATAAATTGAGAGATCTTAGTGTTTATTGCATGCATTTACAATAAAACTAACAATTACTTAGGAACAACAAATTTTAGTGCTGGTTTTCTGTATGTAAGCAGAAAGGCCAAATTTTGATAGAAACTTTTTTTACCAATATTCGGTTTAATAGTACAAAAAAAAAAATTAATAGTTCAAAAGAGGTCTATTTCTAGAATAAGTCGACTAGTCCATTGGCGCTTTCCCGCTCGGTTCTGTCGCTATTGCTATCCGGAGAGAATATCTTCTTTGTATTTTCTTGTATTGTTAACTGGTGCCATTGTAGTGTTAACTGGTGTGAAGCATTCCTTTATGAATATTTTTCTACAACTTTTGTCGTTTCTGCAATGATTCAAGTTGCCACTTTCGAAACACTTCTGTATTAAAAATTGTGTTAGGGAGTGAGGACATTGTTAGACATAATTTTTCAAAGAGCTCGACCGAGTACAACCCCACATGTAGCACTGTTTCCCTTGTAACCTTGTTCTCTACAGTATTGCAAAATATGCAAGGCACGTTCCTGGTATTAAAGAGGCTCATGCAATGTACTGAATGCATTTTTGATATCTAACGCAACGGAATTGTTTACGGGCTCCTTTCCATCTCCTACCACTAATGACATTTTTAACCAGCCTGGTAAGAGCTGATTTTTTAAGAACATCGGTTAACGAGGCAACATAGTAGACTATACATCAGGATAGGACATGTTAGTGCTACACTTGTACGGCCTGCCTCAAAGTTCGTCCTCAACTTGATCACATAAAGCGTTTTCTATAGTATATTATTACAGGCTTTGTTTAATGGGCTCCTTCAATGCACCACGTACCTCTCTTTATGTTTCTTATAGGATAGAAGAGGAGCAGGTTGGTGTTGTGAATCCAATAAATGACCTCGTCAAACATGTTTGTCTTCCATGCGGTATTTTGAAGATTGCCCTAGGATATATGATAGAAATGGCCATTTGTTATTTTTGCACCACGATTGCACCACGCTTGTTAGTGATGTTTTGGCCAAAAACGAAAATGTAATGATACCCCAGCCTTCTTCCATATTTATTAGGGACTATTTTCCAAGGTAGTAGACAAAAGAAGAAAATTCTTTCTGCTTGCCTTGATGCTCTTCTGGTAATGGAAAACTATACATATTTTCATAGATTTTTGTCTAAATTATATTTTTCTGACCTATTGATGGAATTAGGTTGGTATAAATATTTTCGAAACAAAGTTAATTATTTTTTGGAACAAAAGTTTCCCAATGAACTTTGTTTCGTAAATTTTTACACCAATCTGCGGATGCGAGAGAATAGTGCCACTGGATTTTTATTCTACGATTTCTTAGACTTCTAGATTGTTTGATTATATTTAACACTAAATAATTTTTTCGTGATAGGTTTACCGAAATGTTAGAGACCACAATTATATCAACAGATTGAAATCATGAATGCCTATTGATGACGCACAAATACAATATACTACCTCAGGTTCCATTTATCGCCTTCTTAAGGCTTTGTTTACTGTTGAATTGCCAGCTACCTCCATTATTTCAGGGATTCACAATCTGGCACGCTCTAATAAGATCTGATGCTGCGATCGTATGGTTTGACCAGATTATAGCTATAAATAAATGGGGACATTAAGGAAATGCTTTTCCGTCGTAGCAGCGATCTTTTTTCCGGATGAAAATGATAAATAACTCGAATGCTTCCGGTCGCAAAAATCGGAAATATCAAGATGAAATTTTTTTTTTTCTCAGAAAATATCAAGTGTTTCCCTTTTTTCGATTTAGACTTTGGGTACTTTTGAAGCAATTCTTCTACGGTGTTTCTTTATTACGTGATATTCGTTTGAGTTTCTTATAAAATTCAAAATTAGAGTTATACTTCTTTTTAGCGTTTTAGTTTTGTTTGGCTATTTTTTCCTAAGTATGTTTTTCAAAGACGTATTATCTAATTAATTTACTTAAATTTAACCTTTTATTAACCTTATTTTTATTAAAATATATTAAGTTTGGCACAAGTGGTCACCCTGTAAAGGAAACCCCTGAAAAGTTAGATACATTAAGAAATATTCCATAAAACCGGTAGCTTTGAAATGGAATTTGGTTTTCTGTTGTTCTGCAGAACCTAAACTCTTCGTTTTCCTTATTGATCACAGTCGGGTGCCAGGAAACTACTGTTTGATATAATTGAGACACTAAGAATGCAGAAGAAACCCTAGAATATGAAACAACTCTAGGATTTTTTAGTTTTTTGTAAAATATGAATTGTGGCATTAGAAAAGTCGCACTCGTTGTAAATCAACAACCTGAAAACAAATTTTCTACTTTTTAGTTCGGCAGTCACTTAAAAATTTCTTAAGAGAAACTACAAAATAATTCATTGAAAAAAATTAAAAACAGTTTGAAATAAATTTATAGCCAAACACTTAATAATTGGGTACAAAAGTAATTACAATTTTATAAATAACTAATTGATAAAAGTTTTCAAAGTCAATAATTGATTTATAATTTGAGCTAAATCGATTCAACACAAACAGCTATCCAAACAATCATCATAGATATAAATTCTTAAATCAACAGAACTAATTTCAATAATCTTGGGAATTCAAGCATTTAAAAAATTAATTTGGAATTATTTTAAAAATACAAATAATAGTTTAAAACCAATCTCTCCATTTCACATTCCAAACATCCCAAGCATTAGAATAAGTGATTTTACATTTTAGTATTTTTTTACATTTTATTTTGAGCTACGAATATTTATTCATCAAATATTATTTACGATGAAATCTATGTCGGATGTGGCCAAATTATTTGTCTTGATCGATGAGTTATGGAGAAATAGATAAATTTTCCGATGTTCCCGATGTAGACTCAGCATGACCTTCGCTATTAGAAAATCAACCGTACGTATTGATTTAATGTTAAATGTGGGATTTTTTGAGATATAGATCAGAAACTAAAAACAAAACTTTTATGGTCGTAGAATCTCAAAAATTTACATATCAAATTCTAATCAAAGATTTATTCCACATTTCCCAGGTAAACTGAGTATGATGCTTATATTTTGAGTATCCTGAGTATGACGCAATATTATTATTATTAAAGTTAGCTGGAACCTTAGCAGGTTCCGCAAGAAATCTTAAACAAGCCCCTTTCATTGTAAATTGGGTTGAAAAGGGCCGTGACCGTGACAAAAACTCTTAGCTGGTCTATCTTCAAAGATAAAGCGTATACTTCCTAAACCTAAGATTAAGTTTATACAAATGAAGTATTTTGTCTCTCAGCAGGTAGTGTAAGCAAGCCAATTATGCTTAGCCTAGTCATTAATGTAGTTCTCAATCGTTTTCTTGCCATAATTAAAGGTCAAGGGTGCCCTCGGTTCAGGTCCAAAAAATCCAGAAGTAAGCATAGCGTAATCATCAGTTATCTCATTTCCCTCAATATCACAATGAGAAGGAACCCACATAACCCTGGCAATATTGCAAGAGCAAAGAAGGCTATCGAGGTAGGGTCTCGATGTTATACGATGTTACTATCGATCGATACAGATTATACCTGCAACAATGCGATACTAAGAGCATGCACAATGATAGGCTTCACACGTTCGAGGTAGGGAATCAGTCCAGAGGGGGATGTATGGGGGATGGTATGTCCCATACCTGACAGGCATACTCGCACAGAGGTCGAACTAACGTAATGTAGAGCGCATTCGTAACGGATGGATCAAATAATCCTTTAGAGCAGCGCTTTTCGAAGCCAAGCACAAAGTTTGCTCTGTTAATCATATTACCAATATGATCCCTAAAGTTTAATTTGCTATCACAGATAACACCCGATGCCCCTGCAATAACATCTATGTTGGTGGAATAATCTGTAGGTTAAGAGTGTGGCCCTATTCTGTCTTTCCCTGGTAATATATATCGACGATCTACTCATAGCATCAAAAAATATGGAAGATCACTTTTTTATTATTTTTTTTTGTTTTTCGTATTTACTCCTGCAATCTGTTCTGGGGCTTGTTCAAGACTCTCCTTGCTATTTCGCGGTTTGCTTATTCCGTCCTCCTTACTTTTATGCCAGCCAGCCAATCCGACGACCTACGGCTATAGGACCGATTTTAAGACCTTTTTTACGCTACAATTTTAAGACCATCTGCATATTGCAAGCTTCATGGCAGCCTATACTGACATGAAAGATGGGTCGGCACATGAGTTTACACTCAGACCGGGATTCGAACCCGGTACCTCCCGATCTAAATGCAAAAGCTTTAACCACTATGCCATTTTTACTTAAAACACGTATACAAATTATTATCCCAAGATTAAACGAGGCCGGTCTTATCATTAATTTGAATAAATATGAATTCGCCAAAAATGAATTATCATTTTTAGGTTTCGAAATTTCCAATCAGGGCAAAACGGCGTAAATATTGCTTATGGACATCCATCTCTTAAAATCTTTGGACGTTTCTGTTAGTTTCTTTTGTGCACTATACGGCTGACCGTATATTTTATCATACAAAATATAATAAGTTCAATAAAATAAAAATTGTTATAGCAAAATTATTATGTTTATTGGTCAAAGACGTCCTATATGAATGCTATTGTTTTAGACTCGAAAATTATTATTTCAACAACTTTTTATTCTGGGTGATTAAACTAGGCCTAGCTGGAGCTACGCTAAATGCTACACTCACATTTACAATTATCTCGTATTCGGCATTTAACAAACCGATTTCGCATTTCCATCGTTTATTTGTCAATAAAATTGATGGCAGCGAATTGCTATCAACCTGCCAATTTTTGATCCAATAAAACCCCGACATGATTGGACATTGGTCTACGGGTGGCAAATTTGAAGCAACTACAAACGATTGATACCAATAAACATCTCCCTTTAACATTTCGCAAAAATTTGGCTTGCGGAACGAATATATGAGTCGGTACTCATTACCTTGGAAGCAGTCCACATGAGATATTACCGAACACGAATCATCCAATGGTAATAAAATTGTTGCGTTGCCATTAAGTACATACGTTGTGCGATTGTAGCGAGATATTCGGCCGTTAACATAGCCAAAATGGTGAGTGTTTGTCTCATGTTCTATGAAATGTTCCATCGTTACGTCCATTAGTTGCTGAAAACACATTTCGTTTAACGTGTGTAAAAATTTACATAAATGGATAAATAATTACCGAATTTGATGAGCAAATCACAAAAATTTCTAGTGCTCCAATACACATTAGTACCTTTAACAACATTATATGATGATCTATGCAGTAATTGAATAGCGCATGGTGGTTTTATAAATTCTGTGATTTAATCAAATCATGAACATTTTTTTAAAACAGAGGGTTCATGTTATTTTCAATACAAATTTGATGACACGACTAAATAAATGTTACAAGTTTTTTTAAACGCATTTCTTATCTCTCTAATTGTTTTAATTTATTTAATAGATAAGTAGTTGATAACTGTGCGGTTAGTAATGGTTTTGATAATGAATGCGAATGGAGGAATTCCTGAATTAAAACGTCCAACAAATTAGCAGGCTGTCTAGTGGGATCCTACAAGATTTTAAAGAAAAATTAAGCGTCTGTCACGCCAGCCGGAACCATACCCTCTACAGCACAACTAAAAATGGCGCAAGAAGCACAATGGGTAGTACAATCATTTGATTTACAAATCATTTAGTAATTTATCTTTCTTAAATAAAGATTCACATTTGACGGGCAGTAACCCAATGGTTACTCCCGTTTGAATTAAAATAATTTATTATAAATATTTCTCTGTCCTATTTAAATACAACTGCCCAGTTCTAAAGGTTTCTGCCTTTGAAGTCTTATTTCTGCATTGGTGGTGTCCAACAAACTTCGTATGCCGAGATATCCGGCGAATGTGTTTCTTTGCATTATTTTTTATCTACTCACTCACTCAGAAAAAAAGATTACTACCAAATACTTAGTTAAATTAATTTGGTTGTTTTAACACAAAATTCTGAGGTAGATTAACCAAATCTCTTGTTTAATTTAAAAATGTGGTATTTCCTTACTTGGTTACTACAAAAAGTGAGTGAAATTTGAGTTACCAGGATATTAATACGTAGTTTTGTTAAATTTAACCAAAAAAGATTATGTTAGGTGAACAATATTACTGTTATAACTAGCAAAGTATTCTGGTTTATCTTTACAACATATTTTGACCTATAAGTATTGTCATATAAACTAAGACTTGTTAAAAGTTACAATATCTATGAAGGGGTTACGACAATTGCGTAGCATATCTTTAAAATTCGCTAAGGCATTGTGAGTATACTTTAAATATTTTGAACTTGTATTTCAATATTTTTGTAGTTTGGTCATATGCATTCTGATGAGACGACTTAATTTTTTAATATAATGAATTCAATGTTTCATTAGCTGGAAACGAAACTTCCAAGTTCCAACGTCTTGGTAAAAAGTAAATTTTATCAAAACATATTTGACACTATCACTATATTTAACACTAACGTGAAAAATTTTCTCTTCCGGTAATTTTTTGTCAAGTTGCTGCCCGAATTCTGTGATAACTTTTTTGGTAAAAATTCCCCGCCCTCAGTTTTAATTTTAGTTTGAAAATATTGAAGTTAATCATTATAAGATTAACATTAAGTTATAAATTATTAAAAATACTTGAAATCATAAATCCAGTTATATTTATTTAATTTTAACTTTGTATTGAATTATATAAAAATCGAAATACAATGATATTATTGAATATTTAACCTTAAGTCCATTTCTTTTACATATTAAACAGCTTCTAATCATAATGAATGCTCTAAACAAGTGCATTCAATAATTTCCATCCGATTAAATTATCACTTATCTGTCAAAAAATACTATGCCCATAGACTATGATAATTCGTGTGTCTTCGATATTTTCGCAATGTTTGTACTAAAAAATATTTATCACGCAATTCGGGCACAGTCTTAATAGAATATATAGATGTAAATATGAAAGAATCAAATTTCGTATGCTACGCACGTAGTAATTCGCTAGTAGTACAACTACATGGTATTGTTCTATATAGGTATAGACAATATTGCAATGTAATAATACAACATCAGTCGCTGCGACATGATGAGAAGACAGATTTTTTCAAATCAATAGTCTCATCTGTTCGAAACTGATTGCTGTGATTGTTAAACATGTATAAGTCAAAATTCAAGCAATTTATTTGTGTATTGTAATATCAGAATTTCTACCTATTACCCAATACATTTCCTTATAATTATTTGCTGTTTAATTCCCTTTTTTTTTAACATGCTCTTTCCATCCGAGCTTGCAATCGAGCGTCAAGCCAGCTGTATTTGCTTTTTTTTTTTTTTTTTTTTTTTTTTTAATAAAATTTTATTTATTTATTTAAATTACGACTGAGTCTTGCACCCATTTAGTAATTTACATTACATAGTAAAGTATTTTGATTAGTCGGCGTAATCAAGTAGTTATCCCCAGTTTCGTGTAATTCCTCAGATTTTTCGCCACAGTAAGTCTACTGACCTCCTGGTCGCGATAAGTTCAGTGGTTTGGTTCTTTGCAGTCTTCTTGGTGATGTAGTATAGTCAGCATACAGCGTATGTCCAGATATTCATGCTGGTGCAGACGTTGTAGGTGTTTTCTTGCATGGTGCTTATTTTCATCCGCGACAAGCTCGATCTTTAGATCTCGATGGGGTTTGTCGGTTCAAATGTACCACGGTGCATTAACTATACATCGCAGGATTGTATTTTAAACTGTTTGTATCATTTTGATATTTTGTTTTCTTGGCACAACCCCAGAGTTAGTTACCATATGTCCATACAGGTTTCAGGATTTGTTTATATAGCAGCAGTTTGTTATGGATCGCTAGTTCAGATTGTCTCCCTAAGAGCCAATGCATTTTCCTAAATTTTATGTTTAGTTCTTCTCTCTTCTTTTTTATGTGTTCCTTCCATCTAAGTTTAGCATCTAAAGTCATGCCAAGATATTTAGCAGTGTTTGCATGCGGTACTACTATCGAGTTTAGCTTTATTGGTATATGATCAACTTTTAGATTTGTAAAGTTGACTTGGATTGATTTTGCTTCATTTAATTTGATTCGCCATTTCTTTGTCCAATTACATATTTGGTTAGTAGTTTTCTGTAATTTACTAGTGGAGTCATGGATGTTCTTTGCTGTTGCAAGTATTGCGGTGTAATCTGCAAAAGTCGCCATTGTTGCTTCTGTAGTTGGTATATTTCTAGTATATAGGAGATAGAGGATTGGCCCAAGAACACTTCCTTGTGGTACTCCTGCTGTTTTTTTTTAGTTGGGAGTATTCATTCTCATACTTTACTCGAAAGTGCCTCTCTGATATGTATGATTTTAAAATTTGAAAAAATTGCTCCGGAATATCTCGATGAAGTTTGAATTCTAACCCCTGGTGCCATACTTTGTCGAATGCTTGCGCTACGTCAAGGAATATAGTTGAGCATATTTGTTTGCTTTCTAGTGATTTCTCGATTACATCAGTAATTCGATGTACTTGTTCTATCGTAGAATGTTTTTCCCTAAATCCAAACTGATGTGAGGGGGTAAGATTCCTTTCTTCGATAATTGGTTTTAGTCTTTTAAGAAGGACCTTTTCAAATAGTTTCGATAATGTTGGTAGCAGAGAGATTGGCCTATATGAAGCTTTATCATTAGGAGGTTTGTTCGGTTTAAGTATCATAATTACATTAGTCGAAATCAAACCTGACTTGAATTAAGCTCCACTGGAATCCAGTTGACTTTCTGGTTTGTGAAGTTTACGTGAACCGATTTTGCTTCGTTTAGGCTGATGCCTTTGTCTGGCTACTCACTGAGTTGGTTGCTTGTTGAAATTTTGTCGTTGCTTCTGATATACACTTTCCAGTTGTCAGAATATCTGTATCGTCTGCAAATATTGCTATGGTAGCACCTTCTCTATTTGGCATATCTCTGCTGTACAGGATATATAATACGGTACCCAGTACGCTGCCTTGTGGTATGCCTCCTGCTATTCTCTTTAGTTCAGAGTACTCTCACACATCTGATAGCTCGTAGTCGTACTGGGGGGTCCCGCACATCTGATAGCTCGTACTCGTACTGGGGGGTCCCGCTATCCACCGCTAACCAGCAGCCATGTTACAAAATAAAAAATATTAACGTGTGGCCAAAATTCCCAAAGTACAATCAAAATAAATAGAAACTCCAAATAGCATACAAAAAAAATTTGGTCTAGAATTTTAAAGATTGATGGCAAAATTTTAAACTAGAAATTGAAACTAGAAAGATTTAACAAGAAAAGAAACGGTAATTTAAAAAAAAGGTGTCATACTATACTTTACAATTTTCCTTTGTCGGACCATCCAGATTGATGAGCAGTTTCCCGAAATTCCGCAAGATCGTAATCCAGGGTGCACCACTGCTGTCTTCTCTTATATACGCACGCCCGTAGCAATGTTACTTATACACTGTAGTGTATTGTATATACCTCACTCTCGTATTCCGATGGTATATACGATGGTATATAATAGACCCTATTAAAGTTAGCCGACTCCAGACGAAAAATGTCGATAATGTAGATTTAAACTAACCAAACGAAAATGACAGCCGGTTCTTGTCGGTAAGAACCCAGCCGAAAAAAGTCGATAATGTAGATACGGATTTTAAGCCGGAATGTAATAATTTAAATTAGAAATTTTTATTTTGTTATTCATAAAAACCAACTAAAAAATTTAAAATGAGAAATTTTCATTCGAAACAATTAAAACTAATATACCAAACCAAATTTCTCTAAGTATGCCGTATTAGATGTTTGGGGAGGAAACGCGTGAAATGCATCTATAGTTACATGTTTGGAGAGTTTTTTAAATGGCACTTCACCTAATAATTATCATTTAAAAACTTCAGGTTAATTTCCATGTGGCGAGTACGGGAAAACTCGATTGAATATATCGCACACACAAAATTTGAAAATTTCTAAAAACTGACCGTTTATTGATGATCACACCTAGAAAAAATTTCAGGTCGATTTCTATGTTGGAAGTTCAGGAAAACTCGATTGAATATATCGGACACATAAAATTTGAAAATTTCTAAAAATTGACCGTTTAAAGTGTCATGGTTGGAAATATATTCAAATGAAAGGTCTTATTAATGCTCACACCTGGAAAAAATTTCGGGTCGATTTCTATGTTGAAAGTCCGGGAAATTTTGATTTCTATGTTGAAAGTCCGGGAAATTTTGATTGAATATATCGCACACGCAAAATTTGAAAATTTGTGTTCTTAAGTGTGATCATCAATAACACCTTTCATTTGAATCTATTTCCAGCCATGATACTTTAAACGGTCAATTTTTAGAAATTTTCAAATTTTGTGTGTGCGATATATTCAACTGAGTTTTCCCGGACTCTTCACGTGGAAATTGACCTGAAATTCTTGAAGTTTTGCTTGATATGAGCCATCGAGTTTTCTCAGTAATATGAAGTTTTCGAGTTTTCTTAGTAATGAATCGAAATAAACATTTTTGATTTAAAATGATATTACTGTTTAACACCAAAATTATTTGTAAGCTTTATCGACATTTTTCGACTGACTATGTATATGAATCTACCTTACCGACTTTGACAAACGATAAGTTGATTTACATCTGCATTATCGACATTTTAGGCTGAAACATTTCCGTTACATAGCCGAATCTGCATGATCGTCATTTTCGGCTGGCATATTTATATTATATTTATATTTATACGCTTAATAATTCGTACACAACGAAAAGTTAATTGGTAAAAATGAAGTATAGATGGAGAATATGAAAGAATCGAATTTGGTACGCTATGCAGTAATTCGCTAGTAGTACAACTACATGGTATTGTTCTATATATAGATAATATTCCTATGTAAAAATATCAACGTCAGTCGCCGCGGCCTGGTGTGATGACTGATTTTTTTCAAATCAATAATCTCATTAAGTTCGAAACTGATTGTTGCGATTCTTGCAGATCTTCCATCTATAATTCAAATTAAATTCTAATTTTTTATGTTTAATTTATTTTTGGTCACAATATATTATTCCGATTTTCGACCCGTTTGATGTCTCCAAATAGTCTCCTGTTTAACAACCAAAAATACGATGTCCCCGTTTCATTTATACTTTTTCTTTTAATCAATTTATTTTCGATCTATATGACGTCACCTGTACTAAACAATTTTACCCAGCTGATCAATTTCGCAGCGGTAATGCAGAACAGTGTAGGTAAGTATGAATAAAAATGGTTAAGTATGGAAATGCAAATTATTCAAAGAGCTAAATTAATCCAAAAGGAAATTTCCGGTAAGTATATAGAATTTCGATAGGTCGGTAGTTCAAACAACTGGCTGCGGTAAAATTTTAAGAAAATTAAATTTAGGAATTTCGTTACAAACTGCTTAGGTAGATCTTGATGCAATTTAAATTCATGTCCTTGGTGGCAAACTTTGTCGAAAGCTTGTGCTGCATCTAAGAAGATACTGGAACACATTTTCTTTTTCTCAAGTGCGTCTTCTATTATGTCCATTCTACTATTGGCTTGAGCCTCTTGAGCAATAATTTTTCAAATAATTTTGAAATGACAGGAAGTAGTGAAATCGGCCTATACGATTTTTTGTCCTTTGCTAGTTTGCCTCGGTTTAGGGATCATAATTACTTCGACAACCTTCCACTGTCGTGGGACATATTTTAGTCTGAAGGCAGCATTGATTATTTGAACCAATTTTCGTAGTCCCTTCTAGATAATGGCTTTTACGACTTGGCCAGTAATTAGATCATAAGCTGGAGCTTTTTTCGAGATTGTATATTATGGTCATCAATTTTGCTAATTGTTGTTGTTTTCATCCGCAGTTTTCCTGGGTAACGGTTGAAAGGTTTCTTCCAAATGGCCCGCAAATAAAGTAGCTTTTTACTTGTCACTTTTGGCCCGCATCTTCCTTCTTCATTTTTAATAGGCGGTACATGCATTTTGGTCCTTTTTAATCCCTTTGTTACTTTCCAAAGAAAAGAGACCACTTAAGTACTTGTTAATAGTTTCGTTCTTAATTTTTTATACAAGTTGTTTCAGTTTATTACACAGATAATTGAGGATTTTTTTGTTTTCCGGGGCGCGTGTCGTCGTTTGCCAGGTCTTTCGTGCTTTCCGTTTCTCTCTAACTAATTCCCTGACTTCAAGGGGATAATTTTGATCATCTTCCAATTGCACAGTTGTTTTAATTGGCACTTGTAGGTTAATTTGCTCTTCAAAAAGTTCTTGGAATTGGTCCCAGTCGATTTTATTATTTGTTAGCCTGGACAAGTTATCCTTATTAATTATCATTAACGTCACCACCAATAATAAAATTGAATCCTAGTGATCTAAAAGAGTCTGCTATAATCTTCTTTGTTTAGATTATAGCGTTGAGGGCAGTAGATAGAGGGAATGTATTCATTACTATTATTAGTTGCACTTTTACGGTTTTAACTTGCATATTTTCTTCTTTGATACCAGGTTCATCATACTGTTTACTGATTATCCTTTCCTCGCATTTCCTCCTGGGTGAATGAAAGATTTCTAACTCTGGAACGTGCTGCTCTAGTCCGTTCAATTTTTTCTTGTATTTTCTTGTATTTATATATTTTTACTTTTTTGAAATTCACTCAGAAAAACACTCAGAGAAAAACTTGGATCAAAAGAAACAAAAATCTTAGTCTATTTTGCCAAAATCTTCGTGATTTTCGATCAACCAAATGTCTTAGTTAAAAACATTCAAGATCTTAGTTGAATAAAATTTTAATTTTAAATAACCAAATCGTGGTTATTTAGTTTTTAACTTAGTTAATATAACCAAAAACATATGGTTATTTTATTGGATAGAAGTGGAAAAAATGGAAACAATGACCAACTATTTTGTTAAATCAACCAAGGGAAAAAAATATTTTACTAATGACTTGTTAATTCTACCTCTTCTTTTTAGTAAATGTAACCATATTGGCGGTTAATGTTGCAAACGTTTAAAGTTGAACACATTACATCAAGGTGAGGTTACCAAACCAAGACGTTGGAAGTTTGGTTTCGAACTAATGTAACATTGAATTCTTTATATTAAGAAATTCAGTCGTCTCATCAGGCTGCAGTGACCAAACCAGGGATGATATTGTTGATCCTATAGTAATTTTTTCGTATTTAAAAAATATTTAAAGTACTTAAAAAATATTTAGATAGTTTTGGGCAATATTTAGTACTTTCAAAAGATATTCGATGATTCAATCATCGGGTTTCCGCCATGTATCTATAACTGGTGGCTTGGTTTTTATTTAATTTCTCTCTGGTTACCTTAGAGTTTTGAAGAAACTGATACATTTTGTTTTTTAGCCTTTGAAGTTCTTTGGCTACTTCATATCCTCTGTAATTCGCAGGATGATCCCCTTTACAGTTTATGCATTTTGTATGGTTGTTTCTACCCTCCTTACACTTTCTCGCGTTGTGTTTTTCAGCACCTTTTACCCATCTAGGCTCCCGACCACAATATTTTTGCGTGTGGTTGAAACCTTAGTTTTTTTTGCATTGAGGTATTAGCCTCGGATTTTTCTTTAAGGGATTCTATTTTAACCTTCATATTTAATTTGCTTTGATGTTGAAAATTTTTTCAACTTTCTCCTTTTTACTAAAAGTAAAGCATAAAGAGTTGGAGCTCTCTTTTTTTACTTCATTGTTCTCACCTCTCCCTCGTTCTAGGATATTTACTGCATCTACACGTTGGATGAAGGCCCTTGCCATAACCTTAATTGCACGGTTGTTTTTATCTTCGTATGTAAATCATTCTTTACCTTCGTCATTGAGCTTTGTGTATTGATTTTCGAATATATTAATTGGTGGAGGAGCCTTTTCTTTCGGTAAAACCTTTTGTTGTTGATTTTCTTGCAATTATTTTTGTTACTGATGTGCTTTATTAGTATTGGTAATTCCAGTTACATTAGCTTGCGATTATTCACCAACTTCAGGCGAGAATTCTGCTCTTCGTTTTTTGGTAGGTCTTTCTCCCTTTTCAGTAGGAACTCGGTGTCATAGCTGGTGTATGTACTTGCTCCGTTATAACTGGTTAGACGGTTTAGAGAAATCCTCATTTCCATTTCTTTGCGCTACTTTAATTCTTCGTTTTCCTTTTTTAGTTTGTCAACTTCGATTCTTTGTTGGGCTATAAGTGATTATACTTCACTTAGTTTCCGACAAAGTTCAGCGTTTTCATTTTCCTGCTGATTTGCCGAGTTAGTTTGTCTAGTTGGTGATCTTGACAACTTTGAACTTCTTAAGAAGCCCCTGTGTGCCCACAGTTTGTGCACTATATGATTTTTTAGCCGGAAACTTATAATTCCAGCCGAAACCCGATAATGCCAGCCAGAATTATACCACAGCCAAACCAACTATGACATGAGAAGCACAATATATTGTGTATCGTTTTGCACAATTCAGGAATTTGACTCATCCCGCTACAAACGCGACACGCATCTCTCTGACAGCTTTATATATGTGATCCCTCGAGTATGATGTTGGGTCACGTTTATGAGATGTTTACAATGTCATCAATCTCGCGCAACTTTATACGACGGTTATTCATAATTGTTTCATAGACTTTCTCGATCAATTCTGGTGATTTTAACTTTTTGGTCTTCCTGAACGTTTGGCACCACTTGCGCTTGTGCAACCACTTTTAAATTTATTTGCTCAATTTTAAACGGTTTCTTTTGACCGTGCATGTTCGTCTGTTGTTACGCATTCTACTCTACTTCTAGTAGTCTTCCACTATTGATGAGAATTGGATTTTAGAATGGTATTCAAAGTGGAAGGGAATATGGAGTTAACGAAAGCAATCGCAAACGGCGGTGATAATTATCAAAGTGGTGATTTATAATTGAAATACACAAACATCGCCAGACGCAATAAAAAAAATAACCCCGAACAGCGATAGACATGTATATAAGCGCGAGCAATTTAGAACACAGACACAGTTGTAATGTAACCAGTGAACAGTGCAAGTCAAAAAGTAAAAGTGCGAAAAGTAGTGAATAGTAAAAGTGAGCAATAAACGAGTGAAATAAGTGATTTGCTGTATAAATTAAAGGTGTAGAGAATAAAATTTGTAATTCAAAATGCTGAGTCTTTTATTTTCAAATTCGAGTACGAACCCATATTGAATGCCCGAAATTCGTAACAATATCATCTCGAACGCAACCAACTTATCATCGATTAACTTCCCATTATGTGATGCAACATTGTACTACAAAGTTGAAAATCACACAACATCCCTTATGAAGATGCAACATCAAGCAACATGGTAACGAAGAATTGTGCAATACCACCAATATCGCGCAGCATCATGCAACTTGATGCAACATGACAACTCAACTGGAGGACTCCTAGATGAATTAACTAGAAACCAGAACTCCTTGTAATCCTTTCTGTGCATTCGAAAATTCTGACCCGCCAAAGTTATTGGCCCAAGCCAACATGACACAACATAGTGAAATAACACACAACATCCCTCAACAAGATGCAATATAAAGCAACATGGTGCAACATGATGCACATGACAACAACATGAAACACTCACAACATCGCAACACCGTGTAGCACCACGCAACATCACGCAACAAAATGAATTATCCGGAAATCAAAATTCCTTGTAATCGTTCTCTTGCATTCGAAAATCCTGCCCAGCAAGTTTTTATCAAAATCATTAAAGTAAAATAAAATGTTAAAATAAGGCCTCGGAGCCGAGGGAATCCCATGAATGAGGACCCATCGGAATCGATTCCTGGCACTCGAAAACCGTCCTAAACAGTATTTATCAAAGTCGTGGCGGTGAACTTGCTTTTCAATTTGTCTTCGGCTCACACGAGTTTAAAAAAATTCGTGAGAAAGGCTTTTTAAGTGCCAGGAACCAGGAAGGAATCGGGTGGGAAAATTAGGTTAGGAATATTTCTTTTTCGGTTCGACTGATTTTTATAGGATTTGCGGTGGAAATGGTTTTATAATGCGACAAGAATGGCGATGAGTATTATTTTCGGGAAAATGCGTTTAGGGTGTCCTTCGGTAAGGCCCGGTCACATTTTTGTAAGGAAAATTTTGCTTAATGGATTTTCATAAAAACTGTTGAGAGGTGTTTGTGAGTGCCAGGAATTTATTCTTTATGCGTTCTTATTCGTTAGGGTTCTTGGTGAAGTTTGGTCTTCACCCTCGATAGTAGGGCAAGTAGAGTGCCCTCTCTGTTATTTTAGGGTCCCGGGTTTCGATTTCCAGTGCTGACCAGTAAAAAGTTACGACTATGGATGTCATAATTGTAAGGTTTTCTCCATAAATATTTGACTCTAACGACTTAGATGAAATTGGTCGGGGTATGGTTTTCGAAAGGTAAGTAATGTTGCACCATGTTTCATGATGTTGCTTCGTGTTGCGTCATGTGTACTGTTTTGTGGGATTTTATACCATGTTGATGAGATCGGTTTTGTGAAATTGTGAAAACCTTACACATACAATTCTCTTTATGTTAAACATTGGATAGGATTCCAAAATAAGTTCCAGATGCGTCTCGCTTAGTCGAATAAAACAGTGGAAGTCGGTTGGCACTACTTTTCAATTAAGCCAAATCCAGTGTTGTGTGTCTACGCGTATTTCCGAATTGTCTACATGTTGGTGTCGAAAATAGCGTAGACGATAATTGGTAGAATATGTAGACAATTCGTACAAAATGTATATTATTGCTTTTTGATGTTGTTTCCATTGTATTTCTGTACCAAGTCGTCATCAGATAGTTTTCAAGTTTAAATTGGGGTTTACCAATATTTTGGCAGTTAAAATTCAATTTTTATAAAAAAATAGTTGAGATTGACATATCTTGGTTAACCGAAGGCTTCGATATTGATACAACCATTTTCATTTTCGTTTGAGAAATAAAATTACTTTTTAGGTTTAATAAAATAAAATTTTCTTATAAATAGTAGACATTCGTTTAGCGTACACTGGTAGCTACCGTTACTTTCATACCACCAGGCGTTTACACGTTCCTGTCACATTTGCTGATTTCTATAGTATCGATTATATATTGACGACGATGTAACCTTTCGAAAAGGAATCCGGAAAATGGGAGAATCTTGTAAGGCTTGTTTCTGTATCCAGCGGGCTTTATAGAAACCAATAATCTGCATTCTGGTTCAAATCGAGTTAGTTTTTGGTGAGGATTTTGTGTTGTAGGCGATATCCATTTTGTTTCGGTTAGTTCAGGATTTCGTTTGTCCGAGACATTCACCAATTGATTATCAACCAACGTTTGCTTTTTCTGAACTTTTCTCACAAAAATTATTTTTCTTAAAATGGGCCCCCTCCCCCCAGGGGCAGAGATAGACAAGACAACAACCACTTCATCACATACTGCAAGAAACCATTGCTAGGATTAGTACAAATTTGGGTCACCACTTGGAGACATCATGGAAAAGAAAATGAATACTGGAATGAAATATGGAATGAAACGAACGCAAGCCCTGGGAGCTCCGGTTAGGATTGGACCTGTCATGCTTTAATCCTAATTAAAAATGATAACAGAAACGAATACTAGAATAAATAATACAAACCGGGAAATATCGACCATCGACTTTTATACACGGATAAGAATCGGAAATTGGAACATGAAAACTCAATGAAAGATTACTAAATCGGAATTCTCGGCCTCAGTGAAATAAGATGATAAAACAGTGGTGAAATAAACACAAGCGGAAGGAATTCTGATGATTATAGATACTCTGAACGCGATGAATAAGGAGTGAACATATTTACAAGAACTAAAGCAAAAAGGCACTCGTGGAATAGAAACCCGTTAATAGCACGATAATCGTATAGACGTAACAAGATTACTGTCAAAATTATGAAACAGAACTAAAATATTGTGATATGCAACTGAAGACAATGCAATGCAGATGAAACAACTAAGGATGGGTTCTATGAACAACTACAAGCCACAATAACAAGAATACACAGTAAATGAACAAGATAATACAGATAACACCGACCTGACAACCAACATATACAATGAAGTATTAGACTATGAAAAACGACTCATCGACTTCTGCATCACAAACCTACTATTCATAGGCGTAAAATAAATTTCATAATAGACACAAAAACATATACAAATATGGACATCACCTGCAGCTCGATTCTGGTTTTTCCTATAGGAAAAGGAATTAGGAAAAATATTTTCATAGTATTTTGGTTACAAAATTTTTTTTTCTGACATACTATGGTAAGGAAATAGTTAGTGTAAATTTTTTCAGAAACAAAATTAAATTGGGAATATTTTTCCTATCCAATTTCGATACGGAAAAAATAATTCCTAAATTATACAATTTTAGATCAAACATGATTTCTCAGTAAGCCAGAAAATGAAATTATTGACAAAAATACTATGAAAATATTTTTCCTACTTGCTTCCGACCTGCTGATGGCAGAATAATGAACCAAATAAATCACGTAATGATTAAAAACAAATTTCTTACGTCTTTGCAAGGTGACAGAGCAATGAGCGGGGCAGATATTCAAAGTAACCACCAACTGGTAATATCACAATCCAAAATGAAGCCTGTCGCTTTGAAGCGGATGAAGAAATCATCTAATCTCCAAATCATTGCAGAAGAAACATCAGTGTAGAGCTACAGTCTAAACTAATCGAAGAAGCCTATATCGAAAAACTAGAAACACACTAGGGCGGGCAAAACCTGGATCAGTGATAAAATTTGGAAGAAAATTGAACCTGAAGTTGCAAATGTGCCAACAAAATACGTTTGAGCTGAAACGCGACAATACAAATATATGGTACGAAAAATCAAGAAAATTTCAAGGAGTGGTCGTGAATAGTACACTGAAAGCATTCTCAGAGTAGGAGAACAGGCTGCAGCAACCCAAAACACGTGCATACTTAAAAAACCAATGCGTGCGGCGGGCAACGATACACAAATTCGAATTAGCAACTAGCGTTAATATCGAACCCGTGGATGGAACAAGCTGGCTTCAGACCAGGGCGAAATTCCACCGATCATATATGATGTGTGTTACATCATCATTGAGCAGTCTAATTAATGGAACTCACCACTGTACGTACTCTTCGTGGAGTTCGGACGTTCATTTGATATAATACACAGGAACGCAATATGGAAGGCACTTTGTGGAATTGACCTCACAATGGAATTAAGTGAAGTCGTAATCTAACAGGTAAATGAGTTCAATGCAAGGCCAAGCAGAGTGAATCTTACTGTAACAGCAAAGGAGTAAGACAACGGTGTGTATACAATAGCCACTTCTGTTTCTAATAGTATAAGGTGATCATTTCAAGTTTAAAGTGACTATTTGGTATGCTTTTACTATACAGTATTGGGAACCGTCTTTGTGTACACAAGTGCCCTGGGGTTAAAGGTTTGGGGGAGAGGAGTGCATTTTTTCTACTTTGGTGGTAGAAATATTGTTAATAAATTTACATTGATGCAAACGAAAGACAGAGAAGAAAAAAGATTCTTCTAGAACGTTTTGGCGTTGTTTTGGGCGCGAGAGAGAGTAGAGTCTTGTTTTTGATTTTGTGAAGTGACGTCGCTAGTCATTTGTGATTACAAAAAAACAAGCCGCAATGTTTACGGTTGGCGAGGCAACACCCAGCTTTTTTTGGTGGCATATCAAGGCCATTTTTACGGGTTTTGGCGAACCAACGCCCAACGGATTTCAGCGACCTTTCAAGGTCGGGAAAGAAAATAAATAAATATATAGTTATTTGTACCGACCGAATTTTAGCGAGACAATGCCCAACGAGTTGTACAGGTGGCCAGGTGAGACCACTTGATTTGGCATAGTTGCATATTTAGTTTCGGCGAGGCAACGCCCAAACAATTATTTTACGGGTGGCCAGTTGAGGTCACTACGTTTACGACGGATCCGGCGGTTGGGCCGCACCGGTGGAACATTACTCGTGGTGACACGGCACAACCAAGCCGCAACGGTCCGGGTGGGAAAATCACTTGTGGCATGACGACCTCTCAAGGTCGCAACAAATTTTATTTTGGTTAAGGTACGATTTTTTGTTTTATTTTATTTTTATTTTTAATTTTTTTTGATTATAATTTTGATTTTGTCCATAAAAAAATATTGTAATCTCGCACCGACGTGCGCTGGCCGTGAGCATGCTCGGTGTACATATTGGAACACTCGGTGTACATATTGGACGAATTTCGGTGAAACAACCGGTTTATTATTTTTTATTATTTGCGTTTTTTTTTATTTTTTTTTTTCAATATTCTGTAATCATGGTGTAAGCCAGGATACCCGCAAGTCTCTAAACCCACGACGCATCGCCTTTTTCCCTGAGATTTAGCCGGCAAAACCACCGTGTGAGGCCTCTGCGGGGTATCAGATGAAATTTACGGGATGGCAGAAGCCATCCTGTAACAACATATAAATGGAGCTGGTCAATAGGCCTTTTTTAATTCACAAGTGGCTAAATTTAGAAAAAAATTACTAGAAAAATTGTATTCAGTTGCAATAATTTAAATAAATTAAAAAAAAATAAAAAATTTAAATTTATCTGTACAATGGGCTAACGTCATACGTAATCACACCTCAATTAAGTCTGGAAGATCTAAAGGTCTCCGCGCGCAAAACTCTTTTTATGGCCCACCCTCAAATAAGAATAATTAATACAACAATCAACGATGTTCAAACAATGTTCAGGCAGGAGCAAGTGGCACAAAAACAATTTTAACAGTGTAAATATGTAATCACACTATAATTAGAGTTTAAGCGTTCTTATGGCATTATCAAAATACCAAAATTTGGTTTCATAATTTATCGGTCACATGTACATTGTTACAGTATACAATAGAAAATGAAAAACACTAATTTTAATTTAATTCAAATTAATCTGTTTGTATACGCAACCTCTACACTCTGGAATTTTCAATAAAATGTAATTAATTTCAATTTTTTATGAAATAAATTCTTGCAATGCAACAAAATAATTAATTACATTTTGGTTTCGGTTATAAAAATAGAAATTTGTTTTTATTTTTGTTGTTGTTGTATTTTCTAATTATAATTAGCCTTTTGGCTTATTTTCTATATACACCACCACAAACAAACACAGAGAAAATTAAATTGTAGCATAATGTGATGGTGCAATTTTCATTTTCATTAATTTTTCTACTGTTTTTGTTTGTTTGCCTTATTCTTTCTCGATTTAATTGGTTTTGAGAATAAAAAAATTAAATCCAAGAAAATTAATTTTATTGGCTATTATCCAAAATTGTGATTGATTTATGATGAGTTATGATAATTAACATTAAACCGTTGTTTTACCATCCGGCCACAGAAGTCAAGTTTTTTTGTTGTTTCGTTTTTAAGCATTTTTGTGTTAAAAAAAGGCTATATGGTTTCGGTTTGCTGACTATCCGTCTGTGTTCACGATAACTTGAGAACGGATTGAGATATCAACTTAATTTCTTCACTAAAAATTCAAACAATTCATGGGATATAACCCTATTGATTTGGACATTTCTTTGTTTAGGACACACTGCATTTCTATATGTAGGGTTTTATTAAGCCACCCCTCCCCCTCCTTAAAATTGATAGAATTTCTTTTATTTTCTATTCTATTTTAGTTTCATAGAGTGGATGTGGGTTTGTGTGGGTGGAGTGGTTATGGGAGAGGTAGGAATGGTTGTATGGGTGGTGGAGGGGGTGGGATTTGGTATTTTGGGTGTGGTGTTGGAAAGTGTGATGAAATTGGTGGTGCGGGTGAGATGGGTTTTGGGAGTTTGAATTGGATAGTGGGTGGGGGTGGTAGTAATGTTTAGGTGTGGTGGTTTGCAGTTGATTGGGGTCGGTTGAGCTATGGTGGATTGAGGTCGGTTGGGCTCGATGTAGATGGGGTTAGGTAGGTGTGGGTGTTTGTGATATTTGAAATACGCAAGTCATCCTGCCTGTCTTTTACACATGGAATAATAATACTAAATATTTTTATTTTTTTTCACATATTTTATTCTCTTTTTTTCCGGACTTTATTGCAATTTGCAAAAGAATAATATGCCACAAAAGTACACAAAATGATGATGTAGCTAGGTTTGCCCCATGAATGTCTAGGTGGCAATGACATGACAAAAACCTTGTAGGAGAGAAAAACAATGTCAAAAATAGAAAAATAATGTAGGAATTGTGTCGTTCTTACAAAGAATATACGTACGTAATGTTAGTTTTTCGTATTTTTAGACTACGAAAAATTATTAATAAAATAATTATTTAAGTTATACATCTAGAAGGCAATGCATGATGGCCAACCAAGTGATTTTCTGAATATATTTAAAAAAAATCCAAAACATCTAATCTTTCTTTTGTTTAACCGCGGCAATCGTAGTATTCTTATGATGATTTTGTTGCAGTACAAATCATAGTTGCCTCTCTTGTGAAATGGATATGTTCTATTGTTTTAAATTGGTCCGTAGTGATATGTATATGAAGTTGGCCCAAATTCTAACCCAAAAAAAATCGATGGCAATACTAAAATATACACTTTGACTATAGGCAAGTGTCAGCCCAAAAATGTTTAAAAATACTCTATTTTGTATATACTAACCCAAAAATTATTCTGCCAAACGAAAGAAAATCGGCCATGTTTTAATGTCAGCCCAAAATAAATCTGTCGTGATACTATCATTAAACAAAAATATTACTGTCAACCCAAAAAACTTAAATAAAACGAAATATGTAATTTAATTTTAATTCAGTATATATCTGATAAATTTGTGTATGACCTCTGAATATGAATAGCTTTAAAGTCAAAGGATACATCAGAGTATTAAACGACATAAACAGTTGTTGGGGAATCGGAGGTTTAAGAGCTCCCCATAGTAATCATTCCGATGATGGTACCATTCAACGAAATATGTAATTGATTTAAATTTCAACAACTGTTTATGTCGTTTAATGCTCTGATGTATCCATTGACTTAAAAGCTATTCATATTTAGGGGCCATACTCAAATTAATTCAACACAGAATTAAAATCAATTACATATTTCGTTGAATGGTACTATCAACGGGATAATGACAAGTGAGGGCCCCTTAAACCTCCGATTCCCCAACAACTGTTTATGTCATTTAATGCTCTGGTGTATCCATTGACTTAAGAGCTATTCATATTTAGGGGCCATACTCAAATTAATTCAACACAGAATTAAAATCAATTACATATTTCGTTGAATGGTACTATCAACGGGATAATGACAAGTGGGAGCCCCTTAAACCTCCGATTCCCCAACAACTGTTTATGTCGTTTAATGCTCTGGTGTATCCATTGACTTAAGAGCTATTCATATTTAGGGGCCATACTCAAATTAATTCAACACAGAATTAAAATCAATTACATATTTCGTTGAATGGTACTATCAACGGGATAATGACAAGTGAGGGTCCCTTAAACCTCCGATTCCCCAACAACTGTTTATGTCGTTTAACTGATGTGATGCTCTTTAGCATAAGTTCTAATTATAGTCAAAAGTTATTTCTCAAAACAAACTGCTACTGAACAAAAATGTATTATTCATTTCGATAATTTTTCATTTTTGATTTGATAGAATTGACATAACTATCATGATGGTTTGATAGTTTCACGACATATATTTTTCTGGGCTGACATTAAAATATGGCGGTTTTGCTGTGGTAACAGATAAGTTGTGATTTAACATATCGGAAATACAAAATATTTGGCAGATACTTGATGCAGTAATTGTTTGGATATTTTATAGTACCTTAATAGTTTTGGGGTTAACATTTCTCGCCCAACTTCAAATACATAAGGAACCACAACAACATTTTAAAGATTTATCATTTTTGTATCTTAATTTTTTCTATCGCGATAGTTTCATTTTTTCACGACACTTGCATTAGTGTTGCCAACTTTTGAATCCGCCATTTTTTGGGCTAGAATTTTGGGCCAACTTCATATAGGTCGTAGTGATGCCATCATATTTATAATTAATTATTTTTGTGGAAAAGTTTTTCTTATATTAGTGTTATTTGTGATTGTCTAATTGTGAATATTTGTGTTTAAAATATTTTTTCTTAATTTAAATTTAATTTTAAAATGCCGCCGACAAAAAGAAAAGGCAAAAAAGGGGTCTGCGTCGGACCAGACGGTCGAAGTGAAACTTCTTTGGCCATTCGTTCACATACACGCACACAAACAGACAGATAGGATATGAAATATAACACATTTTTCCCTGTTACTCAATATATTTCTCTTCAATATATTATAAGTGACTTCATAGTATTATATTATACACCGATATATTATCATCAGTAATTTCTTCTATAATCATTCTTTCATCGTGGCCATTTTCTGGTTGGTCATTAGAAATTGTACTGTATTCAAGGAAAGACACAATTGGGTTATGATAACTAAAGTAACTAACAAATATTCTAGATTCAAACTTTTCAAGATATCTAGTAAATACAGCATCGATGGTCGTTGCGTATTTGGTCGTACTTTGATTCTTAACATTCGACTTTACCAAGTCTAGTTTTTCTTTTTGAAAATTTATCAATGGCTCTGTTTTTTCATCGAAAAAATTGATGTTGAAATCGCCACGAATTTCATGAAAATTTTCATCGAGCAGTGCGGAACCTTCTCTGGTATAAATTAATAAATTTTGGTGTATAAACTTTATGATCTGGTTCACAGTTTTACCAGGAGAGATGTATAGCGTTGCAACTACGAATTGTCGACCAGTTTGTGGAACGAATTTACTAATACAAATTTCTCCAATAGCAGACTGTGCTGTAATAACAGATTCTGAACAAATTTTATGAATGTATGTGTGAAAAGGGAACATTTAGGCGTTTTATATAAAAAATAGTTCATTTAAAACTAACTGCAAAAATAGCATAGTAAAAAAAAAAATTTACAATCAAAACTAATAAAATATTGAAAGCATTTTTATCAAAATATTAATACATACTATTTTATTTCAATGATAAGACAACTGAAATCTAAAAAATTACTAACCTAATATTTGTCCTGGGTCGTATTTACCCCTAATTTTGTTCATTTACTCAACTTTAGCGTAATACTAAACACATTTCCAGGTTATGATCATCGGTTTCCTTGATAACAGAATTAGGTAATGATGACATCTGTTCACTCAAGCCGAATCATGAAGTTCTAATAAAATCTACACCCTCAAATGGGCTCTTGATTGTATCTACCCCAAAATAAAAATAATTTCCAAAAAATCTTGAAGAATAATTGTAAAAAAATTTAAATATTAATTAATTCAAATGTTATTTTATTTTATTTTCATTTAATTTGAAATCACATGTGTAAGTCCTAAAATAGATTTCTTTGAAAGTTAAAAAAAATATGAATTCGGCGAAATTCAAGTAAATGAACAAAAAACAAAAAAACTTATGATTCGGCTTGAGTGAACAGATGTCATCATTACCTAATTCTGTTATCAAGGAAACCGATGATCATAACCTGAAAATGTGTTTAGTATTACGCCAAATTTGAGTAAGTGACCAAAATTAGGAAGTAGATGCGATCAAGGCCAAAATTGGGGTGTAGATTTTATTAGAACTTCGTGATTTGGCCAGGTGGCGGATAGGGGAATGCTCTTTAACCGGCTTGCCGGAGGGTAGGTGAGAAATAAAATACCATCCGCGGACCAAATCTGGATAGGGGAAGGAACCCCGAACAATAAACCAACCATTAAAGCAATGAGTTTACAACCAAACGGAATGTATACCCCAGGTGGTACGTCAACTTTACAGTTGGCCAATCCACCCTCACACGAGGCAGGCTCAACGGATTCTGGGGTGAGCCAACCATTGCTAAACTCGTTTATACCAAGCACAAGTATTTGTAGATCACCAACTATACAAATGCATTCCGCTATTCAGCAGGAGAACAATAATGCTGAATGCAGTCAGAACGGAAACCACGATGTCACTAGAGAAAACGATGAATTAAAAAAATCGTTAGAAAATTTAATGAAAATCAATGAACAGCTATTCAAAGAAGTCCAACAGCTTAAAGAAGAAATTGCTGTAATCAAAAATGATAATCAAGCCAAAGAAAATACTATAGCTATCTATGAAACAGATGAAGACGAATTGGCGTATGAAACGAGTTTTATACGAAAGCAAATTAAAACTAAACGTCAAAACAAAAAAAGAAAAGCAGAATCTTCGCCTGAAGTGGAACAATCAATACAGAGTGTCAGAAAACCACAACCCCAACGATCTGAACAGTCAACTACGGACCTAGTGAAGGTACATAAGAACGTATCACTGATACCGAAAGAGAGACCACTGCAGCCAATTAAAACATCAAACGTAATCATCCAAGGGTAAATGCAGGAAAAACAAACAACACATAAAGAGATACCACCTCCACCCATTAACATACTTAATGTTAGTGAATACGAAACCATTAAAAAAATAGTGAAGGTAGTTCCAAACGATAAATACCCAAACGATGCCCAAACGAAGAAATAATTGAGGAACTTAGCCAGAAAGGATTCAAAATTCTAAACGCTGTGAACATATTAAAGAGAAAGGTCACTATAAAAGCAAACGGTGAACGAGAAACAACCAAAGTTGGTCTGCCCCTTTTCATGCTAACATTTGACAACGCTGAGAGCATTGATAGGGTATATGGAATCAAAGCAATCCTTAATATGAAAGTTAAGATTGAGGCATTAAAAAAGAACCCTAGTAGAATACCACAGTGCTACAACTGCCAGGCATATAACCACACACGCAAATACTGCAATAGGGAACCAAGATGCGTAAAGTGCGCTGGGAAACATCTAACAAAAGAATGCAACAAAAGTAAGAACGAACCAGTAAAATGCATACACTGTGGTAATCATCACCCAGCAAATTACAGAGGCTGCGAGGTAGCGAAAGAGCTGCAAAGAATGAGAGACAACAAGAGAAATCAAACAAGTCAGAGTTCTCAACCTAGGATGCAATCCTACTCAAAACGAATCCCCCTAAATAGCGGCAAAGTTAAGGAAGGCATAACATATGCACAAATGGCTAAGCAGAATGAAAATATCAGGAACGCTCCGAGTCAGGAAAACCATGTCCTGCAAGAAATACTTCAGAAGCTAAGCGCTATCAATTCACATCTGGCTGGCCAGGACCAAAAACTCGAATCTATGGGCGAGCTACTGAAAAAACAAGAACAGAGACTAGTAACACTAGAAATTACATCGATGAGCCAAGGTAAAAGAATAACGGATGCGTCAAGTAAAACTAGAGAAGTTATTGAGTACCTTCATTCTAGTCCATACAAACTTAACAAGAAAAAATAATGACACAATATTTAAGAATTGCTACCTGGAATGCAAATGGCCTAGCGCAACGCATTTCAGAATTAGAAGTATTTTTAAACACAAAAAAAATTGATATATGCCTAATTTCAGAAAGTCATTTTACCAGAACGTCGTATGTCAAAATACGTGGATATCAGTGCTATCAAGCTCTACACCCAGCAGAACGAGCTAGAGGCGGGACAGCAATCTTCGTTAAGGACAATATAAAACACCACGAAGAATTAAAAATAGAGGAGGAAGCTATGCAAGTAGCTACTGTATCTATTGAAACCAAAAATAACAAGAGCTATAGTATATCAGCAATCTACTGTCCACCCAGATATAACACAAAAAAAGAATACTACATCAAACTTCTTAAATCGCTTGGTAGTAATTTTATTATTGGAGGCGACTTTAACGCGAAACACATATTCTGGGGATCAAATAGAACTAGTCCTAAAGGAAGGGAGCTATTTGAAGCAGGCAGGATATTAAAATGTGAGTTCCACTCCAGTAGAAAGCCAACCTACTGGCCTACGGACCCAAATAAAATTCCTGATCTTCTGGATTTCTATATATAAAGAGGTATCTCCGAAAATTACTTAGCAGTTGAAAATGAAGAAGGGCTATCGTCAGACCATTCTCCAGTTCTAATGACAATAAGTGACACGGTAATAAGGAAAGCAAGCCCTCCACGATTAACAAATAACAAAACCAACCGGGAATACTTTCGACAGCTAGTCGAAGAAAGCATCAACCTACACGTGCAGATATCGAACGCTTACACGATAGAAGAAGAACTAGAAAACCTCATTGATAGTGTGCAAAAAGCGGCCTGGAAAAGTACTCCTGACCAGCAAGAAATATTACAAAAAAGTATAACCTATCCAGTTGAAGTGAGAGAGTTGGTTAACGAAAAAAGAAGAGCTCGTAAGACTTGGCAGAGAACCAGAGCCCCTGAAGACAAAACAATCCTAAACAACTTGTGCAACAAACTTAAACTACTTATAAAGGAGATTAAGAATGAGTCAGTTGCAAGCATGAGTCAGTTCCTAAGTAACCTGACAGGTAAACCTGACACAGACTATTCCCTGTGGAAAGCCACCAAAGGTTTAAAAAGGCCTAAAATGCAAGTGCCACCCATTAGAATGGTTGATGGAACCTGGGCTCGCAGCGAAAAGTAAAAAGCTGATCTGTTTGCCGAACACCTAGAAAATACCTTCAAACCACCAACTGGACAAGCGGATAATGAATATCTAACACCTATAAGCAAAGTAGACGAGGCATCTGTGCTACCAGTTACTCTGAAAGAAATCAAACAAGAAGTAAAAAACCTCAAAGATAAAAAAGCCCCTGGATACGACTTGATAACGGGGCGAATAATCAAAGCTTTACCAGAGAAAGCCCTAAGGAAACTGCAGCACATAATCAATGCTATCTTTAGACTACGTTATGTTCCGAGACAGTGGAAAGTAGCGGAAATCATAATGAGTCCAAAGCCCAATAAATCACTAAACGACAAAACGTCGTATAGGCCTATTTCTTTGTTAACAACAACATCA
Organism: Nephrotoma flavescens; assembly: GCA_932526605.1. NCBI lineage: Eukaryota > Metazoa > Arthropoda > Insecta > Diptera > Tipulidae > Nephrotoma > Nephrotoma flavescens. Next base: position 71,931,264 of record OW052221.1, read on the forward strand.
AAAATTTTCGAGAGACTGTTTCTCAAGAGATTAAAGCCAATTATAGAGAGCAGAAATCTTATACCAGAACATCAATTTGGGTTTCGAGAAAGGCACTCAACGATAGAACAGGTACATAGGATTACTGATACTATTGAGGAGGCGCTGGAAAAAAAGGAAGTATGTTCAGCAATATTCTTAGACGTAGCCCAAGCATTTGATAAGGTTTGGCACCGCGGTCTAGAATTTAAGCTCCAACGAGATCTGCCAAAACAACATTTTGAATTGCTAAAGTCTTACATCAACGACCGTTACTTCCGGGTGAGACAGGACGGAGAATACTCTAAACTGAAGAAAATATTGGCAGGGGTTCCACAAGGCAGTGTTCTAGGCCCCGTATTATACCTCCTGTATACGAATGATCTACCAGACATAGAAGAAGCTAGAATAGGAACGTTTGCTGATGACACAGCTGTTATGACCACCGATGCTAGTATCGTTGAGTCCACCAGGAAACTACAAAATGCTATTAATATAGTGGATAGCTGGACAAAACGATGGAGGATAACACTTAACGAATCGAAATCAACACATATCATCTTTACAAATAGGAAAATAGAATATATTCCGATTAGTCTGAATTCACAACCAATTCCATATTCTGATAATGCTAAGTATCTCGGCATGACGCTAGACTCTAAACTCAGGTGGAAAGCGCATGTTAAAAAGAAAAGGCAAGAACTGCATTTAAAATTCAGAAAAATGCACTGGCTTATTGGAAGAAACTCCGAACTTACAACGCACAACAAACTGCTGCTATATAAACAAATCCTAAAACCTATCTGGACGTATGGTATTCAGCTTTGGGGCTGCGCAAGAAAAACTACAGTGAAGATCATTCAAACATTTCAAAACAAAGTACTACGTTGCATTGTGAATGCTCCTTGGTACATTAGAAATGACAATCTCCATCGAGACCTAACCATGGAATACGTCAGAGATGAAATAAAAAAATTTGCAAGGAGTCATGTACTGCGACTGCAGCAGCATGACAACGAGGAGCTGCGGAACCTACTGGATCGCGCCAATGGACCAAAGCGCCTAAAAAGAACAAAGCCTTTAGAATTAGTGGTTCCTTGAGCCGCTTAAATCAAAGGACTAGCAGAGCTGGGATGAAGCAATAGGTCTCATTCCATAAGAATAGACTACAAAAATAATAAAACAGTTACTAGATAATCTATATGATTAGTTGTAATATTATACAGAAATAAAGATTTCTTAAATTAAAAAAAAAAAAAAAAAAAAAAAAAAATCTCTATATAAGCGTGTGAAGCTTATCTTAAAATAGTACTAAATGCTATTTTTTTAATGTAGTAGAAAATTAGGATCTCGCCATCGTGAAAAACGATCCAATTCAGAAATTCGAGAGGGCGAACAAAGCTTGAACTCAGACTGTCGTCGTGAAATACGGTCCACTTTCAATGTTCGACAACGTGAACAAAGCTTAGACACACCTCGTCACCGTGAAGAAAGATACAATTCTGATGTTCGAGAGAGCGAACAAAGCTTAAATTTCAGTCCATCGTCGTGAAATACGCTCAAATTCCAATATTCGAGAAGTCGAGCAACACCGTTACTTTTAAGATTGAATAATACCAACTAATAAATATACAAACCAAATTAAATACTTTTAACTGGTGTTGAGATAATTTTATTTCTCTTAATATTAAGTATATCCACTTAGTTCTTTATAGGTAACAAAAATGTTTATAGAGTTCGGCTCCGAACCTTTCCCGTATTTTTTTAATAGTTGATAGCCAAAAGTCATGTAGTAAAAAGCATACATTGATCTTATATAGTTGAATTAATAACTTTAGAGAGAGTAAAACTGGAAAAGCTTACTAATCTCTAGAGTATTATAATATGAAAAAATCTCAGAAATTTCGTTCTTTTAAATCCTAGACGAAACTGAATTTCATCATCAATTGTTACGGATTGATAGAATTCTGCCCGACGGAGACTTTCGTCGTATGAGGTGGCCATCATCTTCGTAAACAACAATTTTGCAGAGAAAGGCGCCGAGTACTATTTGGATGGGTTGGAGAGATGGAAGCATCGCTGGGAGAAATCTATAGAATGACAAGGAGACTATGTAGAGAAATAAAAATAAATTTGACGAAAAAAATGAATATTAATCTTATTAAATATTTAATGTTTTAAAGCCCATCATTGAATTGAAACGTTTCTTTCATAAAATGTTAACATTCAATGTTTACGCATTTTCTTATGAAGTAAAAATTTATGTATTTTTGCTGCTAGCTACAGATATTTTTTTTAAATTTCCAACTAACTAAATTGGTGGTCCCCCAAACCAAGGTGTGCTGAATATTTACTTCTAACACAATTTTCATCAATCACTAATTAGAAGGACTTTGACGATTGGTTTATTTTATTTTAAGTACAAGTTTTAATTAGAAATAAAATGTGGTATATTTGATGCCATCTATGAATGAATGACTTAAGCCAAATGTTCATTTAGCTAGGCGGAGATTTGTATCATATAAATTGGCACAAGACACATTTTTATAACCGTTGTGTACAAATACATACTCAAATGTCCATAAATTTACTAACCAATGTAATCCACAAGTAAATTCTTGGGAAGTGTGATGTCTTACCTGTAATGAAAAAAGATAAAAATAAAAATTAAATATTTAATTAATAAAAATGTTTTTTTGTAAAATAGAAAGCAACAGTTTACAGAACAATTGCTCACTAGAAATTTTTGATATCATAAATCTTTTCAAAATTTTATTTGTTATGAACCTTGAGAAAATGCTGAGAAACGTGTTACCAGATTAATCTTATACATTCCTTTCTAACATCAATCGCGATTCGGATGCTGATTAGAGTGGGCAACTCGATTATGCAACCTTGTCTCAGAGAACTTCTCTGGATACCGTCTTGTTAAAACACTAACAAAATTATGAACTACGTGGTCTACTAATGTTGTGTTTCTCTCTTGTTTGATCGATGAAGAGAGCTTCAATTTCTAAGCGCAATTTTCTAAATTTATTATCTCAGCTTAACCCATATTAGCCCAGCGATCTATTTGTAGATCAATACAAAAAATCTCTTAAAAAGAGAATTGGATAAATTATAACCGGTATATTTTTACTGCAATGTTCTGTTTAAATAAAAATCCTTTCGAAAACATATTTAGTATAGGTTTTGCAATCGCAGCTGTGCACAGGTGAATTATTCAAATTACTATAATTTTACAGAACACATTTACAATTATATTTTGTTACATAATTTCAAGGATTTTAAGGTAATTTGTTATTTTTTGCAGTTTTTTATTTTCTTGCATTTCAGTTACCTAATGGTTGTTTTTTATTTTTCCAACAATTTTTTGTTTTCCAAATTCATCATACGAAATACTTACTATATATATATTTTATTCAAAAAAAATTAATTTGGGCTAATATGGGTTAAGTAACGGATTACAAGATTTTCCACAATTCTGCGTTGTAGTAGCTGCGCCTTGTTCAGCCTCAGTTAAAAGCTAGTTATCACCGTTACTGATTTTGTTGCAAAATCTGTCATTTAGCAAATGAACGGTTCGAATCGTTTTAAAAATGGCACTGGAATATGGTAAAATAGCCGATTTAATTTTAAACTATTTTTCAAACCTTGCAATATACACTACAAACTAAAGGTGAATGGGGCATATTAGCATTTTCTCTGCACTATCAAGGTACTGGAAACTACATTCAGGAAGTCATGTTCAATACCGTTGATTTTATCAACAATACTTTGCTGGTTTGCGGTTCTATTACTAAAAAGCGATCCATGTCAGACAGGTGAAATTTTATTTTGATTTTGCGAAAAAAATATTTAGATATCCTTACGATTCGGCGCTAAGACCACATTAGTTCTTTAACTGTTTTTAAATGACACTAGTTCAGCAATAGATTGTCGTTAGTTAAACCTCCGCTGGTCACAGCATAAGTATAGCAAAATGCTTTGTGCATCATTGTACACTATCTGAATTTTCACCCGGAACCAATATTAAGCCAGCTGGGACCATTTAAAGCCAGATGGAACCAGAGTTTTATCAGCCAAAACCATTAAGAAATTGTACAATGAGTGCAATGCATTTAAATAGTTGAGAAACATATATGCTTTCAGCCGGATCCATTTGGTCAGCCGAAGCCAAACCAATTATGGAACAAGTAGCACAATGCGTTGCACATAATTCTGCACTGTCTAATTTTGGACGAATCCAAAATTTTATCAGACGAAACAATTAGAAGTTTGCAAAAAAAGCAAAAACACTTAAATCGTTGTGAGACCAGTCAGCTAAAACCACTAAAATATCAGTGAAAACCATATAATGCTAATCGGAGCCATATAAAGCTGGCAGAAAATATGCCCTATCCAAAATGAAACGACCAATACTAAGCCAGTCGAAACCATATAATGCCAGCCTGAACCATATAAAGCTAGTCCGAACCACGCCAGCCGGAATCAAACCAACAATGGACAAGTAGCACAAAGCATTGTGCACGACCTGATTTTTCAGACGAAACTAGTGTGAGTCCAGCCGGAATCATATAAAACAAGCCTGAATCATTCCAGTTGGAACCAAACTATGGCAAGCACAATGCATTTAGCACCATTGCTCACTACTTGGTTTTTCAGCCGGAACCATATAATGTCTTCTGAAACCATATAAAGACAGCCAGAACCAAACGAACCACATGGCACAAGGAGCTCAATGAATTGCACATCATTGTACACTATCTGATTTTTCAGTTGGAACCAACAAAAAACCAGCCGGAATCATCAGTATAATTTAATTAAAATACTTTTACGAGTAATGCACATATCTTAAGTCTTAAGTAAATCCAATTTATGTAACACATATATGTAGATATTTAATTAATTAAAATGACATCAAACGATTTTTCATCGTTCGGCTGCATCAGATTTTTGTTGAAGTTTTTTTTTTTATTATTTTTCATCTTTTATCAGCCGGAACCACATACGAACCAGCTAGTTGCCACTGACCTTATGAGAGGCTGATTTTTATTGGTAAAGTCGAAATTTAAAAATGGTTCTGAATAATGATTGTTGTTTTTGGCCAACATGGTAGTTGTTCCAGCAAGTCTGGGTATGTATCAAAAAGCTTATTTGTTCTAAATATATCCGAATTATTCTGTGCTCCATGTGTAAGCGAAAAATGGTTTCACGTCGTAAAATGCCGGTCTAAAAACAAAGATCAGATAATACAATGCATTATGTGTACTCTCTGATCTTTGTTGTCAACAACCTAATGAAATTTCTTACTTGTAAAGGTTAGAACCAGATCTGTCCGAAAATCTTAGTAAGACCGATGACCAATACCGAAAATCTAAACTTTCATTGAATATTATGGTTGTTCGTAATGCGGCTGAATACAGGCCATTCTTGGTATGAGGATCCCATCACAACCTCCTGAAACTTCTTTATTTTAGTTAAATATTGAATTTTTAGAAGTAGAAATATTTGACATCATTAAAATGTTGTGACATACGATTTTTTTGGGCTGACAGTTCATACGTGACAGAAATTATAGTTTTCGTGTTGCTGGGCTGACATTTGGGCCAACTTCACATACATGGTTTTCGACTGTTATGGTTCCAGCTGATCTTATATGGTTCTGGTTGATATTGTAGTGTTTCCGGATGACCTTGTTATGATTTCGGCTGAAAGCTTGTCACAGCCATTTAAATGCATTTACTACATTGTGCAATCTACTAATGGTTTCGCCTGATAACACTCTGGTTTTGCTGGCTTTAAATGGTTCCGGTTGGTCTAATATTGGTTCCAGCTGTAAAAATTACATAATACACGGCTGATATGGTTCAGGCGGTTTAATTGCTCGTTCTGTCCCGACTATGGGTTGATTCTGTGGTAACTGGAATATTATTAGAATAAATTATAAAGGAAGCCAGAGTAGCGACATCGATGTCATTCGTCTCAATAATAAAGAATTATTTCTGGTCTGTTCTTGATACCACATGGACTGTGGTATAATTTGTACGAATTTCAAAAGTGAAAATACTATTTTTTGGGAAGATACGAACAAATGTTCATTTTTCATCGTCTCTGAATCCAAACAAGCTTGAATATTCAGTATTAGCCCCGGACTTGTTAAAATTGTCTGGGATTCAAGTTTTATTTTGTTTTAAGGTTAATTAAGGTCTTAAGGTAATTCCCCGCACCCAACTCCATTACTGCACAGGGCTTCCGGTGGTGCAATTGCTTCGAGGAAAGCAAATTCAAATTCAAATTAAAATTCTAGTATATCAAAGTTAAGTTTTTGCTCCGAATAGGGCTGAAACCGCACAATCATCAGTATAATTTAATTAAAATACTTTTACGAGTAATGCACATATCTTAAGTCTTAAGTAAAACCAATTTATGTAACACATATAGATAATTAATTAATTAAAATGACATCAAACGATTTTTCATCGTTCGGCTGCATCAGATTTTTGTTGAAGTTTATTTTTTTTTCATTATTTTTCATCTAAACATCATATTGATTGATCATTACTTTTATTGTCCTCGTCTGTATCTCAACACACGGTGTCATCATAAATCATTTGATTTTTATTGGATGCATCGCGCACTGCAGAGAGATGAAAATTTTGTCTTAACAAAACAAAAAACAAAAATTTCTTTGAAGCGATAACATAATAAAAAAAAAATGTCGGGGAACAACATAAACTATTCGAAATCGAAACAATAAAATTTTGTTGAATAGAAAATGAGATGGCCTTTCGTAATTACGGCACATTTAAGATCAAAAAATTTAAGATCGAAATCGATCTTACGTGTACGATATAAGTTTGATTTTGAAAAAAATTTTATTTGACAAAGTTGACGAGTCACCAGAGACAAGTAATTCAAGTAAATCGTGAGTAAAATTATTCGTTGCGTGACTTGCAATGTAAGGTACTTTAAAATGTATAAAGGTGCATGATGATTATGGTCGCCTTAAAGTGGTTCACATTTTTGTGACTTAATTTTAATTATATAGCTATCAATTGTTAAGATATTGACTGTCTTAATGTCGATTATATATAAAAGTAAGACGACATCAGCTCAACTTGATACTGAAAGATTAAAGTTCAAAATTTGGACAAGAAATAAATTGAAAAAAAAACGAAATACGAGTCTCCCACTTAAATGATTGCAAAAAAATAAGGACCAGCACCAGTACAAAAAGAGAAAAACTACTAAAACTAAACATCCCAAATGCCGAACAAAGTGCTCAATACTAAAAGCATTTCGATTCAGATTTTTTTTTTTATAAAACAAGCGGGTAACTCAAAACCTTACTTTTCGAAATGCTGTATAAGATAGCGGAATTTTGACAGCGGAAAATAAGAGATTGCGCTACTCGACGCAAGTGGCAGCACTATCACTGAAGAGAAATAATTTTGCTATGTAATTACCAGCGGAATTTTTTTTATTCATTATGCATATATTTTTTCACTAAATAAAACATCTCAGCGGAATAAAATATTAAAAGTGATCCTTAAAATGGCAAATTGATTGATCTCCGAAGTAAAGGAACACGCTATATGGAATGTTGAAATTTAACAATATTTCGTCTTTCCACCGGTGTGAAGTTTTTGGAGAAAAGTTTTTGGACAAAAATTTACGCGAGTGTTCTTTGTGAAGTTTTTGGACACATTTTTATTTCTTGGACAAAATTTTTTGTAAGTGTGCAATTTTAACAGTGTATTTATTTTATATTAAAATTGAAACAATCAATATTGTTTCAATAGCTCAAAGTATCCCCTTTCGAACGTATATAGTCACTATGCGAGCCAATCTCTGAGATTTTTGTTATTTGGTGTATCATTTTATAAAGTATGGTACGTGATTTATTGAAAAATTTATAATAATGAGCATTTTAGATTTTTTATTGTTAAACAATTTCTTTTGTTTTATCAATATTTATTATCAATATTGTTTCGATTTTAATATAAAATAATAATACACGGTTAAAATTGCACACTTACAAACAATTTTGTCCAAGAAATAAAAATGTGTCCAAAAACTTCACAAAGAACACTCGCGTAAATTTTTGTCCAGAATCTTTTGTCCAAAAACTTCACACCGGTCGTCTTTCCGGCATTTCTTCCACTAGTAACAAATACTTTCGGTTGTTTTTCTAATAGCTTAGGTCATATTGAGACTACATACGAAATTTAAGGAAAATTCATGGACTAGAACTTTCACTAAAATTTTTTGATTCCATAAACTTTCTCCAAATTTTCCAAATAGTCTCAGTATGACCTAAGCTATTAGAAAAACAACCGAAACTATTGGTTACTAGTGAAAGTTTTTGAGATATTGGCCAAAACTGAAAATAACTAATATGGCCGCACAAAATCAAAAAAATTTAGTTAAAATTCAAGGACATGAATTTTATCCAAATTTTATATATAGTCTCAGTATGACCTAAGCTATTAGGAAAACAACCGAAAATATTGGTTACTAGTGGAAGAAATGCCGTAAAGACAGAGCATTATTAAATTTTAACATTTCATATACCGAGTTCCTTTACTTCGGAGATCAATCAATTTGCCATTTTAAGGATCACTTTTAATATTTTATTCCGCTGAGATGTTTTTTAGTGAAAAAATATATGCATAATGAATAAAAAATTTCCGCTGGTAGGTTAGGTTAAGTTAGGTTAGAGTGGCTGCTATCGCACACTTAGGCCAGTAGTGGCCCATTGTGATACCACAGGATCCTATCTCCCCTTTACTCCCGCTGAAACCATCCAGAGCTACTTATGTAGCGTAAAATATCTCGCACTCTACAGAACGCGAGTTCCGAAAGGCCGTCCATACTGTACACACCTAAATACTTATTCCTTCTGCATGATAGTGCAGAACACGAGCATAGGAAGTGATCTAACGTCTCTTCCTCCTCTTCGTCCAAACAACTTCTACAAAAGTCATTCGTCTGTAGACCCAGCCTTCTCGCATGTTCCCCAAAAAGGCAGTGTCCTGTCAGTATCCCTACAACCAATCCTAACTCTCGTTTTTCCAGGGAAACTAGTGCCTTGGAGCGCCGCAGGTCCAGTTTTGGCCAAACCTGTTTTGCTACCCTGCACGTGAGAGTGTTGGTCCACCTCTCATCTGTCAAGGCGATTGCCTTTCCGCTGGTAATTACATATTCAATTCTGTTTGGTGATAGTGCTGCCACTTGCGTCAAGTAGCGTAATCTCGTATTTTCCGCTGTCAAAATTCCGCTATCTTATACAGCATCTTTTCGAATTAGTTGTTTCAGAAATCACGTCTTCTCCGATTTTCACCAATATTAATGCAACGCTCATTTGTAAGTGAAGTTCAAATCGGGAGGAGGAGATAGAGAGAGAGAGAGAGAGAAAGTCTGTTTATAGTGATGGACACTACAGGTCACGGCGAGTTGCTGGCGCCCCAAAACTAATTCCAAATCCGCGTTTGGGAGGCTAACAACCTTCTCTCACGAAAGCAACTATGTTATGAACCCTACGCAAAAGCCGATGACCTATCGAATTCATCATAAAAACAACCTGGGAAACTGTACACTTGCTTGAAAAGCTAAGCATGTGTACAGTCTCGCAGACCATTTTTATGAAACGCACATCATTTTTATGAGAGCTGGAGATCTAAAAAACGGAACGCTTCGGAAGCGAGAACTAGACCCTGACCTCTAAGATCATTCGTTCTATCTATGGTTCCATTAAAATAACAAAACACAAATACCGGTTTTGGAGATAAAGCGACTTCTTGGAGATAGCGACTTCAATAAATCCCAACATATTAGGTGGCCAGGTCACTTTTTAAGTTCTTCACAACAAAAAATGAAAAAAAAAGTGTTCCAATAAACACCAGCTGGTACACGTCATCTATATAGAGGAAGACCCCGACTTTGCCTGCGATCAGTTTGTCATCAGTTTGTGTTCTAAGTCAATATAGCTCATTCTTGATATTAATTTTGGAAGACCTTGTCCTAAACCGTACCGTAATAAGAAATTAAATTCATTTGAACTGACTCTCAGTCGAACTCACTTCGTTACGTAATTCATACGTAGTTTTTCAATTACAAATGCGATCACAATAGTTTTCAAACTTTGATTCAACTGCTGAGATTGAAAAAATGAAGCTGAAAAAACAGATTTGTTTTTTAGCTGCCGGAAAAATTCTAAGAAAGTCATATAGGTTTTGGTTAATAGACTTAACAAAACTTTCGTAAATAATATTTCTTGTAGACCCGATTCCCATCGAGAAGTTGAGATTTTAACATTTTACAAACAAAAAGTTGACAGGTGATTTGTTCGTCCATTTGCTGAAACGATGTCTTGAGTGTTTTCTGTCTTTTTAAGGTGCAAAAATTACAATTTTCTGTCTCTCTGTTTGGGAGATTAACTATAAAGCACTTGGATGTTATCTTAAACAGCAACTTTCTTACTGAAAAACACTTGGAAGCTAATCCATTACTATTTTTACCATTGTAAAGAGCTTTTGGTAGTAAATCTGGAAGACGTATTGCCAGTAAACTACGGTAGTAAAACTAACTGTCTTTTAAATTACTGCCACCCTTCTTGTTATGAAAACCAATCCTTCTATTTTGCGATTCGGTTATCGTTTCCTCTCGGGCAAGGTTTCTTCTTTCTGCAACCCTCACATCGTTTCGTACTCCTTTTTACGTTCTTTAGCTAAGAGGCCCAGTGTTGGCATTCTCGTGATCACACACACATTGCATCGTCTGAAACTGTTCAAAACGCACAGATCAGCGATACGGGATCTTAATTCGTCAGCCAATATTGGACCTTGGATATTGGAGTACTCTTCGTTTTTGCCTTGCTCCATTTGCATTCGGGATTATTCGAGACAGTGCGTTACTTACAATGGAGGCCTTATTGCAAGAGTATTTATATGATCCTTAAAGTCTAATCTGCGATCAATAATGATTCGCCTACACCCAGAGTTACGGTCTTCTTTACCTTCCTGCTAGAGATTAGTACAGCTTCCGTTCAGCCAATTTCAAACCCATACTGAATGCAACCAGTGGTGCATCGGGCGAACGGTTTCGTTAAGATCCGTATTACCTCTTCCTTTTGTTACACCACTACTACGATCGCTATATCGTCTGCAAACACAGTGACTTTAATGTTCCAACGTAGCGGGTCCAGTACAGATCCTAGTGGATTTATATTAGCGTATTCACTGTACCATCGTCTCTTTTATATGTAAGGATCCTGTTATGGAAGTAGTCCTCGATAATGTCTAATAGATGTCTTTAGATTTTTCGCCGATGTAGTTCATCAAGAAAATTTCGTTCTCAGGGTTTTCTCAAAACTGTATTCTGACTATCCATATAAATTTGAAAACCAAAATAATCCGGGATTTTGATACCCTGGATTTTGATTTCTGGGATTTTAAATTCCGGTATTTTTAGGTTCTTGGATTTTGTTTTCTGGGACTTTTATTTTCTGAATTTCGATTTTGATTTTCAAGATTTTGAAATCCGGGATTTCGAGGGAAACACAATGTGAGTAATGCAGAATAAGGAAATACCGATATGAAACTTAATATTATACGATTATTCTAAGCACCTAGCCACTTTATGAACGATGGTGCGCATAACCTTGAGATTCGTCTCATGTTTTGTCTAGTAATCAGAACTCTTGTTAAGAATATGAAGACAAATAAAATTATGATAATATACAACATATTTAAATTCATTCACTCCATTTGTTTTCATATTCTTAACATAATCGGCCCCCATGAAAGGCTCGGCTTTCATAAGGCAATTTAAAAAATTAATAACGTTGTTTTAATTCAAAAATTTAGATAAAAAAAAATAAAAATTCATGTATGAAATGTTTATATAAAAAATCATGTTTCGATTGGCAGTTTATAAATTTTTGATACTGATCGTTTAAAATTCTTTTTAACACCATCAACGACAGTTTCTAGCTCAACAACACGTACTTTTCCGTCTGTTCCCGACACTGTTGAAGTCATAATTGACAGCGGCCATTTAATTGCTGGCAAATTATCTTGAATGAGTAGAACAACATCTCCAGGTTTAAGATTTTCAGAAGCCATTGTCCATTTTGACCTTGTTTGCAAACCGTGCATGTATTCTAAAGAAAATCTTTTCCAGAAGGAGTCAACAAAGTTTGCTAATTAATTGGTATCGAGAAAGACGGTTTTCTGAAAGATGATTATAAGATGGTTCAGGCATGGCGTGCATTATAGTCCCAGTTAAGAAATGACTTGGAGTCAAGGGCTCCGGATCATTTGGATCGTTAGACATAACCGAGAGAGGGCGAGAATTCAAAATCCCTTCAATTTGTATAATTAGGGTGTGAAATTCTTCATAATTTAAAATTCTGTCTCTTGTTACCCTTTTCAAGTGTGTTTTGAACGATTTTACGGACGCCTCCCATATTCCCCCAAAATTAGGTACTCGTGGAGGAATGAATTTCCAGGATTTTCGTTCGAAAGTACAAAAATTAATTATTTTTGTTTGTTCAGCCTGAGATCGTAATAAATTATAAAATTCTTTAAGGTCGTTGTTGGCTTCTTGAAACGTAGGCGTGTTATCTGACCAAATAGTTAAAATTTTACCTCGTCGACCTATAAATCGTTTAAGACAATTTATGAATGAATCGGATGATAGGTTTTGAACAATCTCAAGGTGAATTGCCTTAGTGCATAAGCAAACAAAAGAGGCGACGTACATTTTCGTCAGAGGAGCTTTTCGGTTGGTACTAAGTTTTACGAGGAACGGCCCACAGAAATCCACTCCTGTATTTAAAAATGCTTTAAATGATGAAAAACGCTCGATAGGTAAATCACCCATAATTTGTTGAAACGTTACTGGTTTGGTTCGAAAGCAATTAACGCACGAATGAACTACTTGTTTAGCAATATTTTTACCGTGTATTGGCCAGTATTTTTGACGAACAAACGACAATAGTAATTGAGGGCCAGGATGGTGATTTTTGATATGTTCCTGTCGAAATAAAAGTGTTGTTACCTTGCTTTTAGGTGGTAGAAGAATTTGATGTTTAACATCATAGTTCAGGTTGACCGCCTTATTTAGTCGACCTCCAACTCGAATGACACCATCCAAATCCAAAAATGGGTTGAGACTTTTTATAGAACTCTTTTTTGACACCGCTTGCTTATTTTTTAACGAATTGAATTCGTCCTTGAAAGAAATTCTTTGCACTAGTCTAATAATCAAGGTTGCACTACGTTCTAGTTCAGTTACAAATAATGTTTTTGTGTCATGTTGTTCACAACGTTTTGCCCAACGAATTATGTAACTAATAACTCGAACAAGTTTTTCGAATGAACTGAACTTAGCCAACAAGCTATTTATAAAATCGCAGGATGTTGATGAAATCATGACAATTGTAGTTTTTTTTAGATCCATCACGTTAGCATCGAAATCCGAAATTTCTGCTGTTATAAGCGAATCATAAGAATCTTTTTACAATATTATTGGACCGTGCCACCAAAGTTTCTTATTATTTAGTTCATTTGGCATTACCCCACGAGAGATGAGATCAGCGGGATTATCAGCTGACTCAACGTGTTTCCATGTACAATCGAGAGTTAACTGTTGTATCTCATTGACACGATTAGCTATAAACGTTTTAAGTTTATGTGGCGATGTTTTAATCCAACATAAAACTATGGTAGAATCTGTCCACAAATAGATATTATTGAAATTTATATTAAGAGCGTTAGTGACAGAATTTGTTAGTTTGGCTAAAAGAAAAGCACCAGAAAGCTCAAGTCGGGGAATTGAAATAGTTTTAAGTGGAGCTACTCTTGATTTACTACAGAGAAGGTTTACTGATGTATTATTTGATGAATCGATTGTTTTAATATAAACACAAGCGCCATATGCCTTTTCGGATGCGTCGCTAAATCCGTGCAATTCAATTCTTACAATTTTATTTGAATGTGTATGACCCATGACATTTCGATTTAGGTAATTGTGAAATTGAAATTAATGCTTGTTGATAGTTTGTCCATAGATCTTGAATCTCTTTCGGTATTTTATCATCCCAATCAAGTTGTTTTTCCCAAAGGGTTTGAATTAAAATTTTTCCCGTTATTATGATTGGTGATAAAAATCCCAAAGGATCATATAATTTCGCTACATCAGAAACTATGGCACGTTTAGTTAATACTTCCTTATCTAATTCAGGAGGTTTAAAATCAAAAAGATCTTTTGCCACAATAACCCAAGTGCTTTTATACAATTTCCGAGGCTGAATTCATTGAACTTTAATTCTTCATGATCTTTCAATGGAATGTCGATTAGAAGTTCTGCATTATTGGAGCACCACTTATGTAAGTGAAAACCTCCACTTTTAAGCATTTGTATTATTTCCTTTTGTGTCTTTTTAGCTGTTTCTAAATCATCAAAACCAGTGATTAAATCGTCAACATAAAAATCTTTAGTTGCGATATTAGAAGCTAATGGAAATTTATTTCGTTCGTCGTGGGCTAGTTGTTTGAGTACACGCGTGGCCAAGTACGGTGCTGAAGCAGTTCTGTAAGTTACGGTTTGTAGCTCGGATATTTTAATCTGTTGATTTAAATTTTCTCGCCATAGTATTCTTTGGAGTGGAGTTTGACTTTTGTTAATTTCAATTTGTCGATACATTTTTAAAACGTCACTGGAAAAAACATATTTATAAGTTCTAAATCTGAGAATTATATCGAACAAATTATCCTGAACTGATGGTCCAATTAACATCTTCTCGTTTAATGAAATTTTATTTTATGTTTTCGCGGATGCGTCAAATACGACGCGAAGTTTTGTTGAAGAACTGGAAGGGCGTTGGACCGCGTGGTGTTGCATGTAATAAGTTATCTGTTCAGAATCGTTACTATCATCAACTAGTTTCATATGACCTAATTAAAAGTATTTATTGATAAAATCTACATATGGCTGCTTGAGTTCAGAATTATAATTCAATTTTCGCTCTATATGGTTGAATCGTTTCAAAGCTATCGATTTGGATTCTCCAAGATTTTCTAAGTTATCATGAAATAGCATTGATACAACATATCTGCCATCGGAGTTACGAAATGTTGTTTGATTAAAATATGTTTCACATGTTTTCTCTTCAACAGAAAAGAATTTTTTAGATGGCACATTTTCTAATTCCCAAAATTGTTTGAGGGTTTGATTTAATTCGTCGTTAGTATTTGGTTTCGTTTCAAAATTGGAAAAGTTATGTTCAATTATTTGCTCAAATTTTCCAAACACTAACCAACCAAAAATCGATTCTTGAATTATTGGAAGGTTTGAATTGAGTTTTATACGGTTTGGTAATAGAATTTCTGAAAATATTTCGACTCCTAATAATATGTCAACAGGTTGAACAATATTAAAAGAAGGATCGGAAAGTTTGATATGTTTTGGAATATGCCATCGAGAAATGTTAAAAGTATTGCTGGGAATTCGATTTGAGATGTTAGTTATTGAGAAGTCTAGTTGAAATGAAAATGGCTTGTAAGTTGAATGAATTTTCATTGAAATAGCGTTAGTAACATTCGATGTATTATTATTTAGTCCCGTGACTATAATGTGTTCATTGCGAGGCTTTAAATTAAGAGTTTTACTAAAGGACTCGCTTACAAAATGTGTTTTGTCGGTGGTCGAAGTACGAGGATATCATATCGAGGGCAAATATTTTCTACGGTACGGAGAATTTCTTCCTATATACCACTCGATGGTAGGCTCTTTGTATATGAATATTATATATGTGACAAAAAATCGTATTAAAAATAAATGATAAGTCTGCGTGTTTTAAAAGAAAAATTGCCGAAGTGTGTGGTGAGGCAGTTAATAGATTCGGTCATGCGGGTTATTTCCACCGTGAATCACTTTTTCTAAACGGATCTCGTATTCTACTCGGGATGGAGAATTTATGGAAACCGTCGTTTCATATGCTCTAACCGAAGAATTGGATGTACGGAAGACTGTGTATCGTCCGAGGTTGCAGTTTAATTGATTATGAGTTGATTTTTTAAATTGACAAGCGTCTCCGTGCGCTATGGCCATATATAGGAAGTGTGAGTAACTTCGGGAGCTAATATAAATTCCCACTATTGAACGCGACAGGGGTGCAGATTTCTTCAAAATCACACACTTACTGAATCACATTGTGATTTGTAGTATACAAACTTTCTAAGTTGATGTGTGAGGGTTTGAAATGAGAACTAGATCCAACTTGTCGGAAATACTGTTGATCGTAATGATTACTCATGTGATGACTGAGGAGGGTTTCATACGACACCCCAGCTGATTCGGGTATCAGCAGGAGCACGGTTTAAAACTTCTGAAGATGACTATTGATTTTGAATCAACGGTCTTCGATAAAACGTTGTCCTTAGCCCATTTCAAACCCACAATTAAAAGACAGCTTTACAATAGATACATTCAAGAATGTAATTTGTTATAACAACAATTTTCTGTATAGTTTTAGAATAGCCTGTTTTCGATGTATTACCATCATCATGCCATGCTTCTTCGTAATTGACGTTTATAATGCTCACGGATTGGAGCAATAATGTCGCGCCTCCAGTTATGTTTGGTTTGGGTTTGTGCAGTTTTTCTGAATCTTGCTTATTGTTGCGGATGAACCATCAAAAAAGTGAATATTTGCGGTTGCAGATTTAAAATTGGCTTGTGGACTCTTGACAGCGAATATTTGACTCTTCACGTTAAAAGGAGACAGTAACAAAGCATTACTCCTTAGCTTGAGCGAGCTTTTCATATTTTTTTTAACTTAAGCGTAATTCGAGGTGATTGAACTGCGCCTGGGCGAAATGTTCGTTTCACCGCTTGTCTGAGAGCTCGCTGTAGCGAAGATTGCTGCAAAACGATTTTTAATTCCAATACGCTTTGAATCGGGGTGATTTCTATGTCACCTCGATTGAACATTAATTGCAAATAAAATTCTTGTTCTAACCGTTTTCGATACGATATCGATATAAATATTGATAATCGCACAATATATGTGTATAACTTTTGACTTAGTGTGTGGCAAGGGTGATTGAATTGTATACAACAAGCATTAAAGAAGATCGAGCGTCGGTGTACAACTTAAAGCCTGTTCCAACAAATAAATACTTTTGGACTGACTTTTTTTAACGAGTCTTCTGATGTAAAACTGAACATAATTTATTGAAATATTGGAAAGTGATAATCCACTCATTTACAAATTTATTGTTGGTGTATGGAATATATTAAATTCAAGATTAATTAATACACACACACACATACACTTATAGTGAATGTATAGACGATTTATCTTAAATTGAAAGTAAACTTTTCTACACATCATCATGATGATCAACCAGTTTTCCATTTAAATATATACTTTGCATCTATGTAAAATTATCGACCGACATTTATCGTTTTGATCTTTGATTACAGAGTAACGAATTTTCTTATCAGTTTCGTTTAATTTAATTGGATTGTTTATTTACATGTACATAAGGCGCCTTGTGGTTGGGGGGGGGGGGGGGGGGGGGTTGAGGTCAGTTAAAATATCAGAACCTTTCGCATGCTAAGCCAAACGCTCTCGTAAGGTGTATTTGAAATTTAAAATCCGTTAGTTCAGGTTCATGATACCGTAAGGGCCAACAGTGGCTTTTAAAAACTGTTGTGTTATTATCGAATATTTGTATGATAAATTTTTTTTTTTTAATTTTTTGATTGATAATCTCAAGAAATATTACGAGCGGTTAAACAAGTTTATACTCGTATTTACAATTTTACAAGTTTATGAATAAATTTTCAAGAAATATTGAAACAAACAAAAACTTTTTTTTTATCAAAAATTAATATTCGCGATTTATTCGTATTCGACATCATTTTGGTATTTTTATAAAAATGAATGGCAAATATTTCACGATATTGGGAATCAAGTTTTTAATTTTGTTATGTATTCACAGATTTGTGTGGTCGTTAATTGAGTACCAAGATTGTGAATGTGACACCTGTGTATTATTTGCAGTTTCTTCATTTGTAACTTAATTTGCCCATTAGCATTCCATTCGGGGGGATTAAGTCTTAAAGTGTTATGAAATATTTTCGAGTACAAAAAATAATAAGAATAAGAATATGAAATATAATCGAATTATTAATCTTATCAATAAAATAAAAGAGCAACGACAACAAAAAATTTACAAAAAAATCAATAACATGTCCACTCCATATACAGAAAACATAATTTTTATCAATACAGATTTTTTGTTGTTATAATGTTAAGATAAAATTTATTGAAACAAACACAAAATCACGTTTATGTCTTGGACTTTGATGGCAATACGAAATCAAAATTGAGTTGTTATCCGTAACGAATTACAATAAAACATGTGACTAGCATCATACAGAAGATAAAATTGCACATGGGTCAATTTCAATATAAATTAAGGTTTGGCCACTTTAATATATAGCCAAAAAATCAATCTTTCATCACTATCTATGCATAAAGAAGTATGTGGCTAAACAATTTGGTTTGTGAATATTAATTATGCTGTGGTTTTAGTGGGCATCATAAAAATTATTTTCGTAATTAAATTTCATAGAATCGATAAAATAAAATGATAAGACACAAAGCAAATTAATACTTTTTTGATGATTTAATTATTTTATAAGTTATGCTCAAGTTGGTTTCGGTTGTGCTAGAACTTTGTATACTGGGCGACAAAAAATTTTAAGTATGTCCGTAACACGTGATTGAGTGTGGCATTAATTTTAAATTCCATACTGATTTTCAGTAATATTTAAGGAATCTCATAGATAAATCGTGTTGGGATTGTTGATCATCGTTCGCTCTCTCTTCGCGTCTGTCAAATCAAACAATTTTGGGCTCCACCCCTTCCATCTAAAACGATTCGTTCTGCAAGCTTTAAAACAATTGGAAAATCAAAAGTTAATTTTCGGCTCGATTAAAATTATTTATATTCTGCTCGTTCTGGAAAAAAAAGCATTAGGCTTTATCACTTAAAAGCTAGAATACCGACCACAAATCAAAAATCGAACCAAAACCGAAATAAGAACGTTAAACAAATTATACAAATAATTTTAGGCTCATTATGCCCTGATTAAATGCCTCATTGCAAAATGTTGGGTTCTACTGGTTCTTGCTAAAATTTCAGTTTCAAATTTCAGTCATGGTTTGATTTTCGATTTGGGTTTTACCAGCTTTAAATTAAATGGTCTACTACTGGTTCAGAAACACATTTGTGTGGGTTGGACTTAAATAGTGCAATTTTTTTTTGGTTTGAAAAAGGGATATGTATGTAAAAAAAATAAATTAATTTAAAAAAAAAAATAAAAAAATATATTTCTAAAAATAAAAATAAAAATTCGGCCCTTCTACCCATTCGGCCCTTCGACACATTCGGCCCTTCGACACATTCGGCCCTTCGACATTCGGCGCTTCGACATTCGGCCCTTCGACACATTCGGCCCTTTGAAATTCGGCCCTTTGACATTCGGCTCTTCGATATTCGGCCCTTTGATATCATACCGCGAAAATCTACCTTTTGATAAGCATGTCTGTGGCTGTGAAGGCGAAATTCAATAATTAATTCCTCATTTCCTAATTGGTTTATAGGAAAATCAAAGAAAACGAAATTTCTTTATAAGGTTTAATATTGACGGCGATTTTACAAGCTTTGTAACAAATACTAGTCATTTCGGGACTAAAACCACCCTCACCGGGGAATTTGTATGGTGAAAATATGATGTATGAACCCACACGATCGTCGCTGGAGTAATTTTGAATAGAAAACGTCTCCTGAAACACATCTTAGTCAGTTTTCTTGATATTTCCTATTTTTTTTTTTTTTTTTTTTAATTAAAAAGAAAGTACATATTAATCATCCAATGGATCCAATCCATATTTGTTTCCCACAAATCGATCATAATCTATATATCTGTACCTCGAAGGCCTACGACACCATGTGAAAATAAAATTTTCAGAGGTATTTGAATTTATGTCCAGATACTGCCTTTTGCCTCTAACGGAAACTACACATGGTGTTATTTCAAAAATGTGAACCGTAAAGACTTTAAAGATTACATAGTTTTATATTCCATTAGAAAGAGAATTAAACATAATTAAACACAATGTGGACAGTTCATTTTTGAAAAAATTGGATAAGGTGTCCGGGGTACAGATATATAAAAATGGTTTAAAAAATGTATAAAATATATAAAAATGGTTTAAAAAATGTATAAACGCGCATCAGTTGAGAACGGCTGAACCGATTTGGCTTAATCTTTTTTTGTTGTATTTGCAATCGCCGAAAGATGGTTCTTACGAAAGAAAATCCACCGGAAAAATCGGAAAATCGAAAAATGTTGTTTTTGTACGGGATTTCACACGCATTCGATTCAGCTGGTCTTTTAGAAGAGAAAAATTGCAAATCTCGGAAACTTCCGGAAAAACGCGAAAAAATTGAACTTCTTTCCTTTGAAATTTTTGAATTTTTTGCATGTTTTGATGATTTTGGACGCTGTAAAGCATGAGCTCGAAAAATCTTAAAAAATCGTGAAATAAATTGATAACACACAAAGATAACGAGATAGAGGGGACCACACAAAGAAAGGTCAACCTGTTGCAGGATACGTCGATTGCATTCGACTGATTCGGTTGGCCCTATATACACCGTTCATCCACGACAAAACGAATGCTGTTGGTCCATGTTTGTGGTCCTACTTCGTTCAAATCGCTTCGTACTATTGCTGCACTTATCGAGAGACTTGCCAACGTCTGAATTTGCTGCAAAACGACGCACATTGCGACTAAACACTCGCCGAATGTCACTATTTCTGCGACATGTCATCCATCGAATGCATTGAGATTGTGCAACAAATGCAAGGGCGAGATGGATGACGATATTTTGCATCGAGTTCGCACTGCAACATCGAATTATGAGCTTGCAATGAACGAAAAATACGCAACGAAGCTTTCATCATGATCGAAGACATGTTCGTGTTTATATGGGCAGCTATTTATCGATGAGCCAAATAGTACGAACGAATGTCCCGCTTTCGAATGCACAGTAAAATAATATTCGAAAGAATATTCTTCCTCGATGCTCCCGGTGAAACGGGTAAAACCTTTCTGATTTCATTGCTTTTGGCCACAATTCGCTCGTGATCATCGGGAATTGCAGCCACATTGCTGGACGGTAGATAGATGCCACATTCTGTATTGAAATTGCCGTTGAATATACAGACGACTGGCAAGCCAGTGTGCTCAATTGCTAAGAACTCGGTGATGGCCGCTAGGTATTGCAAGAATGCAAAATCTTCTTCTGGGGCGAGTGCACAATGCGGCACATAAACGATCATTGGAAGCGTTCAATCGAACGATGAAGGATTTTCGAAGTGATTCAAGACATTTTGGTGGATCAGTGATAATCCAGCTACGCAATCTGAACCATCCAAGATTTTGTAACAGGAACACGATTGAATGTGAATGAACTGATGAGCAGCGACGATCGTCAAGGGAAAATTCAGAAAAGGATGTTCTAATTCCGAAAATTCCGCTGATTCTAACTGACACTCCGTTCGACTTAAAGCGCATTCAGTTCCCTGTTCGTTGGGCGTTCGTTATAACTATTAACAAATCGCAAGGCCAATCGTTAGAAGTGTGCGGAATAAATCTGAAATTTCTGTGTTTTTCTCCTAATCAGTTGTACGTCGCGTGTTCGAGAGTTGGCAAATCATCGTCGTTGTTCATTTACGCGTCGGAGAACAAAATATTGTTTACCACAATGCATTGTATTGATTTGCGTTTGTATTCGATTTAAATCCACAAAAACATTGAATTCTTTTGAGTTCCAACTGACTCAAATTCGATTTCACACTGAGTGAAAAAATCCAAAAAATAACTCAATTTTCGATATGTGCCTATAGTGTTGAATTCGATGAAAAACTGACTAGAATGTCCACTCAACTCAATCGACTATTGAGAATTGTATTGAGTTGTTTGATTTTTTCTCTCATCAAAATCAAATTTCGTGAAGGACAAAAGTATTTGCTCGGAACGAAGTAATTTGAAGCGAAACGAGGTTCGCCGGGTCAGCTAGTATACAATAAAAATTCAATAGGTTTATGGCCCGCGGCGAATTTTGATGCTGAGTAAATTGATTAAAAGACCTTATGCAGTTTTGAAATATGCAGTTTTGAGAAATGTCGTTTTAAAAAATGTCATTTTAAAATATGCAATTTCGACCTGGACCCTCTTTATTTTTGTCTTTTAATCAATTTACTCAGCATCAAAATTCGCCGCGGGCCATAAACCTATTGAATTTTTATTGTATACTAGCTGACCCGGCGAACCTCGTGCCGCTCCAAATTACTTCGTTCCGAGCAAATACTTTTGTCCTTCACGAAAAATGATCATCAAAATCAAACAACTCGGGTCCAGGTCGAAATTGCATATTTTAAAATGACATTTTTTAAAACGACATTTCTCAAAACTGCATATTTCAAAACTGCATAAGGTACAAAACGGCATAAGGTACAAAATTGCATTTTTCAAAACTGCATATTTCAAAACGACATAAGGTACAAAACGGCATAAGGTACAAAATTGCATTTTTCAAAACTGCATATTTCTAAACTGCATAAGGTACGAAAGGACATAGGTACAAAACGGCATTTTTCAAAACTGCATTTTTCAAAACGGCATTTTTCTAAACTGCATTTTTTAAAAAGACATTTCACAAAATGGAATTTTTAAAACGGCATTTTTCAAAATTGCATGTTTCAAAACGACATAGGTACAAAATGGCATTTTTCAAAACGGCATTTCTTAAAACGACATTTTTTAAAAAGACATTTTTCAAAACGGCATTTTCAAAATTTCATTTTTCGAAACGACATAGGTAGAAAAATTTAGGCGAAGGAGAATATTATATGCATACTAAATCTTCAAATAATTTCTAATTTCCATGAAGGTCCTTTCTTATAACATACCTATACTAAACCTAAACATGTGAAATTATATCTTACTCGACTAAGAAATAGTCAAGTTCCTTTTCATTTGACTTTATCCTAGAATTTAATACAAGAATTGTTCACAAATGTTCAAAAATTTCATTCATCTCAAATTTCATCGTGTAATAAATAACCGTACCTGTTGGTCATATTCCAGAAATTAATGAAAAGATAATTCTAGATTCATAATCATAATCGATTAAAATATTTCATTCTGTCTTGTGCAGTTTTGAAAAATGCAGTTTTGTACCTATGCCGTTTTGAAAAATGCAGTTTTAAAAAATGCCATTCTGAAAAATGTCGTTTTAAAATATGTCGTTTAGAAAAATGCCGTTTTGAAAAATGCTCTTTTAACCCTTATGCCGTTTTGAAAAATACAATTTTGTACCTTATGCCGTTTCGTACCTTATGCCGTTTTGAAATATGCAGTTTTGAAAAATGCAATTTTGTACCTTATGCCGTTTCGTACCTTATGCAGTTTTGAAACATGCAGTTTTGAAAAATGCAATTTTGTACCTTATGCAGTTTTTAAATATGGCGTTTTGAGAAATGCAATTTTAAAATATGCAGTTATGAACGGATCCCAAATAAAGATGATCACTCCACATCTTCCGCCACTGAGAAAAATTTTGGTTTGTAAAATTAAAAAACGAAGTTTTTAGTTTCTAAAAGTTATAATGTTAGCCGTATTTTGTTGAGAATTAAAATGGTAGAGGCCACTATTCGAATAAGAAGTGTTTGTATCCTAATTTGTAATAGAGAAAGAAATTTGTTTATCATAGTTGGCGTATTTATCAGTAGTAATAAAATTCGAGTTCGCTTGCATATAAATCCAAAAAAATTGAAGGATTATACAAATCGAATTGGAATCATAATTACTACTGATAAGTAAGCCAACTATGATGAAAAATATTCCTTTGTTATGATAAATTCAGATACAAATACATCTAATTCGGAACCTGACGTCTACCTAATATTTTAATTCTCAACAAAATACGGCTTTTGTTTAAATTTAAAAAGAATTTTATTGTAATTAAGTGAAATTTTTGCAAACTATAGCTTTTTTATTTTAATAACATATTTCGTAAAATGATTTATAAAATACTTTTTGAATTTAAAAAGTTTATTTATTTAAACAGAATAATTTATTTCAAAATAATGGTTGTAGAATTTTAAAACAATTTTTTTGATATTAATGACAACTTATGAAAATGTTTTTATTTATTGGTTTGCCAAAAATCCCGTTGTTTTATTTTTCAATTCGTCTATATTTTATATAATTCGCCAAATCGATATGTTCTTGTGTTATACTAAAGGTATGAAGGGTTGAGTTTTTTTGCAACGACTACGACTCAGCTGATGAGTAGACCAACTTTTTATCAGTACGAAACCAAACTGCCAAGAAAGAACTTGGGGAGGTTCTCATTATATTTTTTTAAGGGTTGTATGTATTTTTACACAATGGTCCTGGGGCTCGATTCTGGGGTAGAATCATGAACGCCGGACGGAAAATTTAAACGGTAGTGAAATTTTATATGGAAAACAGCAATAATTGTACCGGTTTTGTTCCATTGTTTCGCAAAAAAAACACAAATAGCAAGCCAGAAAAAAAATAATTCATTCGTCAGCTTTATAGCAATCGAACGAATTTGTAAGGTTTTTTTGAAACAACAGAATAAAACCGGTAGAATTATTACTGCTTTCCATATAAAATTTCTCTACCGTCTAAAATTTCCGTGCGGCGTTCATGATTCCGCCCCTGATTTCTTTGTCGGTGATAATGATAATGAAAAAAAAAAGATTTCATTTAAATTTTCATTTTATGTTTATCAGTTCAAATTATCGTTTATTCAGCAAATGCAATTCCTTGTGCAAAATGAAAAAATATAATAATACGCAAGATGTCAGAACAAATTGTTTATTATTTTCAGTTCAGTGTTTGCTTTCGATTTATTTTGTTAAACGTCGTTCTTCCAAAAATTGGAGCAAATGTAATTTCTGGCCATTATTAGGCCGCGTTGCCCTACTATGCTTTAAATTGTGGATATGTATATAACTAAATGTATATTTAAAAAAATGACATAAGAACACAAAGAAAACAATGTTTAATACCATGATAAATATTTCTCATCGACAAAATGTGTATGATAATTGATAAAATATTTAGTTTTTTCACTGAATTTGACATTTATTTATCATATATCACCAACTCGGAATCGCAATTTATATTTTATCGATGATAATTTTATCATTTATCATTATTACCGACACAGGATCGAGCCCCTGGGGGTTAAAAATTGAAGAGGAGGAGCTAATTTTCTACTTTTTGTGGTAGATATATTATGTTATGAGTGATGGCCTCTTTCGTTTTGCTGACTTGAAGTTTGAACAGTCGCAAACATTGTCAATGTCATTGTATTTGTAAAGTGTATTACGGACTACTTTGATTTAATAAAATTGTGACATTTGTTGAAAAATAATTATTTAAAAATTAAAATAAATCTTTTAAAGCAAGCCAATAGTTTTTTATTATTAAGAAACAGTTTCTTAAAACTAAAGAAAACTATTTAACATAAGTAAGAAAAGTATTTTTGAAAAGAGAAACAACTTTTATTTTTATAAACAAATTTGGTGAAAAAAATTATTTTAAAGTTAATAAGGTTATCCTTTTGATTTTAAAAACGAGCCTTTTCGCCTAAAAAATATATGTATATTTTTTTGAATTTATATGTATATTTTTTTACTTATACTGATTTTTTTCTCAGTGGCACGTATAAGTAGAAAGTACAATAACCCGATTTCAAAGTCAAGACTACTAAAAGTCTCTAAGATATTTTCTTTCATTATTATTGGACAGCTTTCTTAAATATTCTGAGAAAATGCTAGGAACCCAAAACGGAAAACAACCTCAATTTTAACAAATTTGGAGGTTTCGAGTGTCTAATCCCTATATCAGCCAGAATCACCCATAGAAATGCCTTATTTCAACCCTAATTTCAAAAGATCATTTCTGAAAATTTTTATACCTGCGGTTGTTGGAAAATCCACGTTTTACTAATGAAACCACTTAAACAGCTTGAACAAAACACACTAAACAAGTTTCAAGATTGTACCCACTCCCCATCAGCCCGAATCACTCATAAAAACCTTTATTTCAACCCTAATCTCAACAGATCACTTCCAAAAATTTTATATGGGTGATTTCTGGTTATCTCACCGTTTCAGCCGGGATATCTTCTAATTTAACGTAAAACCAATAGGATGCACTGATATTGTTTTAACTAGACGATCTCTTACGAATACCTTCCATTATATTGATGTTGGTGACTTTAACATCTCCGGGACTTAAAATTACTCTGACGTATATATGACAGCAGCGTATGCCGCATCCGAAGCATAACGGAACCCTTGTAATTGAATTATAATTTTGCTTACTAGCTGTGTTATTTTTTTTTTTTTTTTTTTTTTATTTAAATTATTACAACTGAATACAATTCATCTAGTAATTTTTCTTTCTTAATTTAATCACTTGTGAATGAGAAGACGCCCATTGGCCGGCTCCATTTATAGGTTATTTACTGAAGTAGTCTTTGCTTTGGTGTTCTTAATCCATTAAATCAATTTGTTTCGTTCTCTGCAATCGTCTTACTGCATGGGAGGTGTCCAACATACCACGAAGCTCTTCATTTACGTGTTGATAAATACGTTGTCCATGTATTACTGCAAGTTTTTTTATTTCTTCTTGGACCGTCGGGATATTTAGATCCCGATGAAGGTCATCATTCCTAATGTACCACGGAGCGTTAACTATACTACGTAGCACTTTGTTTTGAAAAGTTTGTATTATTTTAGTGTTGGTTTTCTTTGTACAGCCCCAGAGCTGTATTCCGTAAGTCCATACAGGCTTTAGCACCTGTTGATATAGTAGCAATTTATTTTCGGTTGACAGCAGCCAATACATTTTTCGATATTTGATATTAAGTTCTTCTTTTTTCTTTTTAACGTGCTCTTTCCATCTGAGCCTGGTATCTAAGGTCATCCCTAGATATTTAGCCTTATTTGCATACGGAATCTGCTGACCGTTAATGATTACAGGTTTGTAACTGACTTTTAGATTAGTAAAATTCACATGCGTGGATTTTGATTCATTGAGCCCGATTCGCCACTTTTTTGTCCATTTTATGATTTTGTCACATGCTTCTTGAAGTTTCGTTGTCGATTCCTCGATAGTGTCTCCTACTGAGAGAACTGCAGTGTCATCAGCAAATGTTGCAACGGTAACATCGTTTAAATGAGGTAAATCTCTGGTGTAGAGTAAGTAAAGAATTGGTCCCAAAACACTACCCTGTGGGACTCCTGCTTTTATCTTTTTTAGCTCGGAGTATTCATCTTCATATTTCACCCGAAAGTGGCGATTCTCTATGTATGATTTTAAAATCATGTAATATTGTTTTGGTAAATCTCTATGTAGTTTAAAGAGTAAACCTCTGTGCCATACCTTATCGAAGGCCTGTGCCACATCTAAGAAGATACCAGAGCAAACCTTTTTCCTTTCTAATGTATTCTCAATGACATCTGTAAGCCTGTGAACCTGCTCAATAGTTGAGTGTTTCTCTCTGAAACCAAACTGATATTCTGGGATAAGGTTTCGTTGTTCTATGGTTATTTTCAATCTTTTGAGCAGCAGCCTCTCAAACAATTTCGCTAGTGTTGGTAGAAGTGAAATTGGCCGATAAGATTTTCTATCATTCGGTGGCTTGCCCGGTTTCGGAATCATTATTACTTCTGCTACTTTCCACTGCATTGGCACATGTTTTTTCCTGATGATCGCATTGATTATGTGCAGTAATTTACGGGTCCCTTTTTCAGGCAGCTCCTTTATTATTTGCCCTGTTATCAGCTCGTAACCAGGAGCTTTCTTTGTTTTTATGTTCTTAATTTCTGCTTTTAGTTCTTTCAATGTTACAGGCCTGATATCTTCGAAATCAGATATTCTGGGCGTATCAGCAGTGTTTTCGTAACTGGTCTGCCGACCTAGAGGTTGAAATGTTTCTTCAAGATGTTCAGCAAACAGGTCAGCTTTATCTTTCGCACTTCTAGCCCAGTTCCCATCGTTTATTTTGATTGGGGGGATCTGCGTTTTTGGTCGTTTTAACCCTTTTGTTGCTTTCCAGAGGGAATAGTCGGTATCTTTAGTTGGGGCTAGAGAACAGAGATATTTTCCAATTGTTTCATTTTTCACTGCTTTTATGAGTACCTTAAGTTTGATGCACAAGTTGTTTAAGGTGGTTTTATCTTGCGGCGCACGTGTATTCTGCCATTTCTTTCGGGTTTTTCGTTTTTCCTGGACTAATTCTCTTACTTGTATTGGGTAAATAACGGCGTTTTCTTTCCTGGATGATAATTTGGGGGTGCATTCCCAAGCCGACCATTGTATGACATCAAGGAGCCGGTCTAGTTCCTCTTCTATTTCATATTCACTTTTGATTGGCACTTGAAGTTCTATTTTTTCCTCCACTAACTGCTTAAACAATTCCCAATTTGTTTTGTTGTTTGTTAGTTGTGGTGAATTTGTTTTTTCTATTACATTTTCACTAATCGTCATAATAACAGGAGAATGATCAGATATTAGACTTTCATCATTTTCTAAGAAGATGTAGCGTTCCGATATGCCTTTAGTGATGTAGAAATCTATTAGATCTGGGATTTTGTTAGGATCTGTTGGCCAGTACGTCGGTTTCCCTCTGGAGTAAAATTCACAGTTTGAGTATTGGCCAGCTGCAAGTAATTTCTTGCCTTTTGGAGAGGTTAATCTTGAACCCCAGAAGGTATTTTTTGCATTAAAATCACCTCCGACAATGAAGTTACTTCCCAATTTCTGGAACAGATTAATGTAGTCTTCTTTTTTTAGGTTATACCGTGGGGGGCAATATATTGCAGATATATTACAGGTGTTGTGATGACCAAATGTAACCGTTACAGGATGTGTGGTATGGTAACAAGTATATCTCCAGATTGATACATAGGAGCGAGCTGCTGGTAAAATATGTTTCTGATATTAAGCATATATCAATTTTCTCTGTATTTAGAAATAGTTCTAATTCTTCTAGGTGTTGTGTTAATCCGTTTGCATTCCATATAGCTATTCTTAATGAGTAGTTTTGATGTCTGGTTTCTGTTCCGCAATTATGAGTTGAACTAGGTATTGCAGACATTATTTATTTTTAACTATTTTGGAACTTGGTATTTCCAGCAGGTTAAGTCGATTCAGAATTAACTTATTTAGTTTATTCTGTTCCTCAAGGCTATTTAGAATTGCTTGGACAGTGTTTTTGAAATTTTCGGTACCGTTTGCCTCATTTTCTTTCGAATTTGAAGCGGCCTGTGCATATGTATAATTCTCCCTACGCATAGATGATTCGTTTCTTGCTCGATTCTTATTTGGATGACTTAGAGGGGGTTTGCGTGCCTGATCCCTCATTTTTTGTAGCTGCTTGGCAACCTCACATCCTCGGTAGCTGGCTGGATGCTGCCCATTACAATTTATACATTTTGCTGGTTCTTCTTTTGATAATTTGCAAGTTTGTGTTGGGTGCTTTTCAGCACATTTCACACATCTTGGATCGCGCGCGCAATATCGTTGCGTATGGTTAAAGCTTTGGCATTTTTTACATTGTACTATTCTTGTACTGCCTCTTTTAACAGCTTCGATCTTTACTCGCATGTTGAGTATGCCAGTTATGTTGTAAATGTTTTCTATTTTCTCGGATTTATCAAACGTTAGCATGAACAGGGGAAGCCCTCTTTTTGAAACGGCTTCTAGTCGGTTCTCTCCGCTACGTCTCTCTTTTTTAATAATGTTTACGGCATCAAGGATTTTAAATCCTTTATTTTCTAGATCCTCCATTATTGAATTAGTTTCACAGGTTGGATGTAGCCCTCTTGCCATGACCTTGATGGGACGATCGTTTTTATTTCGTACGTGTACCACTGATATTTTTGCGTATTCAGCTTCATTAACAAGTTTCTGTATGCGTTTGGATTTGAAGTGTTAATCTTCCATACATTATTGTTCAGAGCAGTAATTTTATACTCTTGTTCCGTAACAGTACTCATTACACTTTGGATTTCTGAGTAGTTCGTTACTCCTACTATGAAAATCGGTGGTGGGGCTTTTACCTTTGTCTGTGCTTCATTTTGTTGAGCTGGTTGTCGTTCGGATGATTTTTCTACCTCATCGAGATTTATTGGTGAAAGTGCTGTGTTATTGACATTTTATCTAATTCCAGGTGACCAGGTAATTTTTCGTCCCACCGCTTCCTATAGGTTTTGTATCAATTCGCAGTTATAGTTGTGGAAGCTATCCAGTTTATAGTTGAGCAAATATCTTTGCAATGTTTGATAGAACATTTCAGTTGGTGTTAACATTTTGTGCAGTTAGGATGGTTGACACCTTTTGGACCAAATTAAATTCGTCGCTTTCAGGCTCCCAGTATATACCTAATGTTTTTACATTTTGATCTTCTGTGATTTCAAATTTCATAAATTCTCGATTATGCTCTTGAATTAATTGTAGTATCTCCCTTGAATTGCTGCACCATTTTCAAAGCTCGTTCTTCAGGATCAATATTTCGTCTAACGAATGTTAGATTTCTGCTGCTTTGGGATATACAGTTTCTTCGTCATGTGCCAGCTGATATAATGTTCCTATGGCCACGTATGGTGCGGAGGCAGTGCCATATGTTACTGTTTTTAATTTGTTCCTATGCAATGGTTTATTTGGGTCATCTCACCAGACTATTGTTTGCAAATCATATTGGTCGTCGGGGGGAGTCGGATAAGATAAATAAGATCTGCCATTTCCTATCGGACAAATGTGTGTTTGGTGCTAAGGAAATAATGCCTGTTGTTTTCTATCAACCATGATTATGGTTCCAACATGTTCGTTGGTTTTTGTTGTATTTCACTTTATGCATGTTTAAACAAAGGGATTTCTATTGCGAAATCTGGCTGATGTGGAGTATGATCGCAGTGATTCCGGGTCATATCGAGTTATATACATTTAGTTTAAACAATGTGACTAGAAAACTTTGAAATTTTGTTACATAGTTGGTTCTACTTCAACAGGTTTTGTACATAACGCATGTAAATGGGCAAATATAGCCGTTTTAGGAAAAATCCTGACACAAATAAAATAAATTATGCCCAAATTTTACCGTAAGCACAAAATTGCACAATCAAATACTACTCGACAAGTGACTCGCGCGTTTTCAAGACCGTTTTAGGACAAATTCCATCTATTCCATCTATACCTACGACTTTAAAGCTTTGTTCATAACATCGGGGAAAATACCATGGTATTGATAACCATGCTCTACACCAATGAAATTGCTTCAAAATATAAAAACTCCGAATACATTTTCCACAATCGAGTTGAAAAATATCCCAGTAGTACAAATCAGCGCACAAAGAGCGCATAAACAGCATATAATTAGAGCGCTCAGTTTTTACTTCAAATTGATGCACCTAATTCCATGCTATTCGTATTGTTGTCGACCGAAAACTCGGCTTTATTTCCCCTACAAATTAATTTATCTCTCTTTCACTTCGATTTGAGTATAATATGTAACTGTTGTTAACCGTTGGTTTACCAGAAAATAATATTTTTTTAATGTATTTTGTTGTATCAAAACCAAACACAATCATATATTATTGATTGTGTTTGGTTTTTGTTGTATTTATGTATCAAATGTGTATGACCATTCAGATACAACTACACATTTTTTTAATTTTGTATACTTACTTTATATGTTATCCATGTATTTCCACCTGAAAAACATTTACAAACGTCTATTACCTTCAGCTGAAATCTGGAGACTGATAGAAATGAAATAACAATTTTTGAAATGAAATTGATAAACAAGCGATTAGGTGGGGGTAAAAATGCAGTACATAGAAGAAACCGAAGTAAATTTATTTGTTTTCTCGCTTCGACGTGTGCAAATGTTTCCATCTATTTCATTCTGCTATCAGCGTTTGTTTGCTGGGATCTTACTTCAATACCATGGTACAAATACGATGCTATTTTCCCGATGTTATGAACAAAGCACAAGGAGAATGAATGTCCTGAAATGTACCTGAAAATTTGATGATTCCTCTGTATCACTAATTTAGTCAAATTGCGTATCTTCTTACGGAGATAAATACATAACAATTACAGCCCATAAAAAACGTATACAGCTACAAACTACAACATGGTGACTACCTGAATAGTCAACCATCGTAATTCTTGTAATCAATATTTATTTCTAAAATCGATTTCGTTTCAAAAATTAGAAAAGTAAATTTTATCATCAACAATTAAATAATTTTTGGTACGATAAAGTTTATCGTTAAATAAAGTACATCGACTTTTTTGTGTCAGTCACCTAAACATATTATAACAACATAAATCATTTTTTTATAATCCAAAAAAATGTTACACATAGCGAAACGTCTGTTGTACGATAATTTTAATACTTTTTAATAAAACATTTCAGTTTATTGTATTTATATAGGGAAAGCCATTAAAAGCAATTATCAATACTGACAAAGGCTTATTAAATTATCACCCAAATTTTTGAAAAACTATAAACGCCTTTTGACACTTAATTACTACACCATACACTCATTATATCTTTTCACTTAATACTACATCTGATTTTATCATCACATTCATAAATTTACATATATAGAAAATATTTATTTTCCCGCCTTAGAAAATTCATTTACACTATTCGATCAACATATGGATAAAAAAGAAATTTTACTTTACCATAAACAAATAAAATAAGATTAAATATTAATCTCTTGATCATCATCATGGCTGGTGTGGTGTGTAGATTCCTCTGCTATTAATCCAAATTCAATAAATAATCTGTTCGATGTACCGGGATTTTCCACACAATAAAAAATCACCAAACCTATTTTTAAAGATTTTTCCACTTCACTTTAAACCATATACTACCGCACAAGAATTTTCTCACAAGATTTTCTTTTCCTTTATTTTTTATTTTATTTTTTCATTCATCTATGAAACCACACACACAACTACACACACTTTTTTATATTTTATTTTTCTATAAAACCACCTTGAGATCACTCCTCAGCACACAAAACAATATAAATCACTTCAAAAACTTATAACAATAAATAATTAAACCTCACTCAAAAAGCACTTTAATTATTCTTATCACTTTACATACACACTCGACGTTTGAACGTAAGAAAAGCCGCGCGAAATCAATTAATCTCGAGCGCAGTGCTCCTCAACTCAGAATTTTTATGATCCGCTTACTAAAACACTTCGCAAATAATAATGACACACGAAATTATTTTGGTTCCGATATTACGACAAATAAAAATTTTTAACCGGCCAATTTCGACTATACTGTAACACGGACACGTATTAACGCGTCTGCAGTTAAAAACAGACTGAAGTGAAAAAATAAAAAAATTGAAAACGAAAAAAGTTTTGTCTACTTTCAAATAAAAATGAATGAATGAATGAAGGAAATGCTGAATAAAAACAAAAAATACAAATTTTGTAGTTTGTTTCAGTTTTTTTTTTTGTGTATTTTTATCTCAGATTGTTGTTGTTGTACGTATCAGAGGAAAGATGAACGTACAGGAGGTAAATAAATTGTTTTGTGCTTTTGATCGGCTTATGGTATGATACCAAACAATTTTTTTTTTGATTTGGCTCGTGCTTTTCTGGTCAAATTAAACTTTATTGAAAAATAATTCTTACAATCGAAATATTCGCGACTAGAACACGAATATGGTGATAACGAATAAATTCCAAACTACGCAAAGGTTCAGCTCTGGTTTTTCAAACGCAGACACCTTCGTGGGTGTGCACACAACAACTCACTAAAGTTTCATCACAATCGGATGACGAATTTCAGGAGATGGTTACAGACAGGCTTACAGATTTACAAACTTTCATTCTTAGACGAATTTTCTGCATATTTTGTTATATGTAAATGATTTTGATTTAGGATTACCAACTGTAATTAATCCGCAAAACATCTATTGTTGCTGGTTTATCAGCATAACCCCGAGACTTTAAATAACCCTTGGAAAGGAATCGAAAGTTGCTAAATCCACGACCTCTGCAGTCAATTAGTAATGTGTTCATCAAAACGCTTGGTGCGATGAACGATATTTTTTGCATTTCTGTCTCGCGAGAAAACGAATAGCGCTGATGGTTTACCGACTCTCGAGCACGCCACGTACAACTGCCCGAGTAAAAAACACGGCAATTCAAGGTTTATTTTACACACTTCCAACGATTACCCTTGTCATTTATTAATCGTCATTACGAATGCACGGCGAACTTGAAAGTGAACACGCTTAAATTGAAACGGCAAGTCGGTTAGAATCAGTGCTATTCTTAGAATCAGAACATCCTCGCCTTTGTACTTTGCTATGGCTATCATTGCTTTAACCACGTTATTCATCATCCTCTTAACAACTAATTTTGTTCCATTGCATAGTTTTGGTTGGTTCAGTTTGCGTTCATGGATATCACCGAACCGACCTAGAGCTGCAAATTGTGCGACGAAATTCCTGACAAATCCAATAAATTCAGGAATTGAATTGGATAATTGACCACTTCATCTGGATCTGTAATGGAATTGAGCCAGCGATTTGAATTTTTATTTTCAAATCGTGTACGTTTTAATTTTTCACTGCTAAAATGGCTCAACCAAACATGTTTCTTGCTCAACCAAACATGTTTTTTTAATTTGCACCAATATTCGGGAACACTTTCGAGATCAATTCTTCTTTAGAGGTTGTGAATTAGGTGGAAACGAAATGAAACCAGTCCGTCTGAAGCGTCAACCTGAATTTGTCATTGCCAATGTCTAAGACCGTGCTTTGAAAACACGACCGCCAATACGCCATTTTGTAACGCGACTCGCATATTCGTTGTTGAGGGTTTTCACGTATCTCCAATTCGATAACTTCAAGCAAGTGTTTGTTTCATCAGTAGTTGTTGATCTTGGAATGACTGGCATCGTTTGACGAAAATCGCCGGCCATCAGAATCATCGTACCTCCAAAGAGGTCCTGATTATTGCGCAAATAGATGATGCTACTTCAAGCAATATTTAACTTAGTGCGCGAATCGAGGGTAAAAACAATGAAATTAGCAACGTTTTGCCAGTTCCGCTAGGTGTATCGAGAAGAAGATTCCTCCATAGCCGTCGTTGACTGCTTTCATCAATCGTCATACGAAGTTTTCTGATTCTGATTCAAAAAATTTACTTTTGTTCGTACTGATTGTTCTCACATCTTGCCGGACATCACCAGGCACAAATTTTCTATAGAAATCAACGCCTCAAGTTTGGGATTCGCTGATGTTGCACGCACTCGATGCAAAATGTCTTCAAAGAACATTAATCAATAACAAACGAAGGTAAAACCATTCATCATTGCTTGGATGAACTGTGTAAATGCCTCGTAATGCATCGGTTGAATATTCATTCACGTATCCAGACTGTCCGTATTCCCAACATTGCATTTTTTGATGACGCGTTCCATGTGGAATATCTCGGCATCTCCGAGTAAAGCAGTGTTCTTGCAAATGGATTACTTGCGCATATCGCGAAGAAGCTTGCTAGCGTTGTCGCAGGTAGTCATCAGCTCTCTGCGCTGCGTTTGCTGCCGTCAAATAAACTCGTTGTCCATTCTCCAAGTGCACAGCTAAATGGACCACAGTGGGATGACGTTCGTGTATGGAAAATGAAAAGATTCTCCAAACTGCTTCATTGCTGCTGACATATCTTCCCATCTCATATTGCGAAACTTCATTGTTGGCATCAAGAGCTGCACCAAATACAGCCATGGCGCTTTCCTTTTTGACGTACTTGCAAACGGGTTTGATGGACTTAACAGAATTGCAATACTCAAATCCGGCTGTTATCGATTACCACGTCCTAATTTTTGACATTCAATGTGATTGTTCTGGCGTTATCTTTTACAGAGTGACTACGATACCGTTATTGCCCGGTTGTGATCGCCACCCAGTTCATAAATCATATACTTCTTAATGAAGCCGACTGCGTAAGTTAAGGACGTGAAAGGCGAACTGCGAAAAGTTGGTGGTACTTCGGCTTCAGAACAGATTGCAAAGATTAAATAATAAAAACAAAAAAAAGTCCATGAGCGCCGTGAGTTTCTACTTGAATACTCGTGCTGTAATGTCGTGGCGATCGCTGGATGATTGACCGGGTAGTAACAGGTGCGTGATCGATCCATTTTGGGTTATAAATAAAGTGATGAATAATCTGGTCAACCGTATTGAGGCAAGTAGGTCATCGTATCAGGCGCGTATTCGTGCATGTGCCTCGGGCTTCTAACATACCTCGGCGGACATTGTTTACATTTCCATCTACATTCATGGCATCGTGTACATGAATGTATTCATCCGTGCGCAATTTTTACGGATTTAAAGTAATGTACGTCAGACATTTCGTTCCGCATTTTGACATACATACCAACGGCGAGAACTTTGCGACATTTTAACATGTGATTATCCTCGTCGGCGAATCATCAAACGATAGGAATAAAAATTGTACTTGCTGAACTTTTTGTTTGTTCTTGACCAAATATGATATCCATCCTCTCCTCGGTAAAATATCAGCGATTATTGTAATGCATCGTACGAACGATGGGTTTCGAACCACAATGTCAATGTTCGATGGCCACTTCATTGAACGTCGGTGTCTTGAAGCGACCTTCCTGTTCACCTGCTGGTTTTTTGTCTGCTCTGATCGCTATTTTGTGATCATTTGAATCTGTAAAATTGAAGACAAATTCTTAATTTATGAGCCTCGGATGTCCGCATTTTTCTCTAGTGGACTTGGCAGTGGAAAGTAGTGATTTATGAATCGTTGTTGTGGGTTTGTGTGATGTGTTTGTGTATGAGACGTGTGTTATAACCGAAAAAGAATTTGCCTCAAAAGTTGATAAACAAAATCGATAATATTCGCGTGTGATTCGATAATATTCGCCCTAAATGATGGCTTTTGGAAGGAACTGTTGTACATATATATATTCTGCACGAAATGCTTCGATCGAGGTTCTTCGTGAAATTAGCTGCGTAAGCTGCAACTGAGCGTGTCGAACTCGACTGTATCCGTTGTTCCTGAGCCATATTGACTTGCGCTTGAGAAATTCTTATTCGATTTGCCTCCGAACGCTGCTTACACTCTTCATCCGTCTCATTGACTCGACGATCATGTAGTTGGCTTGCGACTCCGACCGATATTTCGACGCCTCACTGGTAGTATTTTTTCCAAAGAAATAAATCACAAACTAATATTGTAATTGCGTGCATACTGAGTAAATTATTTATCGATTAATTCGACATTGATGTATAGAAACATGCCACGAAGAGCACGAACAAATCTTGATCGACGTACGCAGAATGGTCAGGCTGTACGGAATATCAAAGCATCAGACCAGCACTCGGTGCACAATGCAGACGCAAAAAACTGGATGATAACGTACGTACAACCGAAAGTCAAGAGCAACGCTATTATCGCCTTTGAGGAAATGCGTTGAGACAAAGGCAAGCGCATCCACGTGCCACTGACGCACCACAGAACCGATGGCGCACGCACGCACATTCAGTGAGTATAGTACCATATTCGCCTCTATTATCAAAAAAAATACAAAGCTCACATTAATGCGGAGTTTTGCACTTTTGTTAGGTCCATCGAATACATTTCTAAATATACTCATAAGGGCAGCGATATGGCAGTGTTTGCAGTCGAATGTAGATGAAAACGACGAAATAATACGCTACCATATGGGCATATACATCAACCGCAACGAATCTGTTTCGTATTCTGAGTTATTCCATATACACGAGTGAAACCCATCTGTCACGCATGTGGCAGTGCATCTTGAAAACGGTTAACGTATTTATTTCGAATTATTCAAATTATATAAACGAACTGATATCTTCGGTCGATTCGCACGAACATGGTTTTATTCCGATCTACCACGTTTCACATGGAATAAACCATAAAAGAAATAGGAGCCGCGCAAGCGAGGTGAACCTATTCCGCCATTTTCTGGCATATTTAAAACACATAAATTTGGCCAACTGTAAACTGTTCACACCAATCAACGTGAGTGTTGCTGTTTGCGATTGTTATTGGTAAATGTCCCAGATCAACGTCCTTCGAATAATTACGAACTAGTCAACGGCCAAATGCACCATACATATCACGACACAAACACAACGTTCGCAATTTTATTGACGACATGGTTTCCGGCTAAATCATCGAATCTGTGGGATAAACATAAAATTACATGAGCGAAGATATACTACACAGAATCCGGGAAACGTATGAAGATCGACAGATGGAATACATACCGGAAATATACAACGAGGCGTTGAATTTGATCGAAGATATTTGCATTCTCATTTCAAATACGCCAATAATCAATTTGGGTATGCCATCGCCCAATTGGCCAGCAGCAGATTTAATTGATCTACAGCGAAAAACCGGTTGACGATCGAATTATGTTGACTATTGAAACTCAGCAAGGAAAATTTCTTAGACGCTCCATTTGGCATAGGTGAGTGTTTGTCACAACACTAGTACAATCAAAAATTCACCCAGGGCTGCTGTGGTAGTGGCGGAAACCTCTCAACTGAAAGATTTGATTTGGTTTTTTGTCCATCCCCATGTAGCACTCGTACATTGTCGATAAAAGGAATTACGTAGTTGACACAATTTCAATCATTTGATTGTGTCAAACGATTGTGGAAATGTTCCAGAGTTCCGTGTTACTCCTAAAAAGCTACAACAATAACTAAAAATATCAGAGTATTTGTACATGAGAACTAACGAATAAATTCCAAACTACGCATTAAGAAATCATAAAATTTTATTTACTCATTCACAATTTGTGAGGTACAATCGAATTAGAAAAAAAAATTATCACAAGACAACTAGAATATTTGTAATAAGTTAAATCTACGCTTTGAGACGTATGGATTATTGTATACCGAGCTTCCTTAAGTTTTCCTGATACCAGTCCAAATGTCAGCCTCACTTGCACGTGGTGCTCTGCTAATCATCTAACGACACTTTGGCGACCGAGAAACGGCGAGATAAGTAAACACTAAGAACAGAGCAAATAATGTTCTCGCCACTGACCAATCTCACTAGTTAGGTTGCGGTAGCTGCTGCAATAACCAGTCCTTAAAGCGGGGGGTGTACAACAAAACGGAATTTTTACCCCAGGTGGTACACCAACTGCACAGTTGATTAATCCATCATACGTAGCCAAACAATACAATAATTTAGGAACTTAGCCGGAAAGGATTCAAAATCCTAAACGCCTTGAACATACTAAAGAAAAAGGTCACAAAAAACGCAAACGGTGTAGGAAACCCTACCAAAGTTGGCCTCAACCTTTCCATGCTAACATATGACAACACTGAGGGCATTGATAGAGTATGTGGAATCAAAGCAATTCTTGAAGTTAAGAAATGAAAGTTAAGATTGAGACATTAAAAAAGAACACTAGCAGAATGCAACAATGCCACAAAGTAAGAGAAGCGCAACACATACAGAAATGGCTAAGCAGAACGAAAATATCAAGACAGGACCGAGTCATGAAAATCAAGTCCTGTAACATATACTTCAGAAGCTAAACGCTATCAATTCACATCTGGCTGCGCAATACCAAAGACTAGAATTTTTGGGTGAACTACTTAAAACAAGGGAGCAGAGGCTAGGAATACTAGAAAATACATCGTTGAGCCAAGATAAAAAAAATATTGGACGCGACAAATAAAAATAGACAAGTCATTGACTACCTTAATTCTAGTCCATACAAAATTAACAAGAATAAATAATGACACACTTTAAAAAAATTGCTATACCTGGAATGCAAATGGCCTTGAGCAACGCATTTCAGAATTAGAAGTATTTTTAAACACAATTTCTTTGCCGCCTATCGTTTCATTTTTTGGTCGATGTAAATCAAAATGTTTGGGAAATTGAAAGTTTCGTTTCTTTTTTTCCAGTTCATGTAAAAAAAGGTTAAAAAATTAAAAGTTAAAAAAAGTTAATTAAAGTTAACTAATTTTTGATTGTATAATTATAAACGAATACAAATAAGTTTTGTAAAAAATCTGAACTCTTGATTTTTGGTGTAATAAAGGCGGATTTAGTGCTGCGTTCATTCGGTCCTTTCTTCCTTCTGAATTTTTTTTAAATCAATCAATGTTGCTGAAAAAAATTCACAAGAAAAATAATGTCAAATGAAATTGCTTTAAAAAAATTTCAGAAACAATGAAGGAACGAAAGAACGCAACACTGAATCCGCCTTAAGAGTTTGTAAAACAAGTGCTAAAACAAAACGCCAATTACATCCGGATTGGCTTGTTGAGCCGTTCCTGTAAATGATGCTAGACACTAAGCTCAGGAGGAAAGCGCATGTTACAAAGAAAAGGCAAGGACTGAATTTAAAATTCAGAAAAATAAGGCAAATCATTTGGTGAAATTGCTGAAACTGTGAAACTCAGTCATGCTACTATCCAAACAATAATTAAAACCTAAGAAGAGCGAGGGTCTATATACTTAATAAACCCAGTGGCCGTCCAAAGAAGCTATCCAAAAGAGATTGACCGCACATCTTTTGAAAATAGACAAAATCCAGCAGTAGGATGAACAAAATTGGTCGGTCGAATCGTCAATACATCAAGAAAGGACGTTAGTTCAAAAACTACTGGTAGAGTACTGAGGGCATCTGATCCTGTAATTGTGTTTTATTTACAGACGAACGTAAATTCAACATATTCGGGTCTGATGGTAGGCGGAAAATATGACGTAAAGCGAACACTACTTTGTAAAAGAAAAATATAATACATACCACTAAACATGGAGGAGGTAGTGTTATGGTTTGGAGGGCGATGGCCACGGCAGGGGTTGGTAATTTAGTATTCATTGATACAACTATGGATCGACTTCAGTATTTGATCATATTGAAAGAAAATTTGAAGACATCTGTTGAAAGGCTAGGGCTCGAAAGATATTGGATCTTTAAACATAACAATGATCCGAAACATACAGCTCACGTTGTAATGGAATGGTTACTGTATAATGTACCCAAACAGCTCCATTCACCACCCCAGTCGCCAGATTTGGACCCAATTGAACATATTTGGGATGAAATAGAATGGAGATTACGAAAATATAAGATCTCCAACAAGGAAACACTTCCAGCAATTTAGTTTTATCTATGGGTCGCCCTCTACAGGCAGTGTTTGATGGTAATGGAGGACCTACCCGATATTAAATAAATGATTACCTTTATTTATTATATAATTTTAATTGAAAAAATTGAATACTGTATGTAGTCTTTTGTCCTATTAATTTTTATGTATTTTTCATTTATTAGAATATGTGACTATAAAATTGAAATGTGATTTATAACATTAATTTATGTATATATCAAAAAATAAACATTATTCAAAAAAAAAAATTTGGAAATCTTTTGTTCTATAGTGTACGTGTTAGTACCTCTCTCTCTCTGGCACTATATCCTATCAAGGGATTTGGTCACCTCAAATGAGGTTTCATAATCATATTTTCATTTCGGATAATGAGTCATTAATTCAGTGATCCTAAACCAGCCGTGAATTTCTTTGATAGACACCACCATGCTGACCACTTTGCCACCGGGGCGGCCATGTTAGTACCACTCAATATTAAATTCTTATTAGAATAAATTAAGTTTGATTTATTACACTGTTAAATTATTATCCGAATCAAGTGCATTTAAAAATTATAATTTTTAAAATAGAATTTATTTAAAATTACAAAATATTAATGAAATACAATAATTATTCAAACAGATAAGTAAAATAATAAACTAAAATCATGTGTAACTTAGTTAATAAATAAATGAAAA
Organism: Nephrotoma flavescens; assembly: GCA_932526605.1. NCBI lineage: Eukaryota > Metazoa > Arthropoda > Insecta > Diptera > Tipulidae > Nephrotoma > Nephrotoma flavescens. Next base: position 71,973,353 of record OW052221.1, read on the forward strand.
TAAATGCTCAGAATTGTTTATTGCAATTTTTCGATCAAAATAGTATTTTATCAATCTGGAGCAATAACAAGCCACGTCCAAAGATTAAGGCAAGATACCACTATATAGGTTGAATGGACCTAACTATAGAGATTATTTTCCGGTCTAAGGTTTTTCGTAGCGGAGAAAATGATACCTTGTTAATACCAATTTCCACCATGACTCATGAGAATTTGATCAATCTGGGCCAATAACAACCCACTTCCAGAGATAGGTTCATGCAATAGCAAAACTGCTATTAACAAGGCTATATTTTCCCCACTAGGAAAAACCTAACACCGGAAAGTGTTCTCTATAGATAGGCCTACCATATAGTGGAATCTTGCCCTAATCTCTGGAAGTGGCTTAATTGTTATTGGCCCCGATTGATAAAATACTCAAAATTTACGGTGGCAAATTGCTATTAACAAGGATAGTTAATAACCATAAATCGGAAAATGTTCTATATAGATAAACCGATTAAATTTTAATAGTGGTTCTTGCCTTAATCTCTGGAAGTGGCTTGCTGTTGGACCAATTTGATAAAATACTCAAAATTTACCAATTTAACAAGGTTTCATTTTCTCCGCTAAGAAAACCCGTATACTGGAAAATGTTCTCTATAGTTAGGCCCATTCCTTTGCCCTAATCTCTGGAGGTGGCTTGTTATTGGCCCAGATTGATAAAATACTACATATTTTGAGTGAAAAAATGCAATAAACATATTTGATATTTTTTGTGGTAAAACTTTAAATTTATTTATTTGTTATCCTTTTCTTTAAGTTATTTATATATTTCTATAATATCTTTTGTATTTATTATCTTTTTTAAATTTTATTATGTAAATTATGATTTTATTTATGAAAAAAATGTTCACTAATTTGCATTTATAAAATATTAAGTGTAAATCGCCAATGCTATAACAACTCAATATGGCGGATATTAGAATCCGTTTGAATCCAATAAGAATCCTGTTTCCGTCGTGTTTTCCAATTGGAACCGTATGCATATACGTGTTATTTTTTGTTAGAAGTTTCACGAGCTCATTGGTTTTGTACTCGGCATTTATAGATATTGAAACAGCTAGTACATCCTTCTGTTCTATTATAAAAAAGGTAAAATACACTTTTTGTGTTTATTTTCTAGTTTTTACCCAAAATTCGTATAAGATTTTTTTAACAGTGTATTTACTTATACTTGTTTATTTACCACATAGAAGTTTCTATAGCAAATAGTTTTAAGTAAACGCATATACATATTATCCCAATTGGATTAATAAAATTCTTTCGTGCATCAGTGTTACGCTGTAGAAATATATTTTTAATGAGATAGATATATAAAATCAGAAAGAAATAAGAAGTGCTATCCCGCTATGCTTCAAATTGGAATTTTATATAAAAGTAATGTTTAAACTAAATATTTTAAAAACAGCCCCCCTATTCGAATACGATACGAAAACGAAAACGCAAAATTCAATTCATTGAATCAGGAGGGCTATTTGGGAATTCGATTCGATAACGAGAGTACAAGATTCATATTGGATTTTAAATAAGAATCGTTCGAATCACATTCAAATCAAATATGAATCTTGTGCTCTCGTTATCGAATCGAATTCCCAAATAGCCCCCCAGATTCGTACGATTCTTATTTAAAATTGAATAGTAATCTTATACGTTCGTTTTCGTTCTTATTCATGAATAGGGCAGGTCAAAAAATACTAAAAAATCATCGTAAGACAAAATTACCAAACAAAGGTACGAAGGATTGTTCTAAAATGTGACAAAGAGGAAATAAAAGTGATAGTATTAAATGGTCTACATGCCATGTGCAAGCGGTCTCCAAAATTCTCTATTGTTTCAGGGTCACAGAGATTCTTCTAAAGTGTCACCAAGTTGATGAAACAGCCCTTGATACTGAGTATTAAAATGTATATTTTCCATGTCTCGCCATTTTCCCCAATTCTAATTAAATAATTTGTATGGCATAAAGATTTCACCTGTTTGAGTAGTTTATATGTCGACTAATATTACGAGGATCATCACATGTATTTTTGTAAGACGTCATCAGGAGGTTAATAAAAAAGAATTTATTTAGCGGGGACCGCTGGGACATGGAATAGACAGTCAATACTCAGTCATCAGCTTGATGACATCTAAGACAAATCCTTTAAACGTTTTAAAGAATGTTTTTTTTTAAATATTTCACTAAATATTTATTCTTATTAGAAATTAGGTTAACAGTGTAGCACTAATACAGATAACCCCTATATAGCACGGTACTCTTATAACACGTTGTCATAAATATTACGCGATTTCATGTCCCTCGTACAACACATGTTTTCCTCAATATAACGCGGGGATTTCCCACGTTATATTTCTATACTGTGAAATTTATAGTGATTTGTACAGTTCATAATCAATTTCGGGTATGTTTGCACAAAATTCGATTTAAACCCCCTTTAACGAGAAAAGTAAAACACAGTACAAGCATTCTCGTACAACGCGTTTTCCTATAACGCGGAACGAATCTACCGTGTTATAGGGAGATTACTGTACAATAATATATTTGTTAAAAATATCACACCTATATTTGTTTTTGTTATTGTAGACATATTTCACTCAAATTAAAATTGCGAATTCCAAAAAATCGTAAAACTACCGCTAATTCGCTAAAACCGTAATATTTGAATTGTTTAAATACGGCGCCCCGCGTATACTGAATGAAATTTGTTATAATTGGTTTAATATCACCATAATCGAATTAGGAATTGAATTGAAATAAATTGCACATTTAACAAATTGTTTACCCGATATACGTTCCATTATGAGAGAGAATAGAAACTAATTGTAATTGATCGGTTAAATAACATGCAAATTGCATATACACGAAAACTTCAAAAACTAACCAGCCCCAATGACTTCCGTATTCATGTATATCCCCCTGGTACTTTACATGAGACACGACGATGATGAAGCACTAAATTAATAATTGGCCAAATTTTGTTTTATATTGACATCAAATTGCAACAAAAAAAGTTTGCAAAAATCGATTGTAATGGTGATGTTGCCAATCTTGTGTCCCAAAAATGCTTTTGATGAAATAATCGTGTGAAATTTTGGGTGTACACGAAAGAACAAATCGTGATTAATTTTTTACAGCATTTTCCAGTCATATGTATTTTTACTGTACAGATAGAATTTTATAGGAATTGGGTGTACTGTTGATTATACCGTTATACGTATAAATTACGTTGTAATAGTTGCCTAATTTTCTTATAGGTGATATACATAAAGAACATAATATTATGATCTATTATTGAACGCACGTGGGAGGAAGAGGAACCAATTAAAGTAAAATGTTTACCATTAATTTAAAGATCTTTAAATCTGTAAAGCCATATGTGTTTACTGGTTGGAAATCCGCTAAATTTGATGAGTGGTAAATTACAGCGGGCAGATATGTTAATATAAATCAGATTTTTACAACACAAAAAATTTGTGTCCAATTACAATACAAACTCACACGTAGCACATTTATTGCTATTTCTTGTGCTTCATAAATCGTCATGATTTTCGTCAGAGAAAAACAACCTTTGTTAACTGGAAAATCATAATCTGATCGTCATGATATTTCCACAGTCTAACAAAAATTTAAATCTTTAACGGATATGACTGTCAAACGACATGTTTTTGGAGAGACACTCTGTTGGATGCAAAAAAGAGGATTGAAACATGCAACGAATTGGATACATTTTTTGAATCTCCCGAAATTAGTGCCAGAAAAACGCTTAGTGTATGACAGAATTATGCATGCCATTACAAGCCAAAGCGATGGGTGGTATTTCCTATATGCGCCCGGAGGAGACCGAAAAAAACTTTTGTCATTTCAATTATTTCGGCAACCATCCGATCTTTAAAAAATATTGCACAGGCGATCGCATCATCAGGAATTGCGTGAACTCTTTTGGGTGGTGGCCGAATTGCGCATTCAACACTGAAATTACCATTAAATGGATAAAGTGCTCCAATCATGTCAACTCATGATTTTTGACAAACTCTACCAGTTATACCAGATTCAGCACCAACTGATGAACTTAATGCAAATTGAATTTGAAGATATGCGTGTACAACTACAACATGATGCGTACGCTGAACGTTTCGCAACGCAATTGTTGTAAAATCACAGTAACCACAGACGAATTGATTCACAAATTTTAACAAATATCGCACAGAATTACAAAACTCATCAGTAGATGCACTGGCTTGTGCTATATATTAGCAACCAAAAACAATAATGTCAAACAACAATTCATTTGACAAGTCAAAACGAACATATAAGTTCATTGATTCTGTAATGGATCATGAATTCATGAGTTCGCTTGATTTTCCTGGCCTGTCGCACGTTTTTACAATCAAAACTGGCGTGTCTATCATTCTTATCCGAAACATTCATCCAGCACGGCTTTGCAATGGTACCAGGCTTTTAGTGAAAAAGATGATGAACAATAGCATCGAAGCAAGGAGAGCATGGAAAGTTGGACGGGGAAGATGTACTGTTGATGTACAAACGTTTGCATTTTCCAGTGCGACTCGCATTTGCAATTAACATCAACAAAACCCAGCGAAAATCGCTACCTGTTTGTGGACTAAATTCATGCGCTTCTCACATGAACTGCTATATACGGCCTGCTCACGGGTCCGATAACCTTCTGTTTTATTCGTATATGCACCGCAGATGGAAAAACAAAAAATATTGTGTATCAAAAAGCACGTCAGTAAACTGCATTAAAACACAAACACTTTCTTTTTTTGGGTGGTATTGCAACGCCTGCTGAGTACTCGAACTAAATAAAACGTTTGGCTGATCGCATCTGTTGTTCGCATTTGCCGATTCGAGGATGCTGTACAAGATAGCGGAATTTTGACAGCGGAAAATAAGAGATTACGCTACTCGCCGCAAGTGGCAGCACTATCACTAAACAGTTTTTTTGTAATGTAATTACCAGCGGAAATTTTTTATTCATTATGTATATATTTTTTCACTAAATAAAACATCTCAGCGGAATAAAATATTAGAAGTGATCCTTAAAATGGCGAATAGATTGATCTCCGAAGTAAAGGAACTCGGTATATGAAATGTTGAAATTTAACAATAATCCGTCTTTCCGTTATTTCTTCCACTAGTAACCAATATTTTCGGTTGGTTTTCTAATAGCTTAGGTTATACTGAGATTATACGAAAAATTTGGGGAAAATTCATGGACTAGAATTTTCACTAAAATTTTTTGATTTTCTGCGGCCATATAAGTTATTTTCAGTTTTTGGCCAATATCTCAAAAACTTTCACTAGTAACCAATATTTTCGGTTGGTTTTTTAGTAGCTTAGGTCATACTGAGACTATATGGAACATTTAGGGAAAATTCATGCACTAGAATTTTCACTAAAATTTTTTGACTTTCTGCAGCCATATAAGTTATTTTCAGCTTTTGGCCAATATCTCAAAAACTTCGACTAAGATATTGGCCAGAAACTGAAAATAACTTATATGGCTGCAGAAAATCAAAAAATTCTAGTGAAAATTATAGTCCATGAATTTTCCACAAATTTTCCATATAGTCTCAGTATGACCTAAGCTTTAAGAAAAATAACGGAAACTATTGGTTACTAGTAGAAGTTTTTGAGATATTGGCCAAAAACTAAAAATAACTTATATGGTCGCATAAAATCAAAAAATTTTAGTGAAAATTCTAGTCCATGAATTTTCCCCAAATTTTTCGTATAATCTCAGTATGAGCTAAGCTACTAGAAAACCAACCGAAACTATTGGTTACTAGTGAAAGTTTTTGTGATATTTGCCAGAAACTGAAAATAACTTATATGGCCGCAGAAAATCAAAAAATTCTAGTGAAAATTATAGTCCATGAATTTTCCACAAATTTTCCATATAGTCTTAGTATGACCTAAGCTTTAAGAAAAATAACAGAAACTATTGGTTACTAGTAGAAGTTTTTGAGATATTGGCCAAAAACTGAAAATAACTTATATGGCTGCAGAAAATCAAAAAATTCTAGTGAAAATTCTAGAGCATGAATTTTCCCCAAATTTTCCTTATAGTCTCTGTATGACCTAAGCTACTAGAAAACCAACCGAAAGTATTGGTTACTAGTGGAAGTTTTTGAGATATTGGCCAAAAACTGAAAATAACTTATATGGCTGCAGAAAATCAAAACATTTTAGTGAAAATTCTAGTCCATGAATTTTCCCCAAATTTTTCGTATAATCTCAGTATGAGCTAAGCTACTAAAAAACCAACCGAAACTATTGGTTACTAGTGAAAGTTTTTGAGATATTGGCCAGAAACTGAAAATAACTTATATGGCCGCAGAAAATCAAAAAATTCTAGTGAAAATTATAGTGCATGAATTTTCCACAAATTTTCCATATAGTCTCAGTATTACCTAAGCTTTAAGAAAAATAACGGAAACTATTGGTTACTAGTAGAAGTTTTTGAGATATTGGCCAAAAACTGAAAATAACTTATATGGCTGCAGAAAATCAAAAAATTCTAGTGAAAATTCTAGTGCATGAATTTTCCCCAAATTTTCCTTATAGTCTCTGTATGACCTAAGCTACTAGAAAACCAACCGAAAGTATTGGTTACTAGTGGAAGTTTTTGAGATATTGGCCAAAAACTGAAAATAACTTATATGGTCGCAGAAAATCAAAACATTTTAGTGAAAATTCTAGTCCATGAATTTTCCCCAAATTTTCCATATAGTCTCAGTATGACCTAAGTTACTAGAAAAACCAACTGAAAGTATTGGTTACTAGTGGAAGTTTTTGAGATATTGGCCAAAAACTGAAAATAACTTATATGGCCGCATTAAAGCAAAAAATTTTAGTGAAAATTCTAGTCCGTGAATTTTCCCCAAATTTTTCGTATAATCTCAGTATGAGCTAAGCTATTAGAAAACCAACCGAAAATATTGGTTACTAGTGGAAGAAATAACGGAAAGACGGATTATTGTTAAATTTCAACATTTCATATACCGAGTTCCTTTACTTCGGAGATCAATCTATTTGCCATTTTAAGGATCACTTCTAATATTTTATTCCGCTGAGATGTTTTATTTAGTGAAAAAATATATACATAATGAATAAAAAATTTCCGCTGGTAATTACATTACAAAAAAACTCTTTAGGGATAGTGCTGCCACTTGCGGCGAGTAGCGTAATCTCTTATTTTCCGCTGTCAAAATTCCGCTATCTTACACAGCTTGATTCGAGGGACGTTCTCCTGATTTCATTAAAATAATATTTTAGATTGACATGTAAAAAGTATTAATTTTTTGGATCAGAGCTGTATGGTTTTGAGATGGTCAGACCCATACGTCACTTTTCGCAAAATATGAACAAAATCGTAGATCGACCATAGATATATTTCAATCGTACAGAAGCTGTTTGTTGTATCACGCAGAATGTACCGGCAAACTCCTCTTCCGTTTGAGTCGCATCTTCATCTAGCCGCGAATACGAATGCTGTCTCAAGTGATGCTTATCTTCAACACTGAAATCATCATTTTTGAACGGTCGAAACTATGTATCATCATTTAAAAACTATGTATCAACACGTAAAAAACACGTTTTTTATGATACTCAAGCAATACAAACGGAATGTTAACGGCAGATGTCTAATCTGTCTGAAACAACGGAAATCAGCTGTCACTATAAAAAAAAGTATATTCAGAGCCACTTTTTGAAAACGGGCCAAATTAAATTGTATTCCCAATAGCAATGATAGAAGCGGCGCAGTCCGAAATACATAAACAGGAAAAACAGTTCTAAAGCCTGATTGTAATCAGCATCACGTACAAACCAATTTGTTTTTCTTAATATTGTGCGAAAAGTGACTGTCTCAAAACTATATAGCTCTGATCCGACAAAAATTATACTTTTTCCAAATCGTATTACATGGAAATATTTTGTTTGGAGCATTATTTCGCTAGGTTGCAACGGTACGATTTTGCTTATATTTTGCGAAAAGTCTCGTTTGGGTCTGACTACTCCAAAACCAAACAGCTCTGATCCGACAAATTGTTACGACTTCATGGGCATAACATTGTTTTCCAGTTTTGTTCTGGATTTTAATTTCATTTCACTCGGTTGATTAATGTATCGTAGTGTCGGCATTGCCATCTGTGAGAAAGTAGCAATACCGAAGTCATTTGTTCTACGAGAATTAGCCGTGACATTTTGTATTGTATTTTCTTTTTGTCCATCCCTATTGTAAACGTGAACGACTAGTTTTGGAGTGAGACCAATGTATACACCGTGTGCGGATGACCTTGTTAAAGTTAGCCGAAAGATTCCAGCCGAAAGATAATGCAGATAGTGTCTTGACTATTTTTAAACTCTTTTTATACTCTCGCCCCTATCGATTTTTAAATTTCTATAAACTGAAATAATTTCTCCTTCACCTGAATGATGTAATTCGATCCTAAATTCTCCTAAATTCGATTTCATAACTAATTTTTGCTGTATTCAAGACACAATCTGCATTATCTTTCGGCTGGAAACTTTCGGCTAACTTTAACAGTATGTGCGGATGTGCAATAGAGAAGTATTTTTGTTGTATTTTCTCCTTTTGTTTGCGTGCGTTTGCGGCGCGGTGCGAAGGAGAGCGCGACTGACGCGCAAGAAAACAAAGCCAAAAAACATCCACGAACAGAAATATTTTTCTAAAATATTTTTTGGTGCGGGATTTTTTTTAGTTTTAGTTGGGTTTTTGGTTACTCGACACACTGATTAAAAATTGTAAAACTTCGACATAGGTGTTGTGCCATAATTTAGTCAGTGAACATTGTCTTTCTTATGAATATTGTTTAAAGCCTAAATACTTTGTAAAAGTATTATAAATACTTCAACAGTAGTTATATACTTTTATTCGATTTATAATTTAAAAAATAAAATTTAAATGTGGTGGACAAATTTTTTTTTTGATTTAAATTTTATTATCGAGATGGGTGGTTTTTATACACTTTGCGTAGCCATCTTTAAAATTGTGAGCGAATTTTTTATGGTACTACTAGACAGTTGAATTCCATGCCATCCTAAATTATACGTTTCAAAAGTGCTAAATATACAACTTGGAGTTCGTGTTTATATATTGTATATCAAGTTTTTGATAAAAGGATTTGCGATAAGTATCTATACCTTGCAGATTAATTAAAATCAAATATTACGAAATAAAACGGGTGTCGTTTTATTTTCTTATCGGGGCCACCACATTTTGTGGAGCTCAGCTTTTACGGGTGGTCTACGCGTGGCTGGTTAATCAGCGAGTATCGGTGGGAAGACACCGCACCGAAGGGCTGACTCGTGGTCACTTAATTTTATGTCAATGGGTGGTTTATTTAATTACGTCTCTTCTGTACGGGATGCCTCACGTGGCTTAGAATAAAAAATGTTTAACGGGTGCCGCCATTTATTATAATGGTACGAAAAGGAATCCAGCGGAGGACCGAATTTCAACATGTGTTGAAAATTTAGTTACGGGTGGCCATCACGAGGCTATTCGAGTTGATATTTTTGGTTGTAACGGCGAACGTGCCGCAACACGGCCTTTGTAGCGGGAAGAAGCCCAACATTTGCTGTTATAAAAGGCGAGACAACACCCAACGGTCCGAATGTAATAACCACCTGTGGCAGGACGGCGACCAGGCCAGAACGGTTATTCGGTTTTGCCGGAAAAAAACGCCCAACGGAAATTTACAGTGAGCATGTGGTCAACCTCGTGGGTATTTGCACTTTTTGTTTAATGGCGAGATGACGCCCAACGCAACAGTTTGTCAAGTGTGCGCAAACATTATTTACAGCAGCCAGTCGAGGTGATTTACGACGGGAAGACGCCTAACGATCCAGGGATGCTGCAACCCAACCGGGTGACCTTCCAATTTGATTTATTTTAAATTTTCTTTTCCTAAATTTTAATTTTTTTTTAAAAAAGAATTCTTTAAATATACATTTGTAATCGAGATTCAACTGACGGTCGTTGCACGCGTCGGATGTGCGTTGGACTTTCGCTCCAAAATTGTTCGCTCGACCCCTTTAGTTTAATTTTTTTGTTTATGATTTTGAGTTTTAGTTGTTTGAAAATTTTTCATTTAGATAAAGGACCGCTCGGCGTGAAGGGAATTTCCGTGGAGGAGACGTCCCTACCCTCATATGTCACTTCGTTGTGACTGGGCATCGGACTTTCGGGGTCGATGGGACATTCGGGGAGGGGGGAGGGGTCTCTTCAGCAGACCGGGGTACTTGTCCCTCGGAGAGATCCGGTCGTCGTCGGATGGACACACTCGGTTCTGTAATTAATTTAAGTTTTTTATTATTTGCTTTGATTTTGATTTTTCTGTTCCACCGTGTAGGCCATTGCCATGAGGCCATGCCATTGCCATGAGATCTAGTCGAGAAAACATCACCGTGAGAGAGGCCTCTCGGAAGAAAACTGCGGGTTGGCAGCGAGCCATTCGTAACAAAATTAATACTTTTTACATGTCAAACTAAAATATTATTTTGGGTCCTAACCGTATTATTGTACTTGTAAGTATTTTGCTCTGAGCCTAATTTCAGTAGGTTGCAACGGTACGATTTCTTTGTGTTTCCCTAAATGTGAGATATGTGTTTTCCCGTCTTATAACCAAATTATCATAATCTGACAAATTTATGAGCCAATTTAAAAACTATTTTACTTCATTTTATTAAATTATTACTAGTTTATTTTTCATATAATAAAATTCGGGGCTAACTTCACATCTGAAGTGTATTTTGAATATAGTATAATATGAAACGGGCGCGGGTAACTTTCAAGAAAGAGTTAAAGGGATATAATTATGGTAATGGTGTCTGATTATTTTTTTTACTTTCGCGAGTCATCGAGTGCAACACATTCGACGAAATTGTTTGCATCTCGATCTAACATAAGAGCTATTTTTCCGAAGATCTTGCGATCAACAACTTAAAGACATAAAATTAAACTTGTAATAAAATAATTAAATTTAAAACAAAAAATCAAAATTCAATGACATTAAACTAATAAAATACCAAAAATACAAAATAAACATAACATTTAAACATAAAACATAGGGCAAAACTGGTCCCAATGTCCATGTTACTGAAAAATAATTTTATTAACAAGCAAAAAACACTATTTTCCAGTAACATCATTAAACGTCTGTCTTCTTGACTCTTGAAAATCGATAAAATAAATAACAAAACCAAAAAAATACAAAGGAGGAACAAACCTGAACCAAACCACACACACACACTGGGAGTACACCACAGATACCAATCATGATTAAAATGCTTAGGTATGGAGATGGAAATTGGAAACGATAGCTTAGGTATAAATCACTGGCGGTATTCTTTTATGTATACTAAAACATCATAGTCGTATAAAGAACAACACCAAATTTTTTAAACGGATTAATGTAAATAGCAAAGATATATGGAATCGTATCCGTGCTGAAATTATTTGTTCGTTGGAATTAATACGTTACGCAGCAATCAACGATGAACAAACTATCGACACCAAAACCTGGACGAGCTAATATCGAAGGTTCTGAAAGATGGGATCATCAGTCTTTTGAAGAGTCCGTACAACTCACCTCCTCTTATGGATTATGAACAAGAAAGCAGATGCGTCAGGATTAAAAAAGTATCGCATAATGATCGACATTAAGAAACTAAAGGTATTCCATACCGAACATAACCAACACAATCGCCAGTCTTGGAACTAAATATTACACAACCATTGTGTTAACATCCAACCTCCACAATGAACGGAAAATACGAAGTCCCGAGATTACCATTTGGTCTTAAGAACGCGCCTGCTATCTTGAAACATTGTGCGTTGTACGCCAATGTACTGAAACAATTTATTGGATAGATCTACGTCTACATTTACGATATAAAATCGTCTTTGGTGGAAATACAAAATAGAAATACCTTGATAATGTCGCGAAAATATTCAATAAATTGACCGCCGTCGAGTTAACCTAGTCAAAAAAAAACTGTAAAGAGAAGAACCAGAATTTTTGGAATATATCACAACCAATTCGGGCACATTCAAAGAAAGCATCAGCAATTAGGAAACTCAATGAGAACCTCAAGGGACAAACAAAAGAAGAAAATACTCAAGTAAAAGCCAGTAATTCAAAGAAAATCAAAATCGATCTATGCAACGAAGAACTAAAAGCTTTCGAACAGCTGAAAGAATTTCAACAGACCTTTCACATTTGAAAAAATATTATTAAGTATGGAATATGACGTCGTTCAAATGTCCGCCGAGGTCGCATAAATCTGGCTCAATCTTCTAAATGGCGACTTGTTTGCGGTTTATTCACCTGTACCTGCTTAATATGGATTTGTAGATGATTCCGCCAGACAACAATCCGAACCAAACAGGTAGCTTTCTTTAGATGCATTTGGTGCTGGTGTAACTCGTGTTGATTGGCATTACCCCAAACCCGACAATCTTGCTTGCTCACATATTCATCCATATTCATCCAAAAATTGGCCTTGTCACTAAAGATGATTTATTTTGGGGAATGCTTCTCGAACGGAGCACTGATTTTGAAAATAAAATTTGATGATTTGCACACGCTGTGCAACGCTATAACCTTTCATGGTGATTTGCTTTACACTACTGAACAATTTACAACAAATTTGACAGATGTTGTTTTAACAATACGAAAATCGACGATTTTCACATCTACTAAGAACCTCACAATAACTCACATTAATTACACCCGACGCTTCTAAATAGTATAAAAATTCCAGAATAATATATGCAAATACTTCAGGAAGTCTACTATTATTAATTTTCTAATATTAATTTTAGAATCAAAATTAAACGAACATCCTATTAAGAAGTTATTGTAGAAACCGATGACAACCTCACTGCCCAGTTGCAAAAAATCTTTAACATAGATGATTTCACTAAAACACAAGAATCGGGGTTCTGGCGTATTATCAGAATATCAAAAAATATTTCAAATTTGATGCCAAGTGGAGTTCGAACATCGAACGTTTTTCAAAAATAATTCGACCAACTTTGACATCAAGGGAAACGACATTTTCCGTTGTTGGCATTCTTTTTATGAAATTAAATAAAAAAAATTAATATCGGTTACTGATTTAAATAATTCAAGATATTACAAATTTATTGAAATATTTTCAAATTTATTATTCGCAATGTTTCAGTCATTAATAAATTCATAGTGTTAAAGGACAAATGGGCAATTTTTTTCTCTTACCACAGAAATTACATTTTTTGCCAAATATGTCACTATTTGACCATATCATTCGAAAATTTTATAATTACGATAAGACTATTAGCACTAAACTAACTGTTAGAAAGTTTTTGGTTTTGAAACTGTTAAAATGTCTGTGCTAACTGGAAAAAGTCGGCAGATAAAAAACCGCCAAATGCACCTGTTTCAATTACTGCTATTTTATAATTTTTGCTACAACTGGCACCTATAAATAAATCTGTCGGCTAAGATCTGTTTAGAATTTTTAACATTTTCTTATTTGCCCAATCCTCCAAATCTTTTGGTCATATTAGTATGTCACAAGCACAACTTCAAGCAAACATTTACGTTCGAAGTTGAACACCTGTACATGATACTGTATGAAATTTTCATAGGATCACTTGTTTTAAAATTTCATCATGCCCATTGATTGTGCACCTTAAAGAAGCTGAAATGATCACCGTTGACGTTATTAAAATTATCGAGCGCAAATCATGACAATTTCTTCAGAACATTTGTACTTTTCACTGTCCTGTGGCCCTATTCTGGTTTTCCCCGGGAATAGGGAATTGGGAATTAGTGAAGTATTTCTAGCAGTTGGGAATTATATATTCCCCAAAGTGTATTCTGGCGCTTGGGATTTTTTTTTATTGGGAAAAAATAATTCCATTTTATACCAGTTTTGACGTTAATTTTCCCCAATTATTTTTTTAGTGAATTGTAATTTGTACTTTTTCGAATTTTTAAACATTATTTTTTGTAATAAATACATATTTAAAAAAAAATTAAACTTGTAATAAGGTCGCAACATGCGTTTTAGTTTATAAAAACAAAATAAAAAACTTTTCCCCTAAAAATTATTCCCAGTCTACTAGAATATACAGTTTGGGGACGGGGAATAAATATTTGGGAATTATTGCAATTTGTAATTACAGCAAAATATTTTCCCAATTACCTATTCCCTGGGAAAGCCAGAATAGGGCCACTGATCGATGATAATTTTAAATTTAGTGTATTCCCTAAGCCCAACCGTTGAAATTCCAGGATTGTATTAAGCCACTGCAGTACTATATAAATTAAAACATTTGTCAAGCATAATCTACCGGCTCCGGAGTATAATGTTAAAAATTACGATTTCTTTTCTTTTACGTATAGTATTTAAAATAAAGTATACCAACCATGAACAAATTTGACCTCTAGATTTTTGCAGATTTACCATGCACTATATCGTAGTGATTTTTGGCTGAAATCGGACCACCTCAAGTAGCAACTTCAATTTTGTTTCAAAAAACAACTAAAAACAAAAAGATTGTAAATTAAATTTGAAACAAAATTTATTCAGATCATTTTTTTAAATTTTACCGGAAATGACGAGATTTTATAAAAAAAAACCTTTATAACACCAAAATTCGGCATGTATTCAGACCAGAGTGTCGATTTTGTACCAAAAATTACAGCGCGAGCTGGCGAGGTGAACAATTATTTTGTGTACATATATGTATAATATACATAACATGTAAATGTGTTTTTTTTTCTCATGTGTCTGTGCATTTTGTTCGTCAACTTTGCAAAGGCAAGTAGCAAAATAAAATGTTCCGGTTAAACCGGTTGAATATTTATGATGATGACGTATAGACAACTATAAGTGGATCTGACGGCAAAAAAAATAAGCTTGTTCCGGATATTTTTGTATGTTAATTTTTATTTTCATAAAGTATGCCGTTCTAAAATTTTCTATAGAAAAAATTCCGCAATGAGCTTATTTTTAATGCGCTAGATGTCACATTCCCAACTTTAACAGTCGTCAATACCTCACCATTCACTTGCTTTTGAGCAGTGGAACCGATTGTTTGCTATGTGATTTGATTTTTCATTTTCAAATATTTGAACAACATACGAAACCGCATTTGGCACATCAATTTAAAAAAATATATAAACAAAGTGACGTGCATGCAAACCAGGGCCGAAATGTTGTAACTATCACTATTTTCGCTTCGATGAAAAAACCGTGCTACTTTGATGAAGATTTAAAAATTTACATGAAAGAAAAAAAAATGTTTACTTCCAAAATACCGTTATTCTATCGAAAATGCATCGAAGCGAAAATAGTGATAGTTACAACATGACAGCCCAGGCATGCAACCATCCCAGGCATGCAAACCAAATTAATAAAATAACCACTACAATGTTTTTCTGGTTTGCTCACCTCGCGCTGCCATTTTTGGTACAAAATCGACGCTCTGCGGTAGATTAATATTCGGAATGAAAGCTTTTTCGTAATTTGGGGGATTGTTACGAGACTTGGTGCAAATGTGTACACCGGAAGTGGCAATTCAATATTAGATGTTTAAATGTTTGCATTAATGTTGAAAAGTATAGCATTTTCAAAAAACGATAAAGATTTTAAATGTTCTAAAAAAATTTAATGAGTAAAATTTCAACAAGGCCTTGAAGACCTTGTTGGTTTTCAGAAATAATGTTTTTGGATTATATAATAACATAGCTTCTACCAAAAGTCCGGTAAGTTTAATTTTTCACTTTAGAAATCAATTATGGTATATTCGATTGTGGTATACAATCGCGGTAAAAGAACATCGGGTGTGGGCTACAACATTAACCCTCCATTTTTTTCAACCTACGTAATTTTATCATGCGCACTGCGTTTATCTTTGTGTACTGTGCGTATACCCTGTATACTCGGTCCGTCAAATTTTACTCTGAAGTTAATGTCAGTGCATGAAGAGTGTTGTGTAAAGTAAAAAATTGCTTAATTCTCTATGAGTATGGAACCATTTTACTCGAGTTAACTTTGCTAGCTCAGATTTAACTGAACAGAAATTTACATTTAGCCGAAAGTTTCATTATTTCAATTTTTTTTTTCACTTGAATTATTTTGTCTGAAATAGCGAGCATTTCCTCAAACAATCTTGGTCAAAAGATTATTAACCGACGAACTTGTTAGATCATTTAAAATTTTTTGTCTGAAAGCTCGTTTTTGTGTTTAGACATTTTATTTCGTGCTAACGTTGTTATTCATTGTAGTTGTAGAACCGTTAGCTCTGTGCTTGGTTTAAATTTTTATGGTGTAAAGTTCTATACTCGTAAAGTTCTCGGTTTGTCGATTTTTTCCAAATTGTACTAAAACAGCTAAATATTTATCAAATATGGAGTTAGAATGGAGCTCTCCACTCCATGGAAATGATTCCATTAAATTGAAATCTTAGAATTTTGGTGATTGCTAACAGAAACAGTAATTTTCGACATGACGTCTACATTATCTACATTGTCGACGTCAGTTTTTTAGTTGTCTACATACATTGTCTACACATGTATAGCATGTTAATTATTTACGCAGTGTAGACAATACGGCACAACACTGAAAACACGGCACAACACTTCTAAACAATTTCAACAGTACGGAAAGACATAATAGTACAGACAAACATCTAGAAGGAAACATTGGAAATGGAAGGGTTTACAAATTTTCCCACCTACGTTGCAAACAAATATCATACTACGAGGGGTGTAGCTTAACTTGGAGTACCTACACAATTTACATCAAAAGAATAGGTCTACTAGACTTGTGCAGTAAAAATTGTTGCGCGAAATTTCTTCCCCAAGATCCAACCAAGTTTTGTATATTATCGGTGTTGTGTGCCAGTTTATAATTATAAACAGACAATCGCACCGTTCCATAAGCTACGCTTTCCATACAATACGCAAGGTTTTCCGGGACACTGCGGTGTCAATGTAGTTTATATTGTTGCAGCATGAAGAAGTCGCCAATCGGATTCGCTTAACCCATTCGTGTTACAAGTTTCAAAATAACTACCACATCGCGTATTGACCACTAACTAACCCAGTGCAAATCTTTAGAAAGGTATAGCCTGGCTGACTAATTTGATAACTATTCAGGTAACTGCAATTAAGTTCTCCTGTTGACTGCAACGCATTCATTTGTTCAATGCAGATGATTTTTTTATCCTTTCGAAAATTCGTGGAAATACAACAAAAACCTATTGATACGATTTTCTATTGTTTTGTTTCCGTTTATTGCGTTTTTCCAAGCACAAAAAATTCATGAGTATGTAGATTCTACTACACTACATAATGGTAATAATGATAACAGTGTTTTATACTAGTTTTACATACCATATTCCTGTATACACCTACCCACATACGTATGTACATGTAGGTACCTAGGCAGTTTTAGCAGTTCTTTTGTCAACGATAGAAAATACTTTGCATTCAACGGAAAATAAACGGAATAGTTACAAAAAACAAACTTTCAATGAAAATTTTTAACAAAAGGAAAAGCTCTCTTTCAATGTATTTTGTTGCTAACTTCAAATTAGTAATACTAAAAAGGAATAAGAGACACTTTTGATTATTACATTGAAACATATGCACGAGTAGAATATGTGTTTATGCAATTCCGTTTTATTGTTGCTTTTATGTAATAAACAGGGTGGTTCGGATAAAATTCTAAATAGTTTGACGGTTTAGAACGAATGTTAGATTTATCATGTTATAACTGAAATAGAAACATCCTGTTTACGCTAAACTTTAAATTTTATCAAATTGCAGTTGGAAGTATACTCGTATAAAAAGTACTTTAGTAATATTTCATTTAAAAGTCCCC
Source organism: Nephrotoma flavescens (assembly GCA_932526605.1). Classification (NCBI taxonomy): domain Eukaryota; kingdom Metazoa; phylum Arthropoda; class Insecta; order Diptera; family Tipulidae; genus Nephrotoma; species Nephrotoma flavescens. The sequence goes on from OW052221.1 coordinate 71,991,323, forward strand.
TTTAATACTGACGTATTTAGTTTTTGATTACATTACTAATTTATTTTTGTGCAAATATTGTGCTTTTCTAACAGTTGATTGAGCAAACTTAGAAAAATCTTTACGTGGTGTATTCAATGTATACGTCATTCTAATAAACAGACGAGAAAATATTATACCTTCTAGCAATAACCTGTCTGGTTTAATATTTTTGCTTTTAATAAAGAACTGTCCATTATTTGTGTGATACCAGTATCCGTTTTCTTGAATTTCTCCGACAAATTTGTCGTTCATTTTTCTATTTGGAAATTTATACCGTGCTTTCCATTTTTTATAAACTGTCCTTTATCATTATCAAAATCACCATAAGGTATATAAAAATGATATTATAAGTGAAAGGATTGTTATGTTTCTTTGTGTTTGACTAACAGAGCCTCCTTCTTCATACCGTTTTGCAGTCTTCTTCCTTTAGTTGTTTCTCTATGTGATTGTTATTAGTCTCGCTGAATATTTAAAGTCATTATGTTTGGTCCAAATTCATTATCCTGATAACTATATCGCCGTCAATAAAAGGCTCCCGTTGTTGAAGTATTTTCATTCCCTATTGAAAGTTACTGTAAAATTAAATCTCAAAATCTAATATTCACCATTTGTACCACAACGTTTACTGGCTATAATGTCAAGACCCTTCGATTCTGTTAATCATCTTAAGGGGAGATTTTTATTTTACTTTTAGGGCGTTGCTGAATCCAAAAGATATAACATCATTAATCTTCTTATGATCCTGAATTCAAATGTCGTTTTTAAAAACCATTGGGTCTTAAGGATAACTATACCTGTATATATTACGTCTTCCACTGTATTCTTCATGGAGCTTTTCCAACCAAACATATACTTGAGGTTTACCTCGATATTCACCCTACTGCCTGAAACGGTATATTAAAAGAGTAGAAAATTTGGTAGAGTCCCGAAATACTTTAGTTATAGAGGAGGAGCCGAGTTCCACGTAAAAGTTAACAACATTAGAGTAGTCTGGGGAATTTGAACTGTTTCTGAGTATGGTAGTGTTCAATAAATAAAAAAGTAATAGGAAGGATATAAAACGACTACCGACTCAAAGGAGGAGAACTTACGTCTCTAGTCTGTTTGCCTTAGGAAGATTATCTCTACAAATCTAACCACTCAGTTACTTTATTAAGCAGAACATCCGAGTTTCAATCAACATCACCAGATTTTAGAACTTGATTAACAGTTTGTGTTTGAATACTAATCCCACTCATCAAGAATTCTCAGAATTCGACCATAATCGATTATGAAATGGTTAAGTTTTTTGCTCAAACATCATGTTAAAATAAAAAATACCAGTCAAATCCTTTAGAATACATACTCCGAAAGTCTATACATATAACATTCTAAATATAATTCCAACCCTGACCGTATACACAGCTAATTTGACTTTATTTAGGTAACAAACAAGTTCGAGTCAACAAGTCCGCCCGCAACTACCAGAATTTTATTCAAAATTGAAAAAATAAAATCCGATTTTACGCTACAATCTGAATTTGGTTAAGCATGGCGGAATTTGTATTACCACGGAGTAATCCCAGAACTCCAACCTAAATTCATGTTGTCCTACACACTTCACTTGCCCTACAAACCAAATTTAACCATTGTCGGATAAGACATCTGTAGAATTACACCACGGAATTGGATGGAGTGTTTAAGCATCCTTCCACAGGAGAACAATAATAGTAACGAGGATCTTCAGACTCGCATATGCATTGACATTGGTCTGTTATATTAAATCTCTGTAGGTAGACTTTAAACTTACCATGTCCAAGGATTGCCTCTATTTCCGTCTTTTTTTGTATATTGATTATGTGCACTATTTGCAACATGTCAAAGGCACATAAATCGTTTGAATAACTTCTTCTTAGGTGGTACAAACGCGCTCTCTCAACAGTATCTTAAGTAACTCTTCGGTAAACCTTTGTTACTCACAGTAGGATATTCGGGCAGTTGACAGTTTAGTCTATCATACCATTCAGCCGCGGCATTTGTGAAAAGCGCCTCCACCACATCTTTGAAAATTATTAATAGTGTTTTGGAAACGGTTCTGAACCTTTCCTTGACACTCTCCTTAGGGAGTGGAATAATTCCTTAGCGTTTTCTCACACTCTTAGAACGTGAGAAGATACTCTCATACTCTCATCAAAGTCTACTCCTAGATATCATCAAGGTCATTAATTGCTATTTTTGTGTTAAAATATTTAAGACCAACGAATCTATAATAGAGCCTTTAGAACATCCTTTGGAGTTCCTGAAGGGAGGTTATCAACTGCTATGACGATGTGCAGGAATATACCATTAACATATTTAGAATTCTGGATTTTGACAATAATAATTAGGCGGACTATCGCATCTTCTGTATAGCATGCCACGTCGGAATCCGAATTGTTTGTCCGAGAACAAATCGTTCTATTCAACCCGCGTGGTAGTAAACTTTCAAGGGTTTCCTCATAACAGCTAGCAACATTATACGTCTGCAACATTATACGTATGCAACATTTCGAATAAAGTGAATCTCTCAGGTTTCCTGATAACAATCATTTCATCTGATTTCCACACCTTAGAAAAGTAAGAAAATTTCAAGCAGCGATTTAATAATTTTATTATGCTGGATCAAGTTGTCATATACTATAGTGACTTGTTCGCTTAAAGCATTTTAGAGCACTAGAGACTTCTTTGCACGTGATTGGGGAGTCTTCAGCAACCGTGGATGTCTAACAGTGTTTCATCTGGTAATTGGTCCGGTAGAAGTAACTTAAATATCTCAAAGCGTGTGTCTTGCCACGTATCTGAGATGCCTCCATTTGTCTTTCCAATGGTGTTTAAAACTTCTGGAGGTCTTGATTTGCCGGCGAAAAATTTGTATACAAGGCCCCATGGAACAATTTATATATGCTCCATGAAGTGTTATGAAAGTACTTGTTTCTAGCCCCAATCTAACGACCAAATCCCCAGATAATCGAGATGCTGAGGCTAATTCCTGCACCGAGAAACATTTAACAAGCATTCCTAGGAGCAGTTGCGAATGGTACGGCAAATGCGTAAAACAAGTAAAAACCCTCGTGAGCCATTGGAGATTGGACGAACTGTTGTGCAACGCGATGTAAAACTTGAGTGACAACCAACCCATCGTTATTTACGAATATCGAGAAAAACTACCTGTAGATCCAGCGAGTGGCTTTTTTATTGATGTTCACTCTAAAAAAGTTTCATTGATAAATCTACGGTTGCTAGTTCGACCTTCAGACCCATCATAAACTCCTTTTGGCGATTTTTAGATCGAAAAATGCATTCCGGTGTACACGGCTAGCCACTTGCAGCGAAACACACTCATCTTACTCTAAAAATTTCATCTCACAATTAATTACCGTTCACGAAAAACCGAATCTAGAAATTTTCATTGGCAGCTTTGATAACTGTTATCGACGGGTGGCAGCTTTGATAACTGTATCGACGGTTGTTATTTATATAGCGATTGCACCGTCGTTCCAAGTCGCTAACGTAACCCATAATTTCCGAATTGCATCAAAGCCACCCACGAGTCGCCCGCTCTAGTTAGAAACGGTTGGCACGAACCAAGGGGACATCGATCAACACTGGCATCGAAAAACTATTCTCTGTGGAAATTATGCTACAAACGGTAAAACAACAACCAAGTGCACTTTGCAGTTATGGCCATTGCCCAAAAGTCCGTGGTTAAGAGCGCACATATCGGTCTCGCGAGACTCCTAAACGGTTGTTGGTACCTGGTCGTTATTGACGGGTTTAGTGTGGCTATAGAAGTTTTTAAAATGCAATCAACAACGATAGAAAAAACGATTGACCGCTTGAAAACGTTGTTTCCGGTGAGGGACTCTGCGACATTATCGTTTCCGACAATGGTCTCCAATTTGTGTTGTTCTGCATTGAAAACGGCATCGAGCAGATCAGAAGGGCATCGTTTTATCCACAGTCGAATGGACAGGCTAAAAAATGTGTCGTTACTCAAATTCTATCGTTATCAACCTTTCATTTTACTTGGCATACAGTCACTATTTCAAGTAAAAAGTGGAAGGAGTTCGAGGCTGGTGAGGAAGTGTTGGTCATAACTTTAAGCAATAAAAAGGGAAAATGGTCACCGGGAGACATTATGAAGAGATGCGGTTTGGAAAACTATCTACTGATAATCCAAACTGTCTCACTGAAGAGATACCACAACTACGTTGCATGACTCGAGGTAATGTTAGAAGAGCCCCGCTACAACATGATCAGACGGATACGCCGACCATCGCAATAAGCGCGAAAAGGAATTTCCTTATTTTTTGTTGTTATGAGTAGTTATTAACTTTGACATTTTTAATAGAGGAGGACTGTTGTGATGTGGTAATACTAATATGTTGTGAGTGGAAACACGAGTAGAAAAGAGCAGGTCGTCTGCGAGTACATAAAAATAGCGGAGATACACCACGGAATTGGGGACGGAATAATCATTAAATAAACAGATAAATTGAATATTGAAACCATATAAGTATTATTTAAGCAGCTGTGTACAGGATCACAGCACAAAACATGGTTCATATTAAATTTTTAAATATCATCCTAAAACTGACAAGCTACGTTTAGTATGGTCGTATTCTAGAACTTTATCCAAAATTTACCAAATTCATCCTAAATTCGGGATTTGATCGCCACAAGAAATAGTTCAATTTTGCTCAGCATAGATGAATTCCAGAATTTTGAAAAAAAAAATGTTAGTGCCGTTATAAAATCTTAGATGGAAGTTCCATTCTGCGAAACCAAATTTCTTGAACTTCAACCGCAATTCACGCTATAACCAAAATCTTGCACTAAATACCAAATTAAACCAAAGTCGATTAAGAAATACGCGTAGTTGAGTACCAGAATAGAATACCAAATACCAAGCCCATTCCACTGTTTGTCATGAATTTTTGAACGTAAATTTTAATGAGTTAAAGCAGCAAAATAAGATTTTAAAAATACCGGATTTACAAACATCAGGATTTTAAAACCAGAATTTCATATCTTTTAAAATTTCTATCTGGAAATTCGAGTTTCGATTTTGAGATCCGATATATTGGCTTCCTCCCATTTTCGGAATTTTGAAATTACGGATTTCAAGGAGAACCTTCCTATAAATACCGGGCAGATTTTATAAAATCCGATCAAATGTTATCATCATTGGTTTATAAATTACTAAGTTCTATACAGCATAACCAAATTCCAGAATTTTCTTAAGCCAAGTTATGATAAAATTACAATCAATTTAAAGAAACATTTTGAGTGATTTAATAAACTTTTTGAACTGCTGCTACTGATTTAATAAACTTTTAATTAAAATAGTCAAAAATCTAATTCTGCGAAATATAAAACAAGTGATTAATAAAATGTGTTTATTAAACATTTTGAGATTTAAATGGAGCAGAAAATCTCTTCCTCTTTTACAATGGTGTTGCCTCTGGTGATAAGTGGAATAAACTACTAAACTATACACTTTCCACTGGTAAAGTTACTCAATATTACGCAGTAAGTATTGCACGCTTTGTTTAAAATTATTTCATTGTTTTGTTTCAGCAGTAATTCACTTCTTAATCTTGTCTGATCGTCGATCAGACCAAATATTTGTCAATCGACCAATAACGTATTCGATTGCTTCCACCAAATCTAAATGATAGCCAGTCATTTGTAAGGATAGCAACGGTAGTAATCTCTAAAATATAATTTGCACCTCTGAACGGTGTTTTGAATGTTAGACCTGTCCACACAGTGGCATACTATGATGTCTGAAAATTTGGTAACTGGAGAACGCTTCAAACGAATTCCCTTATCAGTTAATAGTCCCTAACGATAAATAGCATCAAATATACTTTATATAAAAGAATAGCTTGATCTGACGTACCTGCAGCCATGAACATGCAAAATCAAATAGTTATGTAATAAATCAACCAAAATTGAAATAGGAAATTGCTATCATTAAAAAATTTAAAACAATATAATATGAAAATTGATGTCAAGTCATAAGATGTATTATGCAGTACTTACTTGACACACGAAGTATAGTTTATAATAGTTTTAAATTCCGGTTTATTTTCTAATCAAGTTTAATGTAAATTTATTGTCCGTTCTAATAATCTAAAATTCTAAACTCACGTGCAGCTGCATTTCTTTTAATTTTAGTGATTTGAACTTGTTATCTATTAAAATAGATAACAAGTGCGGGAAATTCACAATTTACTTAAAGAACATATTATCATGCTCAATATCAAATATAATTGTTAGAAGACGTTTCGACTAGAAAAAAAAAATTTGAAATTAAATTTTTAATTGTTTTTAGTTTTCTTACTACGTTGTATCATATACTCGAACATAATTGAGGTTTACAGTTTTTTTTTTTTGCTATGCTATATCATACATAGTTGGATTCATACACGGAATATAAAAGTTAAATTGAATCTAACCGAAGAGAAAAATTTAATTGAATTGAAAATTTTCATAAAATTAATATAGAAGGAAAGTTAAATATAAGAAAGGAAATTTTTTACTTTGTTTGTGGGCAATATACTACAGTTACGTACAATGGAAATAACTAAAATATAATTTGATTGAATAACTAAAATTGAATTTATGTAAGTTTGTACCATAAATTAATTTGTTTTTAAATTTAAACAAAAAACTTTAGTTTTCCAAGAGCCTAAAGCGAAGATACCAAACCAAACCAAACCTATTACATTTATTTTCTAAGTACACTAACAATTTATTTTTAATTTTAACAATTCCACTATACGAACATCAATTCCGAAGAACATAATTCGGCTAGGTTCATTTCCATTACATAATTCTATTTGAAAAAGCTGCAATTTGAATTTCTTTTTAGGGAAAATTTTTATCTACACCTTTCAACATGTGTAAGTCGTCAAAGCTCTATTTAACTGGTGACCCGTACTAGGTAACTGGTGACCTATAGCAAAATTTCCTTTATGAACCTCCCTCCCTAGGATCCCTTCTAAAAATTGTGTATGCCGATTGCTAAATCTGGAGTAAATAAAGGGTCATATTGAAAGCACACGTATTCCACCGAATAGAGGAAAACAAGTAGCAATGAGGAATATAGCGATTGTTATTTTAACTGGAAAGTAAACGTGTTACTTAGAATAATCGAATGGAAAGACTTTAAGGTCCGACAGAAAACCAAGCGATATCGACGTGTAATGATGGCCAATTCGATCCGTATGTTGAGATTGGCGCTATAGGGATAGGAAAAGATTTTAAAATTTTTTACTTTGCTTTAATTACTACGTACTCGTATACCTATGAAAAATTTGTATAAATTATATTTTGTAGTGCACAATTTTCTGTGAAAATCTTCTGAGATAAAAATTCACATTGAGCTGGGATGATAATTCAGTTTTAGTGTTAAGCTTTTTTAAAAATTTTCTAAATTTTTCGTCGGTCTCTGTAAGTTTACGGATTGCGAGAATCATTCAAAGAAGGAGAATCTAGCACAGAAATGGAATCATAAAGTTTTGATCCCTAAATAAGTCATTCTTACCTATTTTTGCCACCTAATACCAGTCGAAGTGAATCGCAATGACTTCTTTTCGTATTAAACGAAGTAATAGTTCTAGCCGTTTAGAATTTAGATCTGCTACGCTAACTCCGTCTCATGAGAGTGAAACGTACCACTGCAATCATCTACAAACCTACCATCCCGTCAATAACGTTTTTTATCTTAAAATAAAAAATGGAATACATTTTTATCACAACATTTCTTTATTGAAATAGTTTAGTTTAATATCGGATCTATTTAGTAATAGCAATGTGTAACGTGTAAATTAAGTGTAAGTGCAACAATTTTACATATTTTAATATCTGGTGTTTCACGTGTATGAACAATTTGATTTTATTGGCACTAAACGCAATTTTTGATTGAACCAATTCCTATATATATTTAAACGTCCCGTGCAAATAGGCGCGTATCAATGGTGTAGTATAGAATTTAAAAAATAAATAAAGAAAGCGCATTCTATTGGTCTTTAACATAAAACAGGATTAGTTTTGTATTTATAATTTTATCTGTAAATTTTGTATTTAATTAAATTAAATTTTCCTTTGGAATGAAATTAGATATTATTTTTTTCTCTTTTTTTACAAATTATTATTAGGTATTTTTATTATTCTAATTATACTTGCATTTTAGTGAAGTAGAGTTACTAAATTTAATTATTTACTATTTATATAAGTTTAGTATTTGGTTAAAAATAATTTAATACAAAAAATTGATATAAAAGGAAAATAATAAATTGCAAATTGTAAACCATCAAAGAAAATGAAAAATTATTTTATTGACATAAATTTGAGCTTTTCAATTTTGATTTAAAAACAAAACAAAAATAATTAATGAAAAATTATAAATCCAGAAAACTCAAAAAGGAAAAAAAGAAAATTAAAAACTATAAAACAAAAGGCAATAAAAAAAATAATTGTTTCAATGATTCATTAAATTTAAATTATATTGCTAGACCAAACACAGAAACAATGCAATACATCGTTTTATTTTCCCAGCGCACTGTACATGAACCGTCCGTTTCATTATTCCAAAAGCAAGAAGACGCTGTATGCAGTCCGGCACCATTTTTTTGCATTATCATACACGTGACTGAAACGGAAAAAAAAATTATTATTTTAAAAATCTTACTTTTAAAGATGTAAAGCTTTAGGTACAGAGTACAGCTTTAAGTACAGGTTAGACGAACCTAAAAGTTTAAAATTTTAGCTTTATAAAAATCCAGCCTACGAAGTCACTTTTATTATCTTTTTTAATGTCCCAATTGCCACTGTCATGTTTACCTATATTTATATAAAAGGGTGGTACAATCATCGTGCGGAACACCACGTGACCATTTGAGATTTTATAAGTTTAAATTATGTATTGTTGCGAATCAACTGTTCAGGTGGTATAACACTTGGTGGTCTAGTGTTCAGTAAATGAAAAAGATGTATGTGTTCAGTGGTATAACACTCGAGGTTTAACACCATCGAGTGTTATCAACCGAAAGGTTGCTAGTTCGACCAACGGGACGCAATAATTTGATTGAACAGTTATTATTCTAATTTTGCGACGATGTTACCAGCAGTGGAATTTTGTACGCTATTCTCACGAAATTTGTATACGTTTACCATTTGTATGGTAAACGTATTCAAATTCTCATGAAAATTTCGTGAGAATAGCGTACAAAATCCCAGGCTAGATCATGTATTCCTCTAATACTGATGGAAATTGGACATTAACATTCCTTGTGGAGGGAATATGGAAATAACAAACGCAATTTTACAAACATTATGAAAAATACTGAAATTAACAACGGCCTTTACCAAAAAACACAGGTTTATTGATGACGTTAACAATTTACCGAACTAGTTATAGGTGTTGGTGTAAAAAATGTTTTAACTTAAATGCTGTGCTTTATTTGCAAAATCCAGAACGAAACCGTATCGAACGCCCAAAATTCGTAACAATATTATACCTATTGTGTTGGTTTTGTCCTCATTTGGTAAATTGGTGATTATCTGTACATAAAAGATTGTTTGTATTTCGTTAGAGTTCCAAACCAAATAAGGACCAAAACGCGACGCGGCTCAATAAAATGGGACTTTTCACAAAATAGTTTAAAGGTGAAACTAGTATTAAGTTTTTAAAGGGACATTCCAAAATGAAATTTGTGCAATTTCGTAACTGCTATCAAAAAAATTTTCAAAATAGTTTTTGGAAATGCAAATTTGAAATCTGGCTTACTGAGATGAAACAGTCATTTATCAGCCGATTTTGATGAAATTCAGGATAAAAAATATTTTTTTAAATTATAACTACATTACTACGACATATTATTTACGATTGATACATTGGCCAATTTTAGCAGTGGCAGAGCGTTTTGCTCACCTCAAAAGGCATAACAGGATTTGGAAATATGCATTATTTTAAAAAGTAACCTTTCAGTAAATATGATGAAAATTGATTAAGCTAAGACAAGCCTTTAACCTGGAAAAACGAGTTACATAAAATTTGGTTAAGCAATGGCGTAGTCCTGCGCTGGCTGATCATATTCCAGACCACGAAAACATTTCAAAATACTATTGTAACTTCGGAAACAATCAAAATTAACTGAAAACCCGCATTGATACAACCTCCTTGTAAATTGGCAATTATTAATCATTAGAACCAATTTACTTTTGTTGTTTTGTTTTAGTAGCGCGATTTGATTTCATGGGTCTTTGTTAGCAAGTTCAAAGACGCAGTTAAAACTAAACCAATGTAAATGTTCGATTTTGCTTGCAGAATTGAAATTGCTGTAACTCCAATTTCTTTATTATATGCTGTTGCAGACCGACATTCTATGTCGGTGATTAAACCAAACGGTTCTTACAAAGAATCTTATGATAACTATTTGGCAATACACTAGCTGCTTAATTAATTGGGTTATATGGTCAATATCGACGGATTTTGTTAATAATAACCAGCAATGATATTTTGTACGCTATTCTCACGAAATTCTTATGAGAATTTGTATACGTTTACCATACAAATTCTCGTGAGAATGGCGTACAAAATCCCGGGCCCCTAATCATTAAATCATCAATGTTGATCACGGATATGCAGACTAGGAGGATACGACACACAGCTTACTAAACTCTTTGTATTTTACCTAGTTCGAACGAAGACCAATACGACTGTATAAATTATAAAACCGCAACTGTGAACTTTTGACCCAATTCAGCTTATCGAAATACACTAGATCGTTAACCAAATTATGGAAAGTCAGAGCTTGAAAAATCTTCTCAAATGGATATAATAATTATCTCCAGATTAAAAAGGACGGAAGGAAATGAAATTGCTAAAGGCGATCATAAAATTTGTTTAATCCTCAACATATATCTCGTACATAGTTGTAATAACCTTCCTATTGCCTTTCGGGCCTATTAGACCCGAAGCGCATTTCAGTTGTTTACAAAACGCTTTTTTTAATCGAGTACGATTGACTGTATTGACTTTTCATGAAATATATTATTTCACATGTTGAATTAAAGAGAAAAAGGATTATTTATAAGTTTAGGGTCTAATATGTGTTTGTTACACATATGATCTTTCGGGTTTTAGTGTATGGACGATTTAAGCAAAATAGGAAGGTTAAACGTCTATATACTTAGAAAACTCTTTGAAATGTCATGAATGAATAAGAATTTTCTCTTTTAATAAACGCATAATTCTAAAATTTTATATTTTGTGTCCCTAGCTTCATAGGTGTGGCATTATATATGTCCCTTCTTGTAACATTATATTTGTTTATGTACTTTATGTGACATAATATTTTTCGAGAAATCGATCTTATAAAATATTTTTTGGCCAGACGAGTTTATTCCGATAGTGAAACAAACATCTAGCTTTCGAAGTTATTCTTAGCTTACTGCGCTATCTAGCTAGAACTTACTTATCCGACACATTACAATAGGATGGTGTTCAGACTAGAATATTTTGGTTTTCTTAATTTTGACAAGTTGAAATATCTACATTAGACAGGTTAAATAATTCAGAATTATTTGAGCTTCATAACAGCGTAGATATTCCATAAACCTACATACATATTTAGTAAATATGCAGAATACGCAGTTGCCAAAAGTAGTTAGTCATATAAAAATTATTTCTGATTAAATGTTTTTTTTTAGAATTTTGTTCATCGCAATCTGTTTATGGGTTCATCGTAATCTTTTGTGATTAACTTTCTAACGTAACTTCCAACAATCAGGGCCTTAAACTTGTTTATTGTTATTTATCATTAATCATGTTGTTTTCTCAGAATGGATGGTGGACTGTAAGTGTGTAACTTAAGTAGCTATTGAGGCAAAAATTTTACATAAGCAATAACCAATATTGTCTAAAGATTTTATTACTTACCAATATATTTATAAGGCTTTTGTAATTTTGTTAAAACACCTAAACAAGTTTCAACTACTTGTCCAGTCCAATTGTTTACTTTATCATGTTGATATGCATTACCACCAATTGTGGTTTCAATCGCCTCTTTAATTATTTTACTAACATCGTCCACAACAAATTGATTCTGTAATTGAAAAATATTTTAATGTATTAAAAATAGGAATTGAATAGTAGTTTTGTCGAAAACAATGCAAACAACTTTATGTTTTGTACATGAAAACAGATAAAACTAGAAATTATCCAAATTTGTTTTCAAGGTCATGAAAGACCCTCAAATCGATCAAATATTTATTTTGAAAAGGCCATCGAAATATCCATATTGTAAATAGATAAAAAATTTAAATGTTGTCATTAGCCACCGCGGCCAATACAAATTACATATAAACTGTGTGTAATCAAATGAATTTTGTACACAATAAATTCCATTAAAATGACGCCAAAAACACGTAATCAAAACACCCAAACGAAACGAGTAAAAAAAATTTAATGCTCAACTTACTTCGTCTTTATCCTCCATGGTAATTCTTTTCTATTCCAGTCTGTTTCTAATTATCACAACCAATTTAAATAAATTCGTATACAAAAAATGTTTATATTTTTGGATTATTATTATTTATTAAACTAATAAACAATGATGTATTTTTAATTGTAATTAAAAAATAGAAATTTAATATTTTTTTGCTTTCAATAGCGCTATGTTCGATTTTAACCTAAAACTGATTTTTTGACAGTTGGATAATTGCGTGAAACAAACGCCACAAAAAGAAAATAAAACGCTGCCAACTGAATGAAAAAAAAAATAAATTAGTTTTATACCATTTCGACAATGCGCTTTATACGATTTGGAGATTTGAATGAGGAAAGTATTCATATTTGAAATTTTAAAATTGTTCCGGTTGTTGTTTGTTAACACCTGTGAAAATGAAACGTGTATGGTTGTGAAAAATATAATCAAATCAGATTTTAGTTATTATTACGAACTAATGATTAATAGTGCGAAATAATTGGGCAAGAGATTGTAAAAAAAACGATTAAGGTCAAAATGAGGAAATAAAATCGAAAAATCTAAGGGATTATACCGCAAACGCTGATCAATTTGACGATCGTATATATAAGGTAATGGAATGGCCCAAATTGATAATACATATAAATTAATCGGGTTATTATTATTTTATAAAATGTACGGTTTGCGAACACCAATTTTGATACATCTGTTACTACGTATATATTAGGAATTCAATCCGGATCGAATCAACTTAGAGTTAACTTTGGATTGAAACCGAATTATCTTTTTTAGCGTATATTTTGGCGGATTATGTTGGGATCGAATCGAATCCGAATTGAGATAAACGTCAAAAAAAAAATTCTAAATACATATTTCTATATTTATTTAAATTCGAACAAAAATAAAAATATTTAAAAAAAATATGTATATACGCAAATAATCGTAAACGAAATAAAAATGGCGTTATTTTATTATTAATATTTTTATAATAATTTGTTATTGTTGTTTTTCGACTCGATTCTGTATATATTGGTGTTTTTAAGGATTGAGTTAACTCGATTCTACAAATTTGGTGGATCGAATCGAGTTAACGCGAAGTTGACTCGATCCCGTATATATTGAAATTTCGATCCGGGTTCAATCCGGATTGAATTCTTAATATATACGAAGTATGTGATGTTGATCATTTCTTTCGATATGGGGGGTAGTGTTACCACTGCACAGATATTTAAATTTTTTAACCGGTCGTGTAGTAACTAGAATGTCGTCTTACTTTAAAACTAAAGGAAGCATCACTTTATTAAAATTAGTTCCGTTTTTGTCAACATTACTTTAAACGAAACTTATTTCAGAGTTGGCTCCGAACTAAGTAGCTGCATCAATCGATCTTAAATTTGTACTTACGAAGGAAGTTTCTTCGTAAAATTTATTTTGTTGATTTGTCTATTAATTTTAAATTTAGCTGAGGTTTTGTTTTTCAAGTTGCGAGATTACAAAAAGCAGACGAATACTATCAAAATATGTACAAAATACGATAAAATAAAGCACTTCATTTAAACCATAAAAAATATTAGTTAGGGTAAGGGTTCGCAAGAATAACGATTGGCAATCCAATCAAAAATGACAACAGTAGTGCATTCACATGACATTCCAAGGGATACCCAGGGTATCTACAGAAAGTTTATGCAATTTATACAAATAGTACAAAGATATTACGCAAAACAACTACGGAGACTGACACTGGGGTAATCACTAAGAAATCTGGGCTCATGCTAGGAAAATTCACAACCGTATTTCAACCTGAAATTCTCCAAACAGAGGTCTCCACACATGGATGGATCAGAAGATAGAATAAAACAAAGATCTTCATAAAGATCTTCTCAGACAGATAGTGGCTTTTAAAAGAAACAATAAGCAAAGCAAGTTGAATTATCTTAATCTAATCCTCCAGCCATTCTGGCATTCTAAGAAACGGAGCAGTAGGAAAACATTCAGCCATGTGTTGTTAGATAGATCTAAAGGTCGCAGTGCAAAGTGCTCTCCTCTAAGCCCACCAGCAAGAGAAATTCATCTAGTACCATAACTAACCCATAATTACAATAAGCAAATAATGGTATGATAGCAGCATAAACACAAGAAGATGCACGAATCATGGCAGAGTGATGAACAATTTTTATTGATGAAACGACCACTGTACTCCTAACAGAAATTAATAAAATCACCTGCATATATTAAATCAATATTGCTACTTCAAGAAGTGCCATTATAGATTTAAAAATAGAACACAAATGAGCCTAATTTTATCTAACTGGGGTTCAGCGATAGGTACAAGAAATAACATAATTATTTGTTCCGATTTGTTTCGCGATGGGAACTGGTCAAAACATCTGCGTATGTCAGAATTTAAAACTAGTGAACTGTTGTTTGAATAATTACAAATCAACTTTGTTCATTTATGTCTAAACATCACTAAAACTAGATTTTTCCTAATTAGAGTTATCAGGAGATATGAAAAGAGATCACAGGGCTCACCTTTAAGCAGCTGAGGTAATGATACCTTCAGAAGAGCGTAAATCATGTTAAACAGCTTCGGTTGAGGGCCTTAAACAGACTCCTATTTGATAAGAAGTTTACATATCGCCACCTACTCCCACCCAGGAGATGTTTTAAAATTTACGTGATTGCAGCTCATTTAAGCGTCAGTTTAAATTTCCTGAGGATCTTCTCATCTCTTCAACTTCATTCAAAATAACGAGCAATCGTACTGTCAGAAATAATAGCAGTATAAAAAAAAAAGAAATCTTCCGAACTCCATGAATCATAATTCGCCATGAATCTGCCGATGGACACTTGCCCATTCATAAAAGTGTGGTCAAATATCATAAACTAGAAAGGACCGGGTGAGGATGACATTACATCCAAATGCTCAATATGCTTTTGTACTGTAGTGTCCATGTTGAACTATATTCAATGATTTGGCTCAGAGAACATCCCAGTTTCTAAAACTAAACACAACAGGCCAAAAATAGTGTCGGACTGAATAGCGCACTGAATTAAGTGGAAGAATATTGATGAAAGGGTTCAATAAAAATCTTATGACCATTGGTATGAACTAATTAGTTCTCACATCGGGTATAGACCTTTTATCATAGAAAAACTATCATTTAATCATTGGTATAGATTGTTTTTATCAGTATTTACCAAGTCTGATAATTAAGCTTTGGAACAAACTTATTGCCTCAGATTTGAGAGTTATTTGCATAACTCACATTAAGATTCAGTTTCTCTGCTCTGTTTTGGTCACATAATTGTTTCGTATATTATAAAGGCACCACAGTATTATACGAGTATACATAGTTTGTGGTTCAAAGCTCCACATATCGTGGTTTTCTTTGTTCCTGATTTAGTAACAAAATGACTACTTGAGTTTTGATCAAATACTCGTCTAACCTAAGCCACAGAATAATGGATGTTTTTTCTCGTAGCATTTGTTTGTGTCATGTTGAACTGAGTTGTTTTCGTCTTCGAAGCCTAAATTACGCCATTTTCGTACCGGTCTCGTAATTTTTTTTGATAAGTAGTGTGACCAAGTTAGCAGTTTCAAGGAACTTCATCCTATACATAAATCATGAAAACCGTTTTCCCTCCTATTTAATGATAAATTTTATATTTAGAAAAAAAAAACGCAAAAACTTTGTTACAAAATACAAATTTAATAATTTTTTTAAATAATCTTTTAAATTCTAATATAGTAAAGAAGTTCTCTGCAAGTAAAAAAGATTATTTTAGAATACATTTTTGAAGAAAACAATTTAATTATATAAAACTTACTCCACCGTACTCAAGTGGTAAAACATTTTCAACAAATTGAGGGGGAAAGCCGTTCCGTCTATTTACTGGATAATATGGACGTGGACCAGGGCGTCGCATACGATTACTAAATGGTGTTCCTCGTCCAATATACGGATTGTTGCCAAATGGTGAACCTCGTCCTGGATTATTAAATTGCGGCGCACCGCCAAAGTTCCGTGGTCGACCAAGTCCACCACCACCGGGGTAACGATTATTTGGAGGAGTTTGTGGAATAAAATTTGCTTGCGGATTATAATTATTCATTGGCTCGAGGCCAGTTTTCCCAGGTAGTGATGCACCGACACCACCTGCACCAATGCCAATGCCGCTGCTACCAACACCTCCTGACAAACCTGAGCCTAGACCGCCTCCACCACCAAGTCCACTTGTAAGACCCCCACCGAGTCCACTTCCAAGACCTCCACTACCAGCTACACCACCAAGTTTCCCGCCTAACCCGCTTCCCAGACCATCAGCAAGTCCAGTTCCGGGGATACCACTGCCTCCTTTACCTCCGATTCCGCCTCCTAACCCACCTAATCCACTGCCTAATCCACCACCTAATCCACTTCCTAAACCGCCTAATCCCCCCAATCCGCCTAATCCCCCCAATCCGCCTCCAAGTTTCCGGCTTCCCCCACGCCCTTCGCCATCATCATCTTCATCTCCGCCAGATCCTCCTAATCCTGCGCCTGAGAGTCCTCCAAGACCCCCTACTCCTCCTCCTGCACCTGAGAGTCCTCCAAGACCCCCTCCTCCTCCTCCGGATCTCCCTCCTGAACCACTTTTTCCTGCATCTCCAGCTCCCATACTACCACCTTCCATAACGCCACCTCCTATACCTCCACCTCCCATACCGCCACCTCCTATTCCTCCACCTCCCAAACCACTACCACCAATACCTCGACCTAGTCCCCCGCTACCTTGTCCACCACCATGTCCACTACTATCTTGTCCACCACCATTTTGTCGGCCACCACCTTGTCCTCCACCACCTTGTCCAACACCATCTTGCGCACCACCACTGTGACCACCGCCTTGTCCACCACCGCCTTGTGAACCACCGCCTTGTCCACCACCGCCTTGTCCACCACTGCCTTGTCCACCACCTCCTTGTCCACCACCGCCTAATCCACCACCACCGCCTAATCCACCGCCACCGCCTAATCCACCACCACCTTGTCCAAAATCACCTTGTCTTCCTCCACCTTGTCCACCACCACTTTGTCCACCTCCACGTTGTCCACCATTACCTAGTCCACCACTACCTTGCCCACCACCATGTCCACTACTATCTTGTCCACCACCATTTTTTCGGCCACCACCTTGTCCAACACCACCTTGTGCACCACCACTGTGTCCACCGCTTTGTCCACCACCGTCTTGCGAACCACCGCCTTGTCCACCACCACCTTGTCCACCACTGCCTGACCCACCACCTCCTTGTCCACCACTGCCTAATCCACCACCACCTTGTCCACCACCACGTTGTCCACCACCACCTTGTCCACCACCACCTTGTCCACCACCACCTTGTCCAAAACCACCTTGTCCACTACCACTTTGTCCACCACCACTTGGCCAACCACCACCTTGCCCACCACTAATTTGCCCACCACCACCTTGTAAGCCGCCACCTGAGCCTCCACTTTGATGATTTCCAGCAGGATAACCACTTGGTTGATTCCCACCGCGACCCATACCTTGTTGACCTCCACCATAACCACCCATTTGATTACCACCTAAATTTCCAACACCTTGCTGATTGGATCCCAGATACCCCATACCAATTCCACCTTGTTGATATCCTCCTGGATATCCCATACCGTTCCCACCTTGTTGCATTCCTCCAGGATATCCCATACCCATTCCGCCTTGCTGATAACCACCACCTTGGCCACCGTAACCAATTTGACCACCATATCCACCTTGACCACTGTTTCCTACTTGTCCACCATATCCACCAGACATCCTTGGTTGTGATCCTCGTTGACTTCCTCCAGGTCCTCCACTTCTACCACCTTGTTGGGATCGAGTTCCACCACCACCACCACTACGCCCACCTCCTACACCACCGCCACCACCACCTCCACGTGAACCCCCACCTCTTTGTCCTGCAATTGGATTTACAGGCTTAAATGGCTTCATCTGCATAGGTCTAAATCCCTGCGACATCGGTTTACGCTCCCTCGGTGTCGAATTTTCTGGATTTTTTTCCGTTACATCACTTTGATCTTCTTGATCGTAGTCATTTTGATCTGGATCAAATCCTAATTGTTCCGGATAATTTTCTTCGTTATACAAATCCGTTTGCTCATCATTTTCACTAACATCCCGAGTAGTCCTGGTTTTAGTTTGGTCAGCATTACCAGCCAAAAATAAAACACCAAACAGAATTAGTTTGAGCACTAATAATTTTACGACCATTTCAACGTACACTTTAATTTAAAATAAACTAAAAAATTTAAAATTTCGCTTCTTATAACGTTTTTATCAAGTCACGGATGCGATTAAACGTACTATGGTGGGAGAAAAAACGTATACAATTCATTTTAAAAGTGTGATTTAAAGCGAGGAACATCGAGGTCAGTTCTCATCGAGCCAAAAACAATAAATTATTATTATTGGAAAATAGTGCCGATTACCGTAATTAATTAGGAAATTACTGATTTTGTATACGATTTTCCGCGAATCTCGATCACAACTTCACGACTACTGAGTACTGCCCATTTTAAATGAATTACTCCCTCCAAACAGTTTAAACACAACAAATTGTTTAATTGATATCATTTATCAATGGATGAATGAGATAATTTGAAAATTGCAATGTTGAATGATGTACGAAGATGATAAGTGTAGTTTACCCTGTCGATTATTAGAAAATTATATGTTATTGAAAATTATTTAGTCGTGATCTTATCAATGCAAAAAATTAGTTTTTGTTTTAAATTTTTTTATGATTTTGGTACATCCATCAAATTGGTGTAGTATGCATATTATGATTCACATGAACTTGACTGACGATTACCACTGTAATCGGCTATCTATGAGATGAAATCATTTGAATTTACAAATGATCGTTACAATTTTCCTATTACAATTACTGACACCTATACGCCCTCTATTACCGAGATCTATTTTACCAACGCATGCTTGAACAACACATCCGCATATCTACCACACATGTACCATAGAATCCGAACAATTGAATAAAACTGCACGGTAAGCAATAGTGATGCAGTAGTATACTATGGGGTCCTGCATCGGATAATAATATCCACGGATATCCGCAATTATCCACTATTCCAGGATTAAAGGGGATACATCCGCAATAGCTTTTAAATCGGATGCTGATTTAGACATCTCACCCGCACGTTACCTGTAACCTATCGCCGTATTTGTCTAATATGTATCGAGGGTTTGTACTTTCTGTCACAAATATGTCATTTAATACCAACATAAAGAAAATTCATAAAAAGTCGATTTTGCGAATGCGGTTTCTAAAACTTTTCGTGAGTGCGGATGCACAGGGAAACCTGTACATATCAGACGACGCAATCCCTAAAAATACATATATGACGATAAACATCAAACGAACCAACAAAAATGGATTGAGTGAAATTCACATCATTAAATCTGTTTCGTCCAGTCGTCCACTTACCATATTTCATAAAGGTTACTATTCCTTGAATGAACGCTTTTGGTTTCAAACTAGAAGTTCCAGAGCGTGAAGTGTTAGATTCTGTCGGAAGAAAACGGCAAAACTATTTCCATATAACAATGATGTTTGAGATCATTTCACATAACCTAGACCGTACTTTACAGGGTTACTGCTGGAAATGTACCTCAAAACAGTGGAGAGTATATGAATAATCTTTATTCGATAAATTAGAAACAATTTCCGAGAACGTCAGGCCTTTGAAGTATCTAAACTGAGAATGTCTGAACTCAAAAGAGATTATTTTACCAAGGGCGTAGATTTATCCTTATTTTTGATACAGTAAGCGTATAAAGAGCTTTCCAGAAAGCTTATCAGAAAAAGTTATCATTTTGTTTTATACATACAACAGTAAGTAATATCACGAATAGTTCATCAGCTATAAACACTGTACTTTCGGAGACATTGAGTTTTACTCTGCCAGAGCTTTACAGTACACCCGCAGGCAAGCAAATTAGATTTGATATTATAATTTCGGAGAAAAGTTTAGCTAAATACATAAAACCATAAATTTTGGCAAACTTCAATACAACCTGACAGGTCTTCTTACCATTATTATATCACTTTCAAGCCTTAATACTCATAGCGCTGCTAGGTCTCACCAAAGCAATAATGAAAGCCCTGACCGGTTTGTGGTAAGTTATGAGAAAGTAAACAACTATGAGGCTGAATCAAGAAAAAAGACTTATCAGTTTTAAGCAGAAAAGCAAAGATAACCTCAAGTGGCCTTCATTCTTGCACTGATGGGGTCTATAATAAATTTGAACTCCGATGTTTAGGTTTCATTTCATTTTACCTTGATAGTCAGTTTTTACAGGGTGACTAATTGAAACACTTCACATGGAAACATATTTCAAGATATGTTCCCATGTGCAGCAGGTGCAGACCAACGGTCATTTGGAGAACTGCGAAGTTGGCTATGTGAAAGGCTTCGGTTACAATTCAGTAAATTTTTTTAACACAAAGTCGCTGATTGTATTGGCGAGGTCTAAAGACACGATTGGCTATATGTGTTCGGTGCAATGCAGATTAAAAATTTATAAAAGGGTGAAAGTGGCAAATTGGATATTCATGCCAAGGGAAATATAATAACAAATGATATTCAACACGAACATAACGGCCAAATGGTCATTTAAACATGTCCAGATAAATGGCAAATTAATTTTTATCACTACAAACCAACATCGGTTGCATTAAATCTTCGATTAATGGCAGATGAGAAAGAAATTGTTTTAGTGCCAGAATTTTGGATCAGCAAAAAACTGGGTTCTTGGACTTATAGGATTGTATTGTTCTTAAAAAACAATCCGAATATGTTTCTGTTACTATATACATTACAGAAATTCAGACGTATAACATAAAGATGATTGTCAAAGTTCGTTTGTAATATACAGGGTGTCCCCGATTGGGATGCTAATCCGTTAAAGTTTGATTCCTTGGTTCATTTCATGAAAAAACCGTATGTTGGTAGGGAGGGGGGGGGGGGGGGGGGTCAATTTTTGATATCCTTTGAGATACAGGGTGCTTAAAAAATTTGGTTCGGGAATAATGTACAAGTGAATATTAAACTGTAACTTACAAAATATTTATTGGACGGCAACCAACAAAGCCTCATTTGACGGACAATTGAATAGGCTATATTTAAGGTCTTATTGGCTATCTTGCATCTGTATCCATTTACGAGCTATGACGTTTTAAAGTTAAAAAAAAAAATGATTTTTTTTATAAAATTGAGTTTTTCTCAAAAAAATCCCCTAATAATTTTTTTTTTTACCTAATTTTAATCCGCTATGATCTCCTCTACAATCCCCCAATCCATTATTTGTACTCACGTGCTATAGTTTTTTAATTATGAGATGAAGAATGAAAACACTACAGACAAATATTATCTGTTTATTCTCAATTTATTTAAGAGATATTGTAATGTAAAAATTGCAACAATTTTTTTTTCATCAGTTAAATAATAAGCGACGATTATCAACTCATTTGTTTAAATGTTGAAAAACAAAAATTAAATATTTTCATTAGTTTTTTTCAAACAATCTAGTGTTGTGTCGTTGCTTTGAACCAGAAAATAAAATAAATTTAATAAAACTAATATCACAATGGATGGCACAGATCTCGGGTGAGGAATACGTGGATATCCATTTTGTATATGGATTTTGCGATGGCAACGCATCAAGAGCACGCGCTGAATATCAGCGAAGATTCCCAACGCGTCGTGATCCGGACGCGAGAGTATTCACAAATACTCATAGAAGACTACCAGATATAATAACAAGTTCAAATATGCGGGTGGAGCCTCATGCAGTCTCATCAAATCATTTGAATGTCGATGATGAAATAATAAGAAATGTAATAGCAAATCCAGCTATCAGCATACGGAGACTCTCCTTACAAATGAACGTCTCTCGCCACAGAATTCATGAAATATTGCAGAAGGAGAAACTTCATCCATATCATACAACACCCGCCCATGAACTATTACAAATAGACCAGTGGCGTTTCCTGGTTGTGCTCTCAAGGTGTTCTGCTTCGGATTTTGATCACCCAAAATAATTAAAATAATAGTTATTAATTAAGAAAATAATATTAGAAAAACTATAATTTAAAATAAAAAATTTTAAAAACAAAATTTTCTGTAATAAAAATAAAACTTTAAGAATTCGAATAAAAATCAAAAACTGTTTAGTCGTTCGGCGAACGAGCAGAACATCACTAGAAAACGCCGCTGATGTCCAGTTAGCTTAATATAATATATCTTATATCATAAACAAATAAAAATTGTCCCCATTTTAATACGATGAGGTAGACCCATTTGTTATTGACCCCTAAGTTGTTCAATCTTTGCAAATGGAATTTACACATTCACTGAATCAAGGATTGGCCAGCACCCAAAGATTTCCAAATGACATGGCATATATGTCTAGTTAGCTTAAGATATCCTAAACAAATAAAAATTATCCCCATTTTAATACGATGAGGTAGACCCATTTGTTATTGACTCCGAAGTTGGTCAATCTTTGCAAATGGAATTTACACATTCACTGTATCGAGGATTGGCCAGTACCCAGAGATTTGCAAATGACATGGCATATATGTCTAGTTAGTTTAAGATATCCTAAACAAATAAAAATTATCCCCATTTTAATACGATGAGGTAGACCCATTTGTTATTGACCCCGAAGTTGTTCAATCTTTGCAAATGGAATTTACACATTCACTGTATCGAGGATTGGTCAGTATCCAGAGATTTGCGACCGACATGTTATATATCTCTAGTTAGCTTAAGATATCCTAAACAAATAAAAATTATCCCCATTTTAATACGATGAGGTAGACCCATTTGTTATTGAACCCGAAGGTGTTCAATCTTTGCAAATGGAATTTACACATTCACTTAATCAAGGATTGGCCAGTACCGAGAGATTTGCAAATGACATGGCATATATGTCTAGTTAGCTTAAGACATCCTAAACAAATAAAAATTATCCCCATTTTAATACGATGAGGTAGACCCATTTTTATTGACCCCGAAGATATTCAATCTTTGCAAATGGAATTTACACATTCACTGTATCGAGGATTGGCCAGCACCCAGAGATTTTCAACTGACATGGCATATATGTCTAGTTAGCTTAAGATATCCCAAACAAATAAATATTTACCCCATTTTAATTCGATGAGGTAGACCTATTTGTTATTGACTCCGAAGGTGTTCAATCTTTGCAAATGGAATTTACACATTCACTGTATCGAGGATTGGCCAGCACCCAGAGATTTTCAACTGACATGGCATATATGTCTAGTTTGCTTAAGATATCCCAAACAAATAAATATTTTCCCCATTTTAATTCGATGAGGTAGACCTATTTGTTATTGACTCCGAAGGTGTTCAATCTTTGCAAATGGAATTTACACATTCACTGTATCGAGGATTGGCTAGTACCCAAAGATTTCCGACCGACATGTTATATATTTCTAGTTAGCTTAAGATATCCTAAACAAATAGAAATTAACCCCATTTTAATACGATGAGGTAGACCTGTTTGCTATTGACCCCGAAGTTGTTCAATCTTTGCAAATGGAATTTACACATTCACTGTATCGAGGATTGGCCAGTACCGAGAGATTTCCAACTGACATGACATATAGGTATAGCAATGGCGTGTCCTGGTTGTGCTCTCAAGGTGTTCTGCTTCGGATTTTGATCACCCGAAATAATTAAAATAATAGTAATTAATTAAGAAAATAATATTAGAAATTTATAATAAAAATAAAATTTTCTGTAATAAAAATAAAACTTTTAGAATTAGAATAAAAATCAAAAATTAGTCGTTCGGCGAACGTGTAGAACATCACTAGAAAACGCCGCTGCAATAGACCACAATAAAAGATTGGAATTTTGTAATTGGTTGATTGAAAAGCATTTTAACGATAGGTTTGTGAAACGTATTCTTTGGACGGATGAATCTCAATTCACAAGAGACGGCATAACAAACTTTCACAATCTACACACGTGGGCTACTGAAAATCCACATTCGAAAAAACAAACGTCATTTCAGCATCGCTTCAGTGTAAACGTATGGGCTGGTGTAATTGGCGATAATTTAATTGGACCATTCATATTACCATCGACATTAAATAGCGAATGCTATTTACAATTTTTACAAAATGATTTACCACTCCCTCTAGATGATGTAGTTGTTTTATTCTCGAGCCGAACCTTGTATTGGGCGTTGTAGAGAAGATCGCACTGAATTAAAATTAATTTTAAAAACATTTTAATTGTTTTTTTGTTGTTGAGAAAATATGGTTTCTATAAAAATAATATACATAGTTTTAAATAAATATTTTGGGAGTACAGTTTAATATTTGTGTGTAGTGTTTTCATTCTTCATCTCATAAGTAAGAAACTATAGCATGTGAGTAAAAATAACGGATTGGGGAATTCTAGAGGAGGTAGAAAAAAAATTATTAGGGGATTTTTTTGAGAAAAACTCAATTTTATAAAAACAAATCATTTTTTTTTATTTTTTTAACTTTAAAACGTCATAGCTCTTAAATGGATACAGATGCAAGATAGCCAATTATATCTTAAATATACCCTATTCAATTGTCCGTCAAATGAGGATTTGTTGGTTGCCGTCCGATAAATATTTTGTAAGTTACAGTTTAATATTCGCTTGTACTTTTTCCCCGAACCAAATTTTTTAAGCACCCTGTATCTCAAAGGATATCAAAAATTAAGCCCCCCCCCCCCCCCTTATACGAATTTTTTCATGAATCGAACCAAGGAATCACCTCTTAACGGATTAGCATCCCAATCGGGACACCCTGTATATTTGATCTTATTTTCATCCAATGGAGAGGGCATACCACCTGTTATTTGAGAAGTGAAATGAAATTCAACGTTTATAACTAGAAACCTACAAGAAGTACTATAGATGTTTTACTTGTGTCACATTTGAACTGTGGTTTAGTGAATGAAAAGCGTCCGATAAAAATTATTTTTAAGAGCACTTTTACTTCCAATACGATTTGGATACAAAACACACCAAAAAACTAAATCATAATTAGCGGATTGGTATCCCGATTTTAATCCGCTAATTATGATTTAGTGTTTTGGTGTGTTTTGTATCCAAATCAAAGCTAAGTATTCTATATAGGTGATCTACAATACAGGTACCGGTCGAAAACCGCAGTTATCTTAGCATCCCCGGCTCCTAGTTACGCCATTGGGCAAACCGTGGCCTACTTGGCAGTCAAAAATAATAACACAAGAAAAGGAACTAAGATGAGACAAAATTAATGCTAGAGGACTGGTAAAATTCAGGATTCAAGGTTGCTCTGGCTCAGGTTCTGGCCTTCAGTTCTACTGTACGAGTCATATTTAACAACTCGGTGAATCAAAACACTGGCGTGGAATTCTTGGTGCTACGGCCAATTCATTTTTCTGTTTGTTTCAAACTTCCATCAGAAAATTGAGCATATATTATGATGCGGGTCCCGATATCACAAATCAAATAACTAACAGGAGAAAATCATAAAGTCATTTATTAGTTTTAAGCTATTATTCGGCAAGACCTACATTATAATGTGGAAATAATCTTAAAGAGTAGCTTAAAACTTTAATACATTTCTAATAAACTTACTGAAAAATAGTTTTATTTATACCTAAGGCGGGAAAATGCTAAATACGTTTATCTTTTTTGTTCCTTAAATTTTTGATAAATAAAATAGAAGTCACATTGGAAGCTCGATAAACCCAAATAGAGAGAAATCTCTACACGTCTCCTGTAAGGTGTATCTACCTACAACTATAGCCTTTGAAAGCTGCTAATAAAAATCTTTTGTTATGATCACAAGTGGTGATGAATAGTGAGTTGGACGAAGATTGTGTTGGGACAAAACCTGAAAAGCTAACATACTAGAAATTGTAAAGTCCGCTACTTAGTGTTTTGTACCTGCAAAGACACTATTGGAGAAAGGTGGAAATTTGAGTCCCATATGCCATATCATACTTTGATATCGCAAGCCCATTCTTTCAAAAATTGTAATAAATTAAAATATGTTAGTGAAAGTTCAACGAATATTCGCTTTGATATAAGTTTTGAGCAATTAGTTAAACACATCCATTCAAGCTCTGGGGGCCTATTATGGTATTTTGGATATCGTTTATTTTCGACAATATCGATCGTTTCGATAACATCGAAAATAGCTATTATGAAATTTTCGATTGTATCGAAAATATAAAATCTCAATAAAACTGTATTACGAAAATTTTTAAACTCATTAAATTTTAATAATTAAAATTATCTAATCAAAAATTTAATATTTTAAGTATAATTTAAGTATTCGTAAAGATATTCGACACCTTAAGAGGTGTCGTAAATTTTTCGCAAACGCTGTCCAAAAATTTCATAATAGCGCTTTTTCGATAGTATCGAATAAAAAACGCTATCGAAAATACCATAATAGGCCCCTGAATATTATTTTTCTTCTCTCAAGCCGTATACATACGTCGGATAAAAATCCGGGATTTTTCTATCCCATCGTTTTAACCAATTTCATCACGTAAATTATACAACAGACACGCCTCTTTTCATACAAAAGAGTTGAAAAAATTGAAAAAAAAATCTCGGATGTAAAAATCCCGGATTTCCATCCGATGTATGTATACGGCTTCATGCTCACACATTCTAAGTAAACAATCGTCACCATCTATTGAAGACATATTAACCCTATGCAAACCTGCTGACTCGATGCTATAGTAAGAAACTAACTAAACCAACCAACTAACGGGTTCGAAAACATCCACTTATGGTCCTAGAATCAAATACCGTAACATTATCAATTTGGAAAACATCGAAAACTGATACGCAAAGCAAGAGAGTTTCTGAAATTTATAAAAAACATCTTCAAAATAAAACTTATTTTGTGGCCTTGAGTTTTCGAGTTTGATGAACTTCAACATATTTAGTAAATAATTAAAAATCAGATACGAATACGCTCTCAATCACAAGTTGCCGAATTTGATTGTGGTAATCCTTTATTTGTGTATCCATCAGTCAGTATCGACAGCGGTTATATTTATGTGTTTAATCCATCAAAACTTTGTTGAGGAATCCTGTGAGCTCTTCCAAACTGGTGAAGTATTCCAAGAATTTTATGAAAGTTTTTGCTCAATGTAATATGTAGTGCAATCAGATTGCCGACTTTTTGGTTAGTTTCGGTTCTAGACGGAGGTTATTTGCTCCTTAATCGCTATCTGTGTTAAGACAAACTATTTTATCGCTGAGTCAAATCTAAGGATTTTGGTCACGATTCTTCCTATAGCAATAACCGCTTCTACACTCATCTGCATCACAAGTGGTTATATTTATTTGCCTTGAATAAAGATATTCTTATCTCGTCCTAGATTTTTTGGCCAGACATCTGAATTGGTACAAACTACCAGATGTATGCTTATTACAAATCTGGCTATCATTTGTCCATTGATTTGATAATAGTTGAATTTGTTTTATGTGTCAACGTATTCTCACTGCACTGAATATTCAAAGAATACAAGCAATGATTTGGGCTGTATGGTAATAAATCTATATATAATCTCCTAGCGGATGGCACGATAACGAAGTTTTAATAGTTCTGTGCGCTACTATAATAAAGGCACTAGGGACGGAAAATTATCGGAAATCTTATTACTATATCATGCGGATACTAAGAAAATCAGGGTGATGCAGAGAAATGCATCCCAATTTTGCTTGTCGTATCAATGTCTTCTTCGCCTTGAATTCCAAACATATATATATATATATATATATATATATATATATATATATATATATATATATATATATATATATATATATATATATATATATATATATATATATATATATATATATATATATATATATATATATATATATATATATATATATATATATATATATATATATATATATATATATATATATATATATATATATATATATATATATATATATATATATATATATATATATATATATATATATATATATATATATATATATATATATATATATATATATATATATATATATATATATATATATATATATATATATATATATATATATATATATATATATATATATATATATATATATATATATATATATATATATGTATATATGTATATATGTATATATATATATATATATATATATATATATATATATATATATATATATATATGTATATATGTATATATATATGTATATATATATATATATATATATATATATATATATATATATATATATATATATATATATATATATATATATATATATATATATATATATATATATATATATATTTGGTGCCTATATATATATATATATATATATATATATATATATAAGTGGGACTGAGGAAGCGGATGAATCTAGCTAGTTGTGAACGCAACTACGCATGGCAAACTGTATTAAAGAATATAATGTAACGTTCAAGTACACACACAACGAAAAAGCACACCAAACATGCAATGTATATAAAAACGAGAAGAAATGGTGGTCGTCGGAGGAGATGGAAAAATACAGTCAGTTGTGCGCAGATGATCATCGTGTAATATTTATTAATACTTAAAATGTTTTTGCCAATAAATGTTAATATTAAATAGTTGAGTCGAGCGTTTCACTTATTTAAATTTAATAATAATCCTACATGGTGTCAGAAGTGGGATACATGTTGATTTATATTGTGAGAAAAGTTAATTTGCAACAATAAAAAAGAATACCTATTTTGCGGACTGCGGTGTTCAATGCTAATTTAGTTTTTAACGGTGTTTAATTTGCTGATTGAGTAAATATACAATTATAAGTACTGTTCGTCGATACTAATGGTTTAAGAAAACCAGCTTGTTCCTGAATCTTGTGTTGGTTAATTTGGTCAAATTTAAACTAGTCATTGCGTATGATCGGATAATAGTTTATGGTGAAATTTGATGCAGAACGTGTAAATCAAGAACGGATGAATCTAACGGGGTGATGTGCGGTTATATAAAACATATAGTGAACATTTATCTTATATTGCGCGAAACATTGGTATATTATTGGAATGAAATAGGCAAACGAAACTAGAAGTTTGTTTATGCGGTTACAAAATAAATAACGTTGAAATAAGTGAAGGACTTAACCAAATTTTAATAAACGAAAAATACGACCTTGAGTATAGCAGAAGGCGTGATTGACTGGTTGTGTGCGAAAAGAAACGGAACTATTCTTTATTCATTTTGGAAGTTGACATCATATCTTAAAAGGAATACATTGTATAAAATAAGATGCCGAAAAGCAAGAGAAAACAATACGACAGTGGCATGGATAATGATTCATTTTACCAGAAAATGGCAGAAAGCTTTGCTAGACATTTTGATCGCGAGCCTACGACGAATAATAGATACAGCTCAGTTGATATTGGCATAGCCGAGAAAGCAAGGTTACTGGAAAAAGAACTGGAGCTGAAAGAGAGGGAATTACAACTGATGAAACGAGAACACGAATTAAAAATAAATTTTCGGAAAACGCAACCAAACTGTAGTCATGCCGCTGATAATAGTGACGTTGAAAGTGAAAAATCCGAAACATACAAGCAACAAACGAGACAACCTAATTTTCTCTTACGAGATGTTGAAGAATCCCTTTCAAAATTTTCTGGCGAAGATGAATATAAGATTGAGAAATGGATCGCTGATGTGGATGAAGCCGCCATTTGCTTAGGATGGAATGATGTACAAAAGACGATTTATGGTAAAAGGTTGCTGGATAAATCTGCGAAGGAAAGTTTAAAAATTGCTGTGGATACAAGTACGTGGGACAAATTGACTTCATTTTTAAAGAAGGAATTTAGTAAACTGGAAAGTAGCGCGAGTATTCACAAGAAAATGAGGGAGAGGAAAAAGGATACTAAAGAATCGTACCGTTCTTATTTGATTTCTATGCGACAAATAGGTACTAACGGCGGTCTCGAAGATGATGCTATAATTCAATATTGCATTGATGGTATTGCCGATTTCGAAATGAATAAATCTATATTATACGGTGCAACTACGATTAACGAATTCAAAAGGAAACTGGAATTATATGAGGAAATGAAGTCAAAAATTGGGAGTAAAGATGTTGAAAGGCATAATATCAAACGTGATAAAAGGCAATTCAAGAAGGATCAATGCTACTCGTGCGGCGAGAAAGGCCACAATAGAAAAGATTGTGGAGATAAAGAAAAAGGCCCGAAATGTTTTAAATGTGGAGAATTTGGACATATATCACCCAAGTGTCCAAAATCGAAAGTGGATAACAAAGTTGGGCAAAACTTTTCGCCAAAAGGTACCGTGTACGCTACTCAATCCAAATCTACGGTATTATCAAATACGATGAAATCGTTTTTGCTAAATGGTCATGAAGCAATTGGTCTCGTTGATTGTGGCAGTGATTTAAATTTAGTTACCGCAGAAATGCACTTAACCTTGGGTGCTCCAGAACTTGAGAATGTTCTAAAAACTTTTGAAGGGGTTGGGTCAAGTCGAAATATTACGCTAGGCAGATTTTGTGCGAAAGTCAACATTGATGGTGAAACTTATGACACAGTGTTCCACGTAGTGCCTGATACCATGATGACACATGCGATTATTTTGGGAAAGGAACTTATCGACCAAACGATAACATTAATTACACCAGAAGCGGTGATAATGAAGAAGGCGTTCCCGGATAATTGCCTTATGTGTGACGCTAAGGAAGATGAGTTACCAATAAATACGTCTCACATAAAAAATCGATTCATCTCGGATGAAATCCGAAAACGAATTATGAATTATAAACCACGAAGCAGAGCTCCAGATAACGATGTGGAAATGAGAATTGTATTATCTGATAATACTCCAATTTATCAGAAACCTCGGCGGTTGTCCCCTCTTGAGTTAGATTTGGTGCGGAAGCAGATAGATGAATGGCTTGACGAATGTATTATAAGGCCAAGTGTATCGGACTATGCCAGTCCTGTAGTCCTAGCAAATAAAAGAGATGGTTCAAAACGGTTATGCGTGGATTACCGAAAATTGAATAAGGTTATTGTTAAGGACCGATATCCATTACCGCTTATCGACGACCAGATCGACCAGCTAAAAGACGCGAAATACTTCACTACTTTGGACTTACGAAACGGATTTTTCCACGTACGTGTCGCTGAGGATTCAAGAAAATATACAGCTTTTATAACACCTTTTGGTCACTACGAGTTCCTGTTTGTACCATTTGGGCTATGTAACTCACCGGCGGTATTCCAGCGCTTTATAAATAATATTTTCCACTCATTATGTTATATGGATGACCTGATTATTCCAAGTTTGACGGAGGAAGAAGGTTTGGATAAATTGATGAAAATATTATGTATTGCAGAAGAAAATGGATTACAAATAAAGTGGACCAAATGCGAATTTCTTTCACCATCCGTTGAATACCTCGGATATCAAGTTGAGAATGGTACTATCCAACCGTCAGTGAGAAAGAAAATGGCGATTTCTAAATTTCCCGAGCCTCGCACAGTAAAACAGATTCAACAATTTATTGGATTGACAAGTTATTTTCGACGATTTGTTGAATCATACGCTATAATTGCTCGTCCCTTGACGAATTTACTACGAAAGGGGAAAGAGTTTAAATTTGGAAACGAGGAATATGAGGCTTTCAGAAAATTGAAAGAGGCTCTTATAAGTCATCCCATACTAGGGATATATTCAATGAATGCAGAAACCGAACTACACACGGATGCCTCGAAAATAGGACTAGGGGCAATTCTTATGCAAAGAGATAGTGAAGACGAGCAATTTCACCCTGTCATGTACTATAGCAGAAAAACAGAACTTCGCGAAGAGAAATATCCTAGTTATGAGCTCGAAGTATTAGCAATTGTTACGGCACTGAAAAAAATGAGACATTACTTACTTGGGCTTTCCTTTGTTATTGTGACTGATTGTGCAGCTTTCAAAGGAACAATGGAGCGAAGAGAGCTAACGTCAAGGATTGCAGGCTGGGCTTTGCAACTACAAGAATTCAACTATAGGCTTGAACATAGACCAGCATGTAAGATGAGACATGTGGATGCACTTAGTCGAGCTCCGATTGTAATGGCAGTAACGAGTGATGTGACTAACCGTATTAAAGCTGCTCAGAAATCCGATGCTTATACGAAAACTATACTCGAAGTTTTGAATAAGCAAGCTGATTACGAAAATTATGTGACCAATAATGGAGTCCTATTTAAAATAATCAAAGGAGAAAGACTCCTGGTTGTCCCAAAAGCAATGGAGTACGAAGTTATCCGGTCCTGTCATGAGCATGGCCATTTTGGTACAAAGCGAACCGCAGAGTTGATTGCTCGAGAATTATATTTACGTGAATCAGATAAAAAGGTAAAACGTTTTATTGATAATTGTATAACTTGTATTTTAGCTAATCGTAAGCAAGGTAAACAAGATGGTTTCCTTCATCCTATTGCAAAAGGAGATCGTCCGTTAGTATGTTATCACATGGACCATTTAGGAAACTTGGTGGCTACTAAGAAGGTGTATCGATATATACTAAGCATAATTGATGGATTTAGCAAGTTCGTTTGGTTGTATCCAGTAAAGACTACCACCTCTGCGGAAGTTATAAAAAAGTTAATTATACAAAAGGAAGTATTTGGAAATCCTGAGTACATTGTGACTGATAAAGGTACTGCTTTTACATCTGGTGAATTTATCGAATATTGCAGGAAGGAGTTTATAAACCATCATACAATAACAACCGGTGTACCAACCGGAAACGGGCAGGTCGAGATATTGAATAAAACTATAATTACTGTGTTAACGAAATTGTCGAGAGATAAACCTGATAATTGGTGGAAGCACGTCGGATCAGTACAATCATTTATTAATAACACGTGGCAAAGATCTATTCGAATGACTCCTTTCGAAGTTTTATTCGGTGTGAAAATGAAAACAACGGATAATATTAAAATACGAGAAATACTTGATGAAGAAGCTATAAACGAGTTCATGGACGATAGGTGTGAGTTACGAGAATGTGCTCGAAAATCAATCGATAAAATCTAAAGTGAAAATCTTCGAACTTATAATAAACGACGGCGCAAAGGCCCGACCTATAACAAAGGTGAATGGGTTGTAATAAAACGAACACAATTTGGTTCGGGCTTGAAGCTACAAAACAGGTATTTAGGTCCATATGAGGTGACAAAAGTCAATCCTCATGACCGTTATGAGGTCAAAAAAGTTGGAGAATCCGAAGGTCCCATCAATACTACAACATCGGCGGAATTTATGAAAAGGTGGTTCCAAGGAATATCTGATGAAAGTGATAATGATTCTTCGGATGAAGTTATACTCTCGAACTCGTCCGGGCCGGACGAGAACGCAGGACGGCCGAGTGGGACTGAGGAAGCGGATGAATCTAGCTAGTTGTGAACGCAACTACGCATGGCAAACTGTATTAAAGAATATAATGTAACGTTCAAGTACACACACAACGAAAAAGCACACCAAACATGCAATGTATATAAAAACGAGAAGAAATGGTGGTCGTCGGAGGAGATGGAAAAATACAGTCAGTTGTGCGCAGATGATCATCGTGTAATATTTATTAATACTTAAAATGTTTTTGCCAATAAATGTTAATATTAAATAGTTGAGTCGAGCGTTTCACTTATTTAAATTTAATAATAATCCTACATATATATATATATATATATATATATATATATATATATATATATATATATATATATATATATATATATTTGGCGCCTATATATATATATATATATATATATATATATATATATATATATATATATATATATATATATATATATATATATATATATATATATATATATATATGAGAACCCGAAACAAGGAACTGAACTGTCATATAGGTAAAACCAAAACTTTAAAATTAAAGACTTCAATTTTGAGGATACGAAAGACTTGATAATTCGTGCGTGTACTCGCAAAGCAGTAAATGTACCCAGAGAACCACACAATATGATAATATAAGGTTAAGACCAACTAACTATTTTCCGTTCTCAAAATTATCGACGCACCAGCTATGTTTCATATTTCAAATAATTTGTGAATGAAAATTCCTGCCTGTGCTTAAGTAAAAAAAAATAGGGTTGAATATATGTATTGTGAATCCCAACTTTCTTTTATAAGTAAATTTTGAAAAGTATTTGAACATTTAAAACCCGC
This sequence comes from Nephrotoma flavescens, assembly GCA_932526605.1. Taxonomy (NCBI): domain Eukaryota; kingdom Metazoa; phylum Arthropoda; class Insecta; order Diptera; family Tipulidae; genus Nephrotoma; species Nephrotoma flavescens. Next base: position 72,026,223 of record OW052221.1, read on the forward strand.
TTTGTAATTTATTCTCAACGAAAAAAATAATTTTTTTAATTTTTATTATCTTTGCAATGAAAATGATATATTCAAACTGCGCAGGTCAAATTTACCTAGCAGCATTGCAATATGATTAATCTAATTTGTCATCAGACGCTGCTCAGCAATAATTTTAATATTTGAAAATGCACTGCATATATTGCACTGCAAATTTTACAAGGCTCGTAATTTCTTTTAATTATTGGTAATAATTGCAAATTTGTGTTTACACAGCAAAATGTGTAAATATCTCCGCGCTTTTTTTTTCAGTGTACCATGAGTATAAGAGTATGTAGATCTCGAATATACCACACTTCGTTTCTAAAGCAAAACAATTATAAACTTACCGGCATTTTTTTAAAACTGTCTTGCTTGTGTATAGGGTGTCTGTACAAGAGCGCCGGATTAAAATTTGGCGTCCTTTTGTTAATACGAGTTGCACGGGGATTTTTTGACATTTGTATTCAAATCAACAACGTTTAATTATTGCAAAACCACATTACAAAAATGGTGAAAGTTATTCGGTCGCAATAATGCGCCAAATGAATCGACAGTGAGGCGTTTAATTACATAATTTGAGACGAAATTTACGTTGATGGATCAGAAGATCATTGATGAATGAAAATACGGCCACAGTAAGGGAATGTGTGGCCGAGAATCCAGGAACTTCCATTCGGTATCGTGGTCAAGAATTAAACATTTCCAGAAGCAGTATGCAACGAATTTTGGTAAAAGATCTGCATTTGCACGCGTACAAGGTTCAATTGATGCAAGAAATCAAGCCAAGGGACCATGCGCAGCGCCACGAATAATTTTTAAAATTAAATCCGGCGCTCTTGTTGGGACACCCTTTATAATCAAAAATTATTACGCATTTCTGCTTAAATTACAGAAAACCGACAAGGTTAACCCTTGTCGAAAATTTAATTTCGGCACACAAATTTCCATCCAATTTCGATCTCCCAATTAATTAATGCAAAAAGGTTAAGCATGAAGTTTGATTCCTAATATTAAACCCACATGGACTTTGTAGATGCGAAATTTTTGGCGAAAGCATGTATTTTTTATCGTCAATCCGTCGCTTAATTTTTAATCTTTTAGTTCTTAGCCGCTTTTCTTAGTCGTAATCACTAGGCTCTCCCAATTTATGGAAATAGCCTTAGATCGAAATTTCACCCCTATCTGGCAATCTATTATTGAGCTGTAGAGAACAAACAACATTTAATACTCAATTCCCTTAGACGTATCACTTCATGCGACGTGACTATGGATCTCCTGATTACTAGATTTTAAAATCAAAATTTACTAAATAGTTTTGTGCAAAACTCTTAATGAAAATTTTTTAAATCTTAGTTGTCTGCATTAGTTTGAATTATTTTTGATTTATTTGTCACGTCAAAATCCCAAGTGATAGAAATTGTCATTTGAAGTGACAGCAGTCGATAGGAAATATTTATAAAGCAGCATACTAAGATTTAAAGAACAACCAGAAGGACTTTTATGAACAATTATTTTGCAAGTTTTGATTTAATGATCTAGTAACCGAGAACATGAGTAGTCACATCACTTGAAGTGATGCGACTAGGGTAATAGGGGTGTTAGTATATATGCGACACGCTCGCACCAAACATAGTACACCGAGGGATTTTTTAGAAAGATTTTGACTTCAGCGATATAACAGATGATAAATCTACAAAAAGCTGAAGGTAAACAATTTTCATGATTACTATACTTTATTTTACTATACGTAAACATTTTTCCAAGCTTTCAACTATAATCGATTTTCAACACAAAACTGTTTTTGATCGCCATTGTGTACAATTTTCTAAACCTTTCCTTACTTTTTGCAAAACGAGATAACTCTCATTACTTGAACTGGTTTGACCTAACACTTCTGGCCTAACATATGAGTATCCCTATCATGTACACACACCCCTCTAGGGCCTTCCAAGGTTAAGAGTTTATGCGAGATGGGGGAAGGGAATGGGTTGTTAATTTGTGTCTTTCTGAATGAGGAAACGGAGTGGTTTAACATAGGAACATGTTGATGAAGCCTTGACTGCAGGATTTTGAACGACAGGCGATGGTGATTTAATTAAACGTCCGCAGCTTGAGCAACAGTTTTTCGAAGAATAATTTAAATTTGTCTATTTCAGTGTTCGAGGAGTTGTTGTAACTGCGGTCAATGTGCCTCATTATTTAACCTTGTTCTATTTCTACCGTATATAAAACCGGACTTATTGTTATCCTGGGGATCCATTTCGGCTTAAACTAATGGTTTCACAAGCCCAAACTCCTGAACCTTGAATCTCTTCGAAACCGGGTAATATGATGCCACATACACTATGGATGGATTAAATTTGTGTTTCAGAGCTATTTGAATTAGCGTCATGAATGCTGTGCCCCTGTCATTCGTAACGATGTTTTAAATTTCTTGATTTGAAACTATTATACGGTGATCTTGTAGGACACAAGTTGCAAAATTTATGTGAATTATTAACCATGTTTAGTTGTCTCACCCTGTGGATACACTGGAGACTAAGGAACTTCCGAACGACTTTATTGACATTTTATACACAGATGCATGGTTTTTCGATCAGCGTCCAGCATAAACCAACAGTTCATTGCTCACGCTACGTGGTTTCATCCTTACAATGCCCCGGTGAGTGTAGTTTGGAGTATCCTTTTGAATAAATGAATAATAATTGAATTTTCATTTCTGTGGCCTTTTGAATAATTGAATTTTCATTTCTGTCAATCTTCGTCTGGTTTATAGCCTGGCAGCCACTAATAGTCTACTAAAGAACTTGTAAAAATCTGTGTATTTCACTATTGAAGCGGCTTTGCGTTCGAGATTAACTATTTTCTTATGAACCCGTTCCAGTAAGTAACGATCGAATTATCTAGAATTGAAAGTTTACTATAGAACCGTCTACCTTTTTCACGCCGTTTCTATCAAAATAGTGAGTTATAATTATTGGCATTAAAGAAAGTATATCGCCGGGCCAAACTCGGCAAAATAAACTGCAGAATTGGGATGTCTATGTAAAATGAAACGTCGTATAATGTGTTTTAATATAAGATTCTCCCTATAACTGAAATTCACCAACCAAATGGCACAGTGGTTACAGTTTTAGCATTTGGATCGGGAGAGACCGGGATGCAAAAGGGAATTTTCATCATCCGATTACGATCTGTGATGAAAAGGATCATAACTATGACCCCGTATCGGAGTGCAAAACTCTTGGGCCGAAACATCTTCCATGCTAGTACTAAACACGGTATATTCTAAAATTGACTGGCAACGGCGTACAAGTAAGACGTCAAAGGAACCGCAAAAGAGTTGGGAGAGCCTCGGCCCCAGAACAGATTGCAAAGATAATAATAAAAAAATATCTGGAACTCCCCCTATATCTGAAAAAGCCGATCACCTTGGCTGTATCGTCATTACGTTTCCGTCATATAGTTCTCGAATGGTAAAGTAGAGGACGCTCTTGTCTTCTAACTCAATGTGACAAAATGATGCCCATTTTGCAAGTAGAAGTTTCACTTACCGGCTGCAATCCGCACTTATCGCTAAATGGCATTAGACCATTGTTTGGCATCAAATCATCTTTTAGTGTAGGCCCTTTCGAAAGAGAATGAATTTGGATAGTTAAAAGTGCAAAGGTTCTGCAAGTGTCAAATACAAGTATACAAAATTATGATGCGGCATTATTCCTGAATCCACTGACAAGTGTTTATACTGTTTATACATAATTTGTATTTTCATAACTCTGTGTTTGAAACGTTATTTGTTAGGGCAGTCTATACTTGTTGTAGCCTTTATCATACGTACCATCTTCAACAAAAAGACTATATGCACGGGCTGTGAATTTCATGTGCTTAAAGTTTTATCTTGGTCGTTTGTTTTACTTGCGGGTCTTGGTAGGTCCATATAGTTCTAAATTTAATAAAGTTTTAAACTAGTTTTAACGTATTCAAATAATCGTAGCTGGGATCTAAAATATTTTTAGACACGCTTTTAGAAATGTAATTGAAACTTTTATTGTGAAATTCACAAACAGACAAGTGAAGTTATTTAAAAGTATTTTGAAAGAATATTTCATGTTCCGTGTTGGTGTAAAACTGTGCTGATATCGGGTAGTGTTAATAGTAGTATCTCAAAATTGGTATTACTCATAACTCCAAACTAATAATACGAAATAATTTAAAGGCCAATCATAGCATTTATTGATCTGCTAGACTTTGTAAAATCAAATATATCATTTGATATAAAATTTCTTTATTAATAATTTTTAAATTATAAAATCGTCATCATCAATTTTTATAAACTCACAAAAATTCTCGATCTCATCAAACACCTGCCGATTAAATCGTTTCTTCTCATTTCGTCCACGTTTCATGTAGTATTGCTCTTTGATTTTTGAAAACTTCGCGCACTCCACATACAATTCCAGTAGCTCATTATTTTCAATAGCATGAAACAATTTTTCAACATGCTCATCAGCTTCAATATCTCCAACATCCATGGGCTCATCAATTATGTCGTCATGGTAGTCAAAATGTAGACTGGTGTATGGATGGTCATTTAAATAGTCGGGTGATACTTTTCTTCGATCTTGTGGATCTTGTGGTCGTTTCCTTTTGTAGCTTTTCAAATTTGTTTCCAGATTATTTTGTTCGAGAATTTGACGAATATTGGTTTTGATATTTTTTTCTAAGGCATCGTTGTTAAGGGATTGATCGTATTCTACTAAATCCGGATGTTCGTCGTACGTGAAGTCATCGAATACGTAGTCACTTGGGTTTAATGAACGCTAGAAATGAAAAAAATATGTTTTATTTTGATTTGAAAGAATTGCCTAATTAGAATTAAAATCTGTTTAATTTTTCTACCATGAAATTCGCTCAGGGGGTTTATGTGTCTCACGGGTATATAAATTGGTTTTCTAAGATGACTTCTGCAATCTTAGTGCTGTTTTTTACTTTCTAAGAAGGTAAAAAATGCTATTTTTGAATTCGCTCGCTATTGAAATCATCTCAGTTTTTCTCCTGTGGTCCGAAATATGACATATGTATAACAGGGAAATTATATTGACTTCGGATGTTAATTTGGAAAAATGGTAAATGGTTTTAAAAATGCAATCACTTAACCGTTAATGGTGAGGCTATTAAATTATATTTTCAATTTGATAATTTTAGAAAATTTTGTTCAAAACTTTTTAAAAAAAATTCTCTTCCGCAAATTTAACCTTTTTCAAATAAATTTGATGTCTGAAAGGATCTATACCCGAACACGAAGGTCAACTGGCTGTAGCATCTTAAATATTAAAACTAGTAGAAGTTCGATTCTGTTATATAATTCATGTATCGAAAGCGATAAGATTTCGCTCCTTTTAAAATTAAAAGTAAAATTACTGACTGCTATCCAATATCTATCGTAAACAGAAGCAATTCAAAGTGCTAAACTGAAAAGAAGATATGTTGAAGAGATATTTAACTCAGTTTTAATTTACTTAAGTTATTTTCTCTTTTGTTGCTACGCTTACTATATATAAGAAAACGATAGCTGTCGAAAATGAACGCTAATTCAATAGTTAAGCCCCAGGCCTATAATTACGGCTAATTACGACCTAATTATGACAAAATTTAATTTGCCCTAAATAATTTCTTAAACGTTTTTTCTGTGTCATTTAAGTAAAATATAACTTGAATAGCTGCAATAGCTCCAAAGGATGCATCGAGGAATGACGCAACGTATTTCAAAAGTATACATAAAAGAATGTATATCGGAGGACAAGTTACCTAAGTCTTTGTTACCAAAAGTAGCACCACAAGACAAGTACTAGCTGTCTTTTGGGAGTATTGAGCCCCATAACCTTATGGCCGATTTGAAAATCATGTTTGCTATGTTAAATATGTACGAGTCTATTTACATGTCGCCTAAGCTTGACTTTAAAGTATAAGGTAGTCCTGTATGCTAATTTTGCTCGAAAACCGCGACTTGAGAGTTGGGAGTTTTTTTGTTGTTTCATTAACACACTATAGACGCAAATATAAAATTTAAATATTATTTACATCAATCAATAATAATATTATTTTGTGGGTCTAGTAGGTTAGTAAAACAGCTGCAAAACTCCCAACTCTCAAGTGTCCGTTTTCGAACAAAATTTGTACTCTGGGTATTTACAACTATATGATCTCACTTTGTATCCGAAGTTTAAAAATGTGAAATTGAATATTCAAACACTGCAAAGCGATGTACTGGCTGCCAGGCGATTTTAAATGCTTTAATCGAATACCTTGATTGACGAAGTTACTTTTGAAAGGGGGTTAGGGGTAAGAGCGAGTCGTTGTAACGGCCATGTTGTTTTGGTGGCGTCTGTCTAATCTTTTTTTCACTAATGCCAAATTACCATGACAAGTTTCACGATTGAGCAGCACGTCCAAATGATTAAAATAATCTGTAAAAACAAATCATCTTTAGCGACGAGGCGCATTTTTGGATGGGACGACCAGGCCAACCCACACGATGAACCTCGTGGCAATGCAGACAACATCAGGTTACATTGCATCCACAAAAAGTGACTGTTTGTAGCGGATTTTAGGCCGGCGGCGTGATTGGTCCGTACGCTTTGGTGAGGCCATCACCATCAACGGCGAGCGCTACAGCCCGAATTGAACGAGATGGTAGACGACATCTGTATCCAGCAGGACGGGGTGCGTGCCACACAGCAGACGTAACGATGGACATTTTGCATGAACGATTTGAGAGTTGGGTTATTTCTCGCAGAGGTGACGTGAATTGGCCATCAAGAACGTGCGATTTGGCCCCACTTGCGTTTTTCTTGCGGGGTTTCCTCAAGTTGCAGGTCTACGTCAATAAGCCGCAATCGACCGATGCCCTTAAGTCCAACATAACCAATACCATCGCTCAAATTGAGCCGAATCTATGCGGCAGTTATTGAAAATTGGACCACTCGGATCCGTGCCACTGTGAGAAGCCACGGCGGACATTTGAACGATATTATATTCCATAAATAATGGCATACAGAATTTCGTTAATACCCCATACACAGCTTGTTTTATTCCATTTCAACATCGACTCGCTCCTATTGAAAAACTATTTAGTTGTACGGCCATGTAGGTCTTGGCTCATTGTAACATTAAAGGTAACGAGATGGCCTACTCTCTATAACTAATATTATTTTTCGCTCATTAATTATAGCCCTGAATCTGATAATTATTTATCATTTATCATTAGAGTGATAAAGTTATAATCAAATATATATTTCTTTCTAAGTTCCCTAATCATAATTTTGATTCAGCTAAATTCGATTTTACCTTAAAAAAGGATAATTTAAGAATCCTCAATGCGAATCTGATTGAGCTAGCCTGTTTTAAAAAATACCGTATAGTTCTGTACCTCAGGTTGCAGGTATTTAATTGTAATTAAATTAATAAAAAATTAATTGACAATCCTTCCCTGGTTCAATTTTATTCAGTTTATCAAGTTTGCTAGAACAGATTAGGCATTGCTATGGCCCAAACAATGTGGTAGATGCATTTGTAAAATTATTGAACTGCGTGATAGAAACAAAGAGTGTTGTTAAGAATTTTTTTTTAAAGAATCCCGAACAGGACTAAGTTGAGAATATTATATCCTCGCCTCCCAGTCATGCATCAATGGGGTACACTGATGTATCAAAAATAACTACGGTGACTGGAGCTGTATAGTAATCGGGCCTCACTTCGCATATACCTTTATCTGCACGCACGAATTTATCAGAATAAGATACAAGAAACTGAAATCTTCAGAATTATTGACAGCAAGTTGTATTGCTAGTCCTAGCGAACCTAGCCTCTTAGAAGGCTTAGGAACTGGGTAAAAAATAGAGGTTTTAGGAGCTGAGTAAAAAAACATCATCAAAGCAGGCTGAGAACATCGCTTGAAATGAGGCTGTGGTCCTTCCACAGACAATTTGCTTTGGACGAACAACCAAGCCTTGCAAAAACGGTTGTTTAGAAACTTCAACAAAAGCCTTGGGTAGTTAACTTAGATTTACAAGAACGTCCTCGGAAACGAAATAAAGACAACGAAAATTTGAAACATGACATAAATTCAGCTTAAACCGCCCGAAGAGCATTCACCTAGTCTTCAATCAAGTATTTCAAGAAACAAGTCATATCAGCAATAGCATCGTTAAACACAGTGGCCACGGGTTCATTCTCTGCCAAAGTAACAACTTCGATAGGCACGAGTTCAATGTTCAGCAGTCGTTTACACCAATTCGCAACGGATTTTAACCCCAAAAGCTCAGATTTGTGTACTCAGATTGCACACACGTCACTTTAACATTTCATTTGTGAACGTACACGTCCAAGCGCAGGTGAAATCAGAACAAACCAAATACCTTTTGTACGACCTCGAAAATATTTTAAACAAAATTCCCCAACACGATGTAAAGATTGTTTTCTGTGACTTATAAATCGGAAATTCAGACAGTATTCATCAAAGTGCTTTCGGCCCAGACTTCTTAAACATGGCATCAAATAATAACGGGATACGAATCACCGAGCTAGCTGTGCTGTATAATCTGGTAGTAGCGAACTCATACTCCCGGCATAAGCGAATCATGTGCGAACCAAAGCGAACCAAACGCGGATCCAACCTTGATTCTTACCACTTTCTAATAATTGCAAAATATGCGGTTCGTCCATCCTCCATAAACAATAACCGGTTCGAACGAATCTTACGTTGGAATACTGAATTATTAAATAATCAAGTTACTCGTATCAACTTCGAAGTTAGCATATCGTAAACCTTAGACAGCCAACCACAATCCCATTCTGTGGAAGAACATAATAAAAACGATAAAATTACATCTAAACCTAAAAACACATGGCGAGAATTGTAAAGCTTTAATTCTAGCAAAGGATCGTGTAGGAAAACGACACCTCTCTGAACCAACTAATACCTCAAACAAAATGACGTCGAAAACATCGGCGCTAAATTTAAAATACATGCATTTCCATAAGAGCGAACGGATAGAGCATCGACAATCGACGTCAAAATATAAAAATTTATATTTTTTTGGACGATGAGTGACATTTAGTTAAAAACAAAAAAAACTTATTTTTTTATGAAATGGACGAGGTGATAATACATAACTAAATTTTGTTCTAATAAAGAAGTTGTTTGTTTTAAATACTCAATTGAGTTTTACAATTTTCAGGATACATTTAATGAGAAATTATTCTTTTAATAAATTACCCATTGTGAATAACATCATTGCCATTTTCATTAGCATTGTTGTGTTATCCCTATCCATTTCTTCTATTTTGCTGGTATGTTTATTTATCCACAAACAAAAACATCTAATATATTATTAGTATTTTAAGTCTGTCTACAAATGACAGAAATGTCAAAAAATCGGCGTCTATCTGTTTGACAAAAAAGATTTGAACTTTGATCGCCGAAGATCGGCGATGAGCGCCGCTATTCTGTTTGAGGTATAAGTAGTCGCACAACGACTACATTGTCGCGAGAAACACGAATGGCATACACAACAAATGCATAAAACCGATACTGCAAGCTTACGAGGCAGACACAGTTCAATAAAAGAAATCGCAATCGACTTCAATCCACTCAGTATCGGTATTTTTAACTAATCTGATGAGTTACAAAAGGACACTAATACTGACCTTACAGTGTGGCAAAATTATTTTTCGTCACTCCTAAACAGACAGGCATTATCCTCACACGATGGCCCAACATTATTGCAATAGCCTGACATGGATGTAGTAATGATGCCACCACCTGCTCCATCTTACGTTAAAGTGAGTAGCGTATTATGATTTTTGAAGTATGTAAGGCATCTGGTATTGTTCCGCAATAGCTTTGCTCAATACCGACTACAACGTCTGGCCAACGTTGTTGACAAGTTATAAATTTACAGCGTGCACATTTTGGTTGTTGATAAGTTATAAATTTACAGGATGCACCAATGTGGATTTTGTCCAGTGGCACTATTCTGGCTTTCCCTGGGAATAGGGAATTGAGAAAAGTATTTTCATAGCATTTTTGTCTAAATTGTATCTTTCTGGCCTATTGAGGGAATAAGTTTGTTGTAAATATTTTCGAAACAAAGTTAAATAGGAAAATCTTTTTCCCTATAAAAATTTTGTGGAACAGAAGTTTGCCTATTAACTTTGTTTTGAAAAGTTTAGTAAAGGCAAAAGAAGTAAAATTTGCACAAAAATGCTATGAACATATTTCCAGTTCCCTATTCCCAGGGAAAGCCAGAATAGTGCCACAGGTAGGTCGACAACCGATCAAACTTTGGAAAATTCTGTGTTCGTGTTGGAAAATTCTGAGACAAGTCATCCCTATGTACATCTTCTATTTGTAGAATACACAGAACTTTTGAATGTTAAATTTCACCAGCATTTGCATTGAAAAGTACAATAGACCGGTATAGCTCTAAGTAAAATAAGTTGGCCCCAGAGTTAAACATTTTCAATATCACAATTATTTTAATTCTATTTAGAAATTGAATATCAAAGATTTTATAATTACACGTAGATTATAAAACTACTAAGCACATTCGCGCAGTATTTTATTCGATTTAATAAATTCTTACCGCACTCGAAATTTGGATCACGGCGAACAAAACGGCTGAAAAAATTACTGTATAACGGTACACTACTCTCATCTTGACACAACACTTTTATGTAAATTTTCTGTACTAAATGAAGTCGGCAAAACTTTTTCACAATTCAAATTGATAGTGTTGCATAGTTTTTATTATTTACTTTGATTGAGAAAATATTTTTTTGTATTTTTGACATTAATGAACTTTTCATTTTCTTTATATGCAGTGATTGAGATATTTTTCCATCCAAATGATTACATTGGATCAGATTATGGAGTACAGCATTTATGAAATATTTTTTGTATTATATTGTTGGGCTACTGTATATTTGGCCTTATGCATCATCATAATCTAATTAATAACTCGCAATTTGCAATACATGTCAAAAATATTGTTTAGAGATGATAGAACACTTCTAATCAAATCAATCATACGATGAGATGATTTAATCTGCCATAATATTAATGATTTCATCAAAATGATTAGATTTTTGTTTCAAATAGAAAATCCATATCAACATTGTTTTGAACGTTGTATTGCGTTTTTTTATTATAATAAATATACAAAATATCGACTAAACATGTTTTAATCAGATATTGTCGATGAGCCGATTTTAATTAGTCAGCATCCCTACGGCTTTATATATAACAATGAGGGGTGTGTGGTTTTTTGAAAACAGACAGTTTGTTAAATACGACATTCTGCAATAATTAAGGGATTTACTGGGGTTCTAAAAACCGCATTGCACGGCTTAGCCAGAAAATTGGTAGAGCACTGCACTATCGAAATTATACATTTGCTCTATTTGATGTGGTTTCTCGAGACAGAATTTTTAAGGTAATTCCTCCACTACACACATATCGGCATAAAATTTAGTTTTACATTTATTTAATTAGCCGAATTTAAAAATAACTGATTTTAATTTCGAAAATGTTAATGGAATTATTTATGAGGAAAATATGAATTGCGATGAGAACATAAGCAATACTTTTAGTAAAGGGTCTTTCAAAAGTCACGCCTAGATGTCAGTAGTAAATAATTTCTAAACGCTACCTGTTTATTATGTACCTGTTTATTATGTCATGTTTTACGTTTGTGAAGTAGACAGATGTGCAATTTTAACGATGGATACTTACACGCTAGAAGAACCCATTAAAGTTATAAAAATCATAGATCTTTAAATAAAACGTATCATAAAATTCGTGATTTTTTGGGGTAAATAATTTTCTAAATGCAGAACACTAACATATCAATAGCCAATTTGCTCATGTGCGAAGTTGTCCCAGCCCAGCTTTTTATCAATTTTAATGAAAAAAAGAAAAATTACCGAATTTATTAAATTTGATTTGTTTTTCATTTAATAAAAAAATTAAAATCTAAAGTTTCAAAAAACTGTAAGAACTTGCCACTGAATAATTCTCTTTTAATTCAGTGATCCTATTTTTAGTTTTGGCGAAATAATTTTAGATTTTAAACTAGCCCAGAGTTCATTTTCGGGAACTTGCAAATCAAAATTTTACAATTTTTTGAAATTTTTTTTATTAAATGAAAAACAAATCAAACAAATTTAATAAATTTGATAATTTTTCTTTTTTTCATTAAAATTGATAAAAAGCTAGGCTGGAACAACTTCACACATGATGTTAGTGTTGCCTGATTAAATATTTTTATTTTCTGGGTTAGAATTCTGGAATAACTTCATATTCGTTACTTTTTCCAGATTATTATTTTTATTATTATAAACATACGATTGATGTTCGTATTTCTTTGTCAATCAGGTCGCGTTCCTTTTACACTATATTTTATTCAACAGAATGTTTGTAATTTTATTCCAAAAAAATTTCTAGCTCCGAAACGATACTTATTCGTATGCAGTTTTTGGTGCGTACGGTATCATAATCAAGCGATTACCGATGCAGAAGAACATCTAGAGAATGCACAAATAATGCAGACGGCTGGGAAAATAAACCTGCCGTAACGGTATTTAAATAACTTTTCAGACACAGAATTTTGATCTTGGTCGCTAAATAATATATGGCCTACCCAAATGTATGTGAAGTTGGTCCAAATTTCAACGCAAAAAAATGCGATGGCAACACTAAAATGATGATTTCCATAATAGTAAAAGTATCAGCCCAAAAAATTGTATTTCACGACATTTTATGATAATTCAGCCCAAAAAATATTACTATCGTGATAGTTTCTCATAGTCAGCCCAAAATTTACTATAACAAAAATTAATATACTGTCTCACTATGTCACTCACACTCTCAACCTAAAAATTCATTATAAAATGTTAAATAGCAAAATAAATTAAAAAAATTTATTTCAAATTCAAACTAAAGACAAATTTATAACGAATAATCAAAAACTAAAGAACTTGAAAAAAATAGTTATAATTAATTTAAAAATAAAAATTCATTTTTACAACTTCAAAGTGCAGGTGTAAACTAACGGTGCCATCACGTTTTAAATAGGCTCTGGTACAACTATACTCCAGAAACTTATACTTAAGCAACATGGACATATTGGTCATAAATAACCCAATATAAGTTCAATGAATACTCCATTTTTTTACTCAGTGACTTCTTAGTTTTAGTATTGGCCCGCGATGCCATTATATTTTTCCTGTGCAACAAGGCTCTCATGGTCTTTCCCCTTCTCCGGCCCTATTTTGGTCGAACGTACACATTTGTGTATATTAAAATCGCTTTCGTCCGATAAATAACTCTATAACTATAATATTTATGATTTATTTATGAACTCATAACTATAATTTTAATATTTATGATTTACTATGTCATCAAAAACAAATAAATAATATGTTAAATTTATAAGTTAAGTCATAAAGTATAAAGATCCGTTAAAATCCGGAAGACATTACATCTTATCCTTTTTACGTCCACATTTGTGTACGGTAGACTTTAAGGGGAAAAAATAGCCTGGTCAGAAAAGGGATATGCTCCAATTGTAGCTCAATAATACTCATCAAGTTTTTACTCCGTAACTTTTAAGTTTTGCTTAGCAGAGTAAAAAGTTGCGGAGTAAAAATTAATGAGTATTTATTGAGCTATAATTGGGCCATATATGACCACGAGAGCCTCGTTAGAATCGCATACTCCGACGCACAGGAATAGATTAGGACCAGAACTATTCAAAAAAATATAATGGCATCGCGGGCCAATACTAAAAATACAATTGTTTCTCGCGTAATTTGTAACAGTAACGTTCTTCTCATCTTGAAGCATTAAAAATGAAAATGATCTTCATTTGATATCGGTGTGATCGCGGTATCAGTGAAGTAACACCAAGTGTCGGAACACCAAACTGGTAAATACGGAGCTCCAGAATCGAAGTAGAAATCTAGTTGTCAATGTTGGGTGCTTTTTTGGTCATTGAACAATAGGACCATAACTTCTATTAGGGATCTATATAAAATTATTTAAATTTTTTATATAGACCTGGCTTAGTGAAATTTCAATATGTGCTCTAAACAGACAGATTTAATATGTGTTGTTGTTGCTTGAAAATCGGTGCAACAGTTTTGGCATGAAAGATAGACAACGAAATTGTCGTGTACGGATAGGCAGGCAGATATGTCAGTGAAGTTAGCCCAGGATTTGATTCCAGGAAAATAAAAAAATGCTATCAGGCAACATTAAAACTGCATTATCATCCCAGCCCAGGATTTGTTTATAATTTTGTTAAATATGATTAAATATCTACAGCATCGCAAAAAACAAATGTAATGTGAGTACATATCCCAGAAAACAAAAAAAAAAAAATCAGTAAATTATACATAAAAAAAATATAATAAAACATTTTAATAATATACGTAGTGACTAAATAAAAGAAAAATTTAAAACTTTATAATATTCGTACCGTTATAGCGCTAATCTCAACATACGGATCGACTTGGGATTTTTATTGTGAATAGTGGTCATAATTACGAGTCGATAAGGCTCGCTTCAGTTTCCGGAACTCGTGCTTCCTGGGAACCATAAATTAAATTCTGTCATTCTTGGGCCATACAGATAAGAGCCTATAGCGCCAATCTGAACATGCAAATCAACTCGGGATTTTTAGGGTAAGCAACAGTCATTATGGCAAGTCGATACAAACTCTTTCTTACCTGTATGGCCCAAGTATGACAGAATTTAATTTATGGTTCCCAGGAACCACGAGTTCCGGAAGCCAAACCAAGCCGTATCGACTCTTAAATGTGACCACTACTCACAATAAAAATCACAAGTCGATCCGTATGTTGAGATTGGCGCTATAACGGTACGAATATTATAAAGTTTTAATTTTTTCTTTTATTTAGTTACTACGTATATTATTAAAATTTTTTATTATTTTTTTTATGTATAATTTACTGATTTTTTTTTTGTTTTCTGGGATATGTATTCACATTTTATTATTTTTTTGCGATGCTGTACATATTTAATCATATTTAACATAAATTATAAATAAATCCTGGGCTGGGATGATAATGCAGTTTTAGTATTGCCTGATGAAATTTTTTTTATTTTTCTGGAATGAAATCCTGGGCTAACTTCACAGACATCAGGCAGATACAAATTTTAAACTGTTGATTATGATTACTTATCTCATTAGCGCTGTAAAATCCTCGGAAACAGTTATTTATTTTAAAATTACTGACGACACATCAATATTGATAATAAATAAATAATTGGCTACCAGCTCAAAAAAGAATGATTTGTGACTAATGCCCTGATATAACAAAATTAATAATTTCCGAATGTCTTTCAGCTAATAATTATTTTTTTTCATTTTACTGATGCTACCTCGAGGGTTCTGGCCGCCTCATTTTTTAGGGCTCCACAAGGGCGCATATGGCGATTGGATGAGGCATACTGGCACGTGCGGGGAGGGGGACGACCCATTTTTCTACCACTTTTTTCTACCACTTCACGGTTGGATGAGGCATACTGGCACGTGCGGGGAGGGGGGATGACCCATTTTTCTACCACTTTACACTTCGATTCATGGCAAAATGAATGTAGAATAGAGGGACCGGAAGCAAAGTGTATTTTTGTATGAGTATCTTCAATCGTTGAGGACTGAGGACATTCTTTGATGGATAATATTACACCCGCCGATTGAATGTAATGAAAGAGCCAATTTGCGTCAAAACAGGCTTGTATGATTGAGGATGTAACTGAATATGAATTCATGGGTGCAAAACATGTACTTTGAATGTTTCAGATGAATCTACGGAGAAAATAACAGAAGGGATTTGTTGAAAAATATATAGTGGATCCAAGAAGTATGTTGAGCTAGTTCCCTTTTGGGTCAACCTTTCTTCAAGGTATTTAAAGCGGAATCATAGAAATCATAGAAATTATGAAACGTGTAAGATTGAATTATGGAAAGTGGAAAGAATGCTTTTAAACTCAATTTGATTGAGAGTGAATTACAAATTTGAAATATGTTTGGTTGTGCAGGGAATTTGACTGAATTTATTAGAATGAATCAGCTAGAAGTGCGAAAGTGGATCGATATGTAAAAGGTGAATAAAAGATAAAAAATTGTATAACTTGACGATTTACGACAAGCATATATAGAAACGATTAATTTTCAAACAGCACCAAACGGTAACTTTATAAACTAAAGTGGTATTTAATTTCAAAAAAATGTTTTTCTGACCCAAAATCATTCAAACTGCACTAGTATGTATATGGAAATAATATTAAATTTGTAAAGCCATTTCGTGATGTTTTTGCGATTTTTAATGGTAGGAACCGAAGGCTCCTTGATTTACATGCCGCAAAAGCATCCATCATTTAATATCCTATTTTTATTTTCATTGGTTGGAAATTCAATATTTTGATTGATTTCGTCAAACGTCCCTCCATCTATGTTTAGTTAATTGAAATGCTGATGCGATTATCTAAGACATTTTTAGCACACCGACAAAGTCGATAATGGTAATGCAGATAAATAAATTTTATAAGCAGATTCCGTTTATCTAAGACACTTTTTATTACACTCTTCGGCAGGTAAATTACATTTGCTTGGAGTGTCATCTATTAACAGTTATATCAATTAGGCTATCGCAACAATCACTTAAATTTATTTACTGCACTAAAAATTTTATTTTAGTAAACATTATTTAATAATTTTGCCTTAATAGAGTTTTTTAAGGGTAATAGCGGACAAATTGTTGTATACTGCCGTTCAATTATCAAACAAAGAAAATTATTTTTCCAATAGTTTAGTATGACGACTATTCTGAAATGAAGATTTATAATAGCTTCCTAATTTCCATATTTTGCGAGTCGTTACAATATTTTTTTAAGCGTCATCTTCCGCCAAATCATAAATTCTATTTAGGAAATCACTCGGATTTCTGAATGTTTTGGAATTATTTGATTTTGCAATTGTATGCCCAAAACGGAAACATATACGTGAATATGTTACGTATGCAAAATTTTAGGTTTCCTCAAGAATTGGGCTGATTCGACCCAAGAAGGATAGAAATGTCTCATTATTTAAGGGCTTTATAAAAATTGTAACTACGGTTCTAAAGGTAACTCTCCCTTTTTATTAATGAAATCACTTAAACTGGATCTTCCTTATATACTGACCATTTGAATTTTTTAAAGTTTTACTTGCATGAAACGGTTTGTGATTCCCCTAGGTCAATGTCATTAATACCCACCATTTCAAAATCTTTTCAAATACTCTTACTAAAACGAATGCAGTCACAATAATTGAAATATGAATATTTGGGTTTCGAAATACCTATAGGAATGAATATGTTAAATTGGGATGGACCAAGAAGGAGTTTAGCTGAAACACAGTAAGAGGTTTTGCTGCCTGGTTGGTCTTCCAACTATCTCGGTTCAGAGTACGCAGCGTAGTCTAGGTCTTCCCCTGCGACGTAGGGCTATTGATGGAACGCTTTTCGTATCATTCATTCTGATAGGGATCTTTCATCGTGGCTCAGCCATCAAACTCGGATGGATTTAATTAATCCGATAATTTCACAGTTTCCAAGATAGCGTTGTCCGTATACATTTTCCGAGGTCGTTTGCTGTGATGAAACCGAAAAATTAATAGGACGTGAGAGTAGGACGTGAGAGTAGGACGCTCAACCCACTTTTTGCGTTTGTGAATCACATACGATGGATCTTAAGGCAAACAGTCCTACCTTGAACACGTTTATATAGCGAATCGCTAGCTATCCTACCTGTGAGATATTACGTCACTCATTAAGTCCCGAGACTGACACATAGATTTCGCATCGAAAATTTCATAAGATTTTTACTAAGCACCCAAAACTATGGAACAAAATAAATGTTGCACACCTCAAAAAAATGCTCAGAGGTAAAAGATTTGCATCAATTTTGAGGCCAAAGATCAATCGTTCCACAAAAAGGAACATATTATTTATACTAAATCCAGCAACCAGAAAACATTCAAAGATTCTAAATACAAATACGGAAGGACATTTAAAAGAGATTAATTGAGGGTTGGCAATATTAAAACATATTTCAATTATTTTAATTAGGCTTTGTGGGTTTTAGCTCATACTTCACTAATTATGGCCAAATTGTTTTATTGGCAAAACTAAAAAATGAGGGTAAAACTATGGCTTAACAAAATTCATTAGTTCGCATTTTGGAGTGCTAAGTTTATACTCCTTTTGAAGACTTGCATTAGAATACTAGCCCCCTATAATCGTCCCACAACATAAGTAGTAAAAATCGTTTAGATTGCTCACCATTACAGAATAGAAGCTTTGGCCGATTTCGAATGCTGTAAATAAGTTATATATGTCTAACGAAGATTCGGTAGATATTACGTTCAATACGTTAAAAACGGTGGTTCACATTTAACCGTTACAACCAATCAGAATTTTTTTTTTAATTTTAAAGTGTTTAAGAATATTGAAGAAAATAATTTTCAAATGAACTGAGTTGGTGATATAAACTATGCTAGCCTTATCGCCATACTATTGTCAAAGACTAGAGGAGATAAATGCTACAAGACATACGAGGGTTGTCTGAAAAGTTTTCGATCTCAACATGAAGATGGCAGCACTCGTCAACGAAAGTGGGTATTGTGTTTGCGCATGCGTTGAAAGATACTGAGTCGATGTGAGTGTTTTTGTGTAAATGGAAAAAATCGAGTATAGTCCGAGAAGTCCAAATATTGCAACCACTGACGATAACACCTCTCAAGTTCACCAAATGGTGCTAGACAACGTTCCAATTGAAATTAGAGAGATAGACGAGGCTTTGTTCAGAGAACATGTTTGTCACATTGAATAAAGATTTAGATACGTGTTCGAATGATGCTCTCTGTTGGCGCAGCTAATTACTGTTGATGAAACTTGAATACACCATTACACTCCAGAATCAAAAATACAATAAAAACAGTGGACTGTCAAGGAGAAATTGCGGAAAGGCAGCCGCATTTGCAGAAAAAAAATCACCAGCTTCACCAAGACAATGGCGAAATTCCACGAATCACGGGTTGCACTGCTTGGCCACCGTCCAGTATGACCTTGGTTCCCTTGGTTTGCTCTCTTGAGCAGCCATTGTTTGCAGCACAATAAAATTGTATATAAAATTGAACAAATTTTTACTAAAATGCCACAAAACAATATTCCCTTTCGGTAAATTTATGAGTGCCCCAACCATAAATATGTACGTCTAAATCATATATAGGCATTTCTTCATATATAAGGGAATTTAAATTCAATTCCATCCATTTTCCCTGCGTCTATATACCATATCGAGATTTTTTTTTTCAAATACACAAAAGTTTTAGAACAAACCATGTTTTCATAAAAACCAAATTTTTTTATTACATTCCTTTTTACAAGTTTTTCAATAAATATGGTCGGGTAAGTACTTTCGCTTAAGATAAAATGAAAACCAGAGAAAAACCATAAAAATTGTTGTGTCGAATTACTCGCAAAATACACAAGAAGAAATTTCAATTCGTACAAACGTTTTATTATCACGTGCGTTCCTATTATTTATGGAGTATTCCCGTTTTACTCCGTAAATCCTAATCGACACACATTATCGTTGAATATTCGATTTTTTCCATTTAATTTTGTTTGTTGATTACAGAGACGAGATCTTATACGAATAAAATGAGAACAATAAAATCTTGGTAATTGATTTATTTACGGAAGCATCCCGAAAATATATTCGGTTGTTGTTTTTAGTTCTCGGTGTGATATCGAAGTATCGCAATAGAAATTTTTCATCAAATCGATTATAATTTGATGTATGTGTGTATACATGTGAGAATAAGCAGACAAGAAAATAAATATTTTCTTTGGTAATCTACTTCAATTTGGCTAAAAAAATTTATGCAATAAAAATTACAACAACAAAGTTTTCCCGTTTTTCATTTTTCTATACGCGCGGTTAAAATTTATTTATCCAGCAGCAACAAAAAAATCTACAAATCTGATTTGAATTTTAAACAAACCACATTATATAGGTCGCAGATGCGGGTGTATTGTACAAACCAATCGTCTTAGATACGGGAAAAACAATTTTTTGTATTGTGATTTATATCGAATGATATAACGATTTCCTAGATTTCTCGTGGCCACTTCATACATAAATTGACTTTTAGTCGAATAAAACAAGAACGTTGTTTAGGACTCATTTATCTCGACGTGTTAAAGTTCCCTGTACAGAAGTGGTAAAAAAAATCCCAGTTAGGAGCTGAAATATTATGAGGTACAAGCCGAGAAATTTATGGAAAATGCGGTAATATTGCGAATTTTCATTCAGAAAATTCATTGAAAAACGATGCCGAAAAATATACAGGATTCCCTCGGGTTTCTAATAAATGGCATATCTTAGACCGTGATACCAAATTAGTTAGCCAACTTAGTTAGACAGACAAATTAGACTGCTTTTCATCTAAATTTTTTTTGTCGTGCTACTAAGAGTTGCAGAGTGAGTGTTACGACTTAATTTATGCATTAAGCAAATTTAAGTTTTTTTGCCGAAAAATATCATGAAACTTGTTCTGTATCTTCCGCTTTAATAAAACCTCTCAATTATCCTCTTTCCCACACATTCCATGTATTTTACATAATTAGAACCGCGTTCCAATGACCTACTTTCCAATGACAGGAACCATAAACAAAATTACTTCTACACACACACACACACACACACACAATCGGATTCGTAATAATGTAATGAGCCGGTTAAGTTTTCATAACGTTCTTTACGAGGGGAGAACAAAATATTGTTCGTAATCATTCACCTCATCCTAGTGTGTACAGCATGCTTAGATGCGAGAATTGTATTCGTAACTTTGAGCGCAAGGTAATAAATTATCAATTAAAAAAGATAAAAATCCATTTAATACCATAAATTGGCTTCCATCCCTAACTCGAAAAAAATGCGAGTTGTATACGTACCCAGCCCTTTTTAATGGTAAATACGATTCACTATTATCATTTAATGAGAAATAAAAATCTCTGACCCTGATTTTCACGATACGCATAACAAACGTATTTTTTGTACGGAAGCAAATTTATATGTTCTGACATTAACCTTGACATAATGCTGCCTTATAAACCATTAATATATACGAGGATTAATAAAATTGTTGCATGCAAAGCAAACCGATATCGGATTTACACAAACACGCGTCAATTTATTTTCGCTTAATATATAATTATAAAGTGTTTTTATCAAACAATGTTATCACTTTTGTTTGTTTTTGTTGCTATTTTGGCGTAGGACTATACCTTATATTATGCCAAATGGGATCAAAGATAAGTTTTGTGTTCTGCTTTAGGTTAAAATTGGATTTTAATGGAATTTGCATAAAAAATGTTGCGTCCTTCCTACATAAATTCGCTGGGCATACGATGTATTTTTGTTGGCTGATAATTTGATTTTGAACGGCGATACGATTTTGCGCTCGGGTAAAATGATTTTAGTATTTCGGTACAAATTTCGGAGATTTAATTTTTTAATTTATAAGGTGTTCGTGAAAACAACATTCGTAAATCGGGAGTGCTGTACCTCGCTTGGACTATGTCAACCATACATCAAACTCGAGAAGTAAATCAAAAATCACATTTGACAGTAAAAGAAAATTGTCAAACGAACAAAATTTTTCAATTGGACATGCCAAAAAAATAAAATCCGGAGCCGGTGAAATCTTAGATCGAGTTCAAATGAAAACCTATTTGAATCTAGCAATTGCCGTATTGAAGTGAGCCCCGACTTCTGATGCCATCAAGATAATGAAAAGGTTGTGATTTTCGGGAAGCGTAAGAATGAATGAATTGGGGCAAGTATCTCTACTAGTTTTGGAATAAATCGAATTGTTGAATTCAACGCTGTTTGTATGTGATCAGGGAGCTGACTAGTCCATAGTTTTGTAATTACATTGACAGTGCCAACGATTTAATTTGGCGCAACATGTCAAATGGTTTTTGGCCACCTAATTCTATTGTGCCAATTGTTTCTAATTTATGCTCCTCGGAAATGGAGTAGCGATCAATTAGAAGTCTTTTGAATGTCTCGTATTTATCGTTTTCCTGGAGGATCTTGCAAGATGTAGTTGATCTTCTCCGCCTTTGACTCTCTAACTTGTGGGGTTGGTTTCCCAAAATGGTGTTACTCCGTCTATTGTTTTGATGTTGCTACCTCTGCAAGTCGCTGCAGCAGGTTGCTACCTGCAGGTTGCTACCTCTGCAAGTCTCATCATGGAATTTGTTTCGTCTTCACCTGTATTCTCCATAATTAGTAAGATCAATTGATCTTGCTCTACTTATTTCACACATTTCCGAAAGAAACTTTAATCGCACTTAAAAAAATATTTGTGCTTACGTGGATCGGGTAACGAATTTTTAGAAATTGTGTCGGAATGGGCACGTATATATTTCTAAAAGGCGACCAGAGAAATTTTAACGATTTATGAAAATAGTTGGCCACTATTTCACAAAACTCTAACAAATCTCTAACTTTAAATTTATGTTAAATTGAAAATAAAATACTTCATGTACTTTTTCTCTAGAACTTTTATTCACTACACATTTTTTTAAAATTAGAATAAAGATTCACATAAATGTATGGTAAAAATCGTCGTCAAAGGGTCACCAGTATAACGAATGTAACCGAAGCGTAATGAAAGCGGAGCGAAGATGCGATGAACATTATAAAATAATAATAATAATTATAATAAAAAGACTTTAATTTCATTTTAAATATTAATAAAAAAAATCTTTAATAAAATGGAAAGATTCTGGTCCAGCAAAAGGCGGTCACAAAAATCAAAGCTAAACAATCACAAAAGTCACTTATCGCACACCGGTTGGTACGAAAAGCGACGAACAGTCAACCACCGCGGCATACCCACGGGTACAAGTACAATTGAAAGCACAACCTTGCCGGAATAATGGATTCGGGATTCCTACTTGAATTTAAGAGGAATTTTTGATTTTCTCTGAAGGTGTGGTAATGATGAAAAAACTAAGTAATTACTTATCCGATTGCTCTTAAATTCAATATATGATGAAATAAAGGTCTAAGATCAACTTTCGAAGTTCCCTGAAATTTAATCGTTTTGAATATAACCCGACCGTTACAAATTTTTTGCGAAATGCTGTTCGTAAGATGAGATCGAGAATCTTTTATCAATTACAAAGGGATTCTTCAACTTAATCGTGAAATTCTGTTCTTACCTCAAATATATTTCAGTCATTTGATATGCGAAAATGACCAAATTGAGATAAAATTAGTATAACAAAAAAGTTCTGAAGCTAGAGGGAAATCTAGTGATAAAATGTAGAACAAGTTTTTCGAATTGAGTTCTGGAGTGGAGTACACAACTAAATTATTCCAGTGCCATTGAAAATGATTCGATTATAGCAAATCGTTTTTGAGGACGTAGCCAAATTGCATCCTATTCATTCTATAACACATAAAACTTTGTCTTACCGTATATTTGGCACTTCTAGGGTGGTTGCATTATTTTGTTAGAAAGCGTCACTTTCCATATAATGGGGTTCAACATTTTGAATATCGATTTTGCAACGAGAAAGATTTACGTATTAAGCTTCATCATACCACGATTATAGGAAAGCTAAAAAATATCTGAAATAGCTATGTTGGGCTTTTGAACCGACACCCCTTCTTATTGAAATCGTTACAGACAGAAAACCATACGGTAAAATTAATCACACCGAGTTCATAAATATGATTTCAAATAAGCATTTTGTAGAACGTAATCAATCATAAATCGTCTTACCTAAAAACGGCTATTCATATAACTCAAACTCGTGCATTATTTACCACCATCAGCAAGAATAAACAATCAATACATCATCTGGAATTTAGCAATGATCCATAAACTGCTTATCTATATTGAGCGTTGTACGTTTTTAGGGCAGGAAAAATATTAAATCAATTTTTATAATTATTATGAATTGTGGTTTTTAAAATGCTCCGAATATTAATTAAATTTTTTCCCACCACATCCTTGAAGATTAATTACAATTAGTCACCAGGTTGGAAATGGAAAAATTTCTCTTCAATTTTTTACTGTTGAATATTCTTAGATTCGAAGGGGCATTAGCTATTGATTTTTAGGTTTAATCACCCAGCTGTGTGCATTTGTTTATATCTCACGGTCGCATCCCACATTCTATCACAAGGCAATAAAAGAAGTCAAAATGTTTATATTTCGATTTGAACATAAATAAATCCACCTGAGAAATATTTTTTACGGCGCAGGGGAATTTTGAATAATATTAATTGTTTAAAAAAAATTGTTGAGATTCACGAGGAGTGCTAAAATTAACCGTTTTTATAGGGATGGTGCGTACTGTTTTTACTCCAGTTTTTTAGATGTTGGCACGACGGTTAAATTTAAGAAACCGCAGACGGAATTTTTATAAGTAATTTAGGAATAATTTTGCATCTTTAAGATTTTCAGCTCATCGGCCAGTTTGGGCTAGTAGTGGATCATGATTAGTTTTAGATGATAGTATAGATAGACTGAGTATTTACCAGAAGAAACATATTCGTATTGTCATTGTACCAACGTGTAGAGAATCCGAATTCAACGATTTTTGTTCCGAGCTTGATATTAAGATTATTTCCATAATTGAACGATACAAAAACTTATAGGTGGAATGTTTCACCCCTATTTTTTGTCATAACTTATAGCGAGTTTTGTGCGCTAAATACAAACCTCTTACAAGTGAGGAAATTTGGAATGTCACAATCGACAAAAAGGTTTGCATCAACTGCTTGCGCTTGCAACATTTCATTCGGCTGGTAAATCGGTTTCGGGTTGCGTTTGCAACAGGAGGCAAACTTCGAAATCGTGTCCCGACTTGATGTATGTAAAGGTAGCCAAATTTTCATCGCCGAAAAATGCGATGGCAACACTAATTATTGATATTCTAACATTTTGGACTATCAGCCCGACACGAATTATTATTATATAATATAATTATCTAGTGCGAGCTGCATTGATAACCCAAACTGTACTTTTCCTGAAAGGCCTTTTGTAGCATAAATTGCATTTTATATGAAAACGTAAATTACTGCCTTTTTTACTTTAGATAAAAATGTTATAGGCAGATGATTTTTTATTTATCGTGCACATATGCCTTTTAATATATTTTCGTTGGCTAATTTCTAAAAGGCTTATTTTATTTTATATATTTTTAGATCAGAGCATGTGTTGAAACCATTTCAAACGACACCATTGGTACATTTTGTAATACTTTTAGTAGAAGGTAATGAAATATAAAAGGCCTTTTTTTATGAAATGGTCATAAACATTAATTCTGATGATAATAATTAAAAGCAGTATAGCAAAACGAATAATTTTTATATTCTTATTCTTGTACTTTCAGAGTTTTGTTTATGTTTTAATGTTAATTCACGCCTTATTGTGAATGTTGAATAATTAAGTGATCATTTTCTGATGTGTTTGAATGTCTGGGTTAGCTGATTAGATATAACGGTACCTGGATATAAGAGTAACTAATAAAGTTTAGCATCGAATTAATCCTTTCAACATGACTGAGTTTTGAAATTTAATTGAGTATATAAATTATCGACAGCTTGATAAAAATTTTTTTGTTTTGTTTCTATATAACACAATTAAGTACAGTGGTCAGTGGTCACGTATGATAGGCTTTTCAATGTATTTTCATTTGCGGACGTCTAAAAGGCTTATTTTATTTTATGTATATTTAGATTCCAACACGTATTAAAACGATTTCAAAGGTATATAAAAGGCTTTTTTTATGAAATGGTCATAAACATTAATTCTGACGAAAATTTATTTTAATTTTGCAACCCGTTTAGCAAAAAAATATTTTTTATATTCTTATTCTTGCTTCACTTTCCGAGTTGTCAATGTTGCTTAATTAAGCCGACCATTTTCTGATGTATTTGAATGTCTGAGTTAGCTGATTGAATGTAACAGTAACTGATATGAATAACTAACGAAGTTGAGCATCGACACTAGTCCTTGCAACATGACTGAGTTTTGGCATTTAAGTGAGTATATAAATTATTGACGTAAAGGAATTTTTGTTTTATTTAGTGTTTGTATATACATAACATAATTATGTACAGTGAGATACATTGATAACTTAAAACTGCACTTCTTCTAACAGGCTTTTCGTGGCATGCTCTCCATTTTATATCAAAACGTAAACTACGGCTTTTTTACTTTAGATAGAACAGCTATAGATAGGTAATTTTTGTATTTATCGTGTTGATGTGCCTTTTAATGTATTTTCGTTGACGAATTTGTAAAAGGCTTATTTTATCAGAGTTTTGTGTATGTTTTAAGGTTAATAAGGCGTGAATGTTGCCTTATCAAGCGACCTTTTTCTGATGTGCTTGAATGTCTGGCTGGATGTAACTGTAATTGAATATATAAGAGTAACTATCAAAGTTTAGCATCGAATTAATCCTTTCAACATGACTGAACTTTGGAATTTAATTGAGTACATAAATTATTGACAGCTTGATAGTGGTGTTTTTGTTTTATTTTGTGTTTGTATATAACATAATTATATGGGGTGAAAATGCCTTTTGTGGTTTGAATTGCATATTATATCAAAACGTAAATTACGGCCTTTTCGCTTTAGATGGAAAAGCTATAGACATGTGATTTTTGTATTTATCGTACTGATAGGCCTTTTAATTTATTTCCATTGGCGAATTTCTAAAAGGCTTATTTTTATACATATTTGGATAAGAGCATATTTTAAAACCATTCCAAAGAAAACCATTGCTGTCATTTGTAATAATTCTAGTTTGCTAATGGAATATAAAAGGTCTTTTTTTCTTATAATGGTCACAAACGTTAATTTTGGTAAAAAAAAATTTTAAAATAGTAAAACCGTATAACAAACAAAATTAATTTTTATGTTCATATTCTTGTGTCACTTTTGGAGTTTTGTGTATGTTTTAATGCTAATGAGGCGTGAACATTGCTTAATTAAGAGACCATTTTCTTATGTGTTTGAATGTTTGTATATAACAGTAACATTGCAACATGATTGAGTTTTGGCATAATTTGATATAGGAATTTTTGTTTTATTTAGTGTTTGCACCGGCATGACTCTTTGTATGAAATTGAAAATCTGATCAAGCGATTTTGACCCTATCAGACTGTATTAATGGGACAAAATCTGAAAACGTTTGAAAACGAAAGCAAATTAAAAATCGTCTCATCCTTTTTTGTGTTTGTTTAATTTTCCAATCTGGACTATAAAAATGTATGGATTTTTACATTACACTACAATAATTTTCAACCGACGCGAACACAAAAGCTTTTAGCTGTTTTGTTTAAAATAAACTATTATAGTTAGGGAAACAATTTAATTGTTCGCTCTTTTCCTTTTTTCTGTGTAATTTACCATACCCTAATACTGCCGTATCAGTATATATCCCATGTACTACATAAAAATTTATAACAGATGATAACACAGCAGAAACAGCTAAAAGAATATCCGAAGCGTTTCGGTTTTGTTTAGGGGTTAGAACCGCGCTATAAAATTTAAAGAGTGAAATTTGAGAGTTGGGTAATGCTGATGTTTTGGATCAATATTTCTCTACACAGAATACTTATGTGCATGTTCTTCCAAAATTCAATTACCTTTTTGTTACGGAGAGGTCAATCACATAGTTATGTTATATAACATGACTAAACTGTTAACTAACAACTAAATATAGATGTGAGATACTAGGATGTATAATAATTATGTTTCTTTATCGTTCAACTTGAAAACGAATGTACTTGTGTTTGCTGCTTGGTGATACTCGAAGACATACATTTGTAATACGCTTTTGGGTAAAGTCTAGCCCTAACTTAATTTTTAGAAAATTTTCGTAGACCGTAATTATAAGGAAAATGTACAGTTGATGTTAGCTATTTTAGGTTCTCTACATAATACGTCAAAAGGCAAGTGTTTAATTTTTATAGATTTTATATTGCTTTTGTCATATAAATTAAATTAATTGGTGATATATAAAAATATCGGAGGTCATTACCAAACTAAGAAAAACGAATCATTCATTGAACCTGAATATAATTTCCAATTTCCTTACACACATATTAACAAGAGCCTGGTAACAGGAAAAACAAGGCTCAGAGATGCTCCTTACCATCATGTGACAATTATACTTACACATAATGACCATTTTGTTTAAATGTGAGATTGGTCTTAGAGAAGATCATCTATTGTGCATCTCTGGTACTCTATCACATACAGTATGGATTTACTTTCTGGATAAATGCCATTATTTCAGGGTAAATATGAGTTTTCTGTAGGCCGTTCGATGTTGTAACCATCAAATTTTTTAAATCTCAATTCAAGCCAAAGATTATCTTTAACCTACTTCGATATTGGTTTTGCCAAATATGTCATTTTTCTATTTAGGTGGAATATGCTATGTTGGGGCCAGTCTAGTTTTTACCAGAAAATAACAGACTATTAGAGTGAAGTTTGAGGGGTCCAGTTTTGATGAAGGTGGGGATAGTCTATGTTCGCCGCCGACTAGCGCAGATCTGTTATTCATATTTAAAAGATCTGGGTTTTGACCGGCCTTGCAAAATTTGGCGGTTTTTCCTGTTTATTCGGTGTTCTTTCTTCAATACTATTGACCCAAAAGCCAGCTTACTTCGTAGTTTGAATCTTTGTGGTTCTCAGCTATTTGGGGTGCGGCAGGGATGATTAGCTTCTGTTTTGAATCAGCAAGCGATGGTTTATTGTACCATTTGTCTCGTTTCTACAATGTGCTATGTAGACGATGTAAATCTGGATGCGCGAGGTTTCGTGCTCCCCGATAATTTTTATGTTTGCCGTGTCCTATAGCTTTAACTCGTAAACCATTATGGTGAGACATAGTTGCACCTCATTAACACCGTTAATTTTACAATCAATTTTTTTTTATTCTAGATCCCAGCAAATTTGTGCTTAGACAGTTCGTGGAGAGCTCCGTTCGTGGAGAGCTCTGAATCCTTTCAAAAGAGACCTTGGTAAAATTTTGGTCGGCCATTACCTGATAAAGTAAGATAAAGATAATTGATCTGTTAAGTCGTTGAGTCGTTACCATGGTGGTTCTGCCAGCTTGAATCTTTTGTAATCCATCATTCTTCAGCTAAAGGTAGAATAAGAAATTTGTATGCAGATTTTAGGGTTGGCATCGCCTGATCGGATTTGTTTTCCATTTTTCGGCAATCCTGACCATTTTTTAATGTAAGAAAAAATTGAAAAATATTATATGACATTATTGTTGACAGGTGGTCTTCAACGAGGAGGCTTAAGGGATAATTCCGAATTTTCTCAATTTTTAATGAGAAAACGGTCCGTGGTTTATTATTTAAAACTTGAACACACACGAAATTGCGCCCCCTGAAACTATACGCAGACCTCCACTAATAATATCTCGAAATTGTGCTTACATCAACATTTGTCGACTGAAACACTTTTATTGATAATTTAAAACTGCATTATTAACATTCTTGGTTTAATACTTCCAACTGGCAAATCCGAATCTGCATTGCCGATATTTTTCGGCTGGAATATTTCGCCTAACTTTAAAAGTATGATAACTTTCCTCTTTTAAAATAACCGCATCGTCAGGTTTAATGTGTTCACCTACATTCATCGACTTCTGTCGTTGCTGCAGTGTATTCATTTTTGAATTTCTTCCATAAACACCTGGTTCGTAGTTGTATCTTAAACCAAATGAATTTCATATTTATGCTATCTGCTAGGAATGGCTCTAGAATACTGCTTATTGGGCAACCAGTTAGAAAATATCCCGATGTGAGTGCCTTATAAGTTGCATCGTTATCAAATTGCGGTACCAAAGGCCTCTCGAATTGTAAGAATTGTTTCAATTGAACATAATAAAGTTTATTGTCTAATAATCCAGTTGCCTTTTTTAGGCTGGTTTTCTCTGATATATCTGTTGATTTCCACAAACCCCGAAGTGGGGTTAAAGTATGATTTAAAGTATTCTAAAATGCCAGAGGTATTTGTGCAGCATAATTACCTATTTCTTTGTTAAATTTTTCAAATGTTTTGATTTGTAGAATTACGCGCACCCCTCCATTGCAACCTAGGGGAATTTGGATATTTTTTGCCCCTATCAAAATGTTCGCATTTTTTACTATAAATATTTACTGGAGCCTCTCTACGAGTTAGGAAACGTTTTATTCACTTAAGAAACGTGTTGGTATTCAGATCAGTCACTTTCTGACTTGCAATCATCAGTAACTTGCTCAATTTATTTGACTTTGGGAGAAATTTTTGTTGCTTTGAATCGTATTCAGATATGTTCTTTTTAACTCGACTTCATACCTTCAAAATACGTATCGCCGTGACGGCCAATATTCTATAATCACATG
The DNA here is from genome assembly GCA_932526605.1 of Nephrotoma flavescens. NCBI lineage: Eukaryota > Metazoa > Arthropoda > Insecta > Diptera > Tipulidae > Nephrotoma > Nephrotoma flavescens. The sequence goes on from OW052221.1 coordinate 72,056,819, forward strand.
AAATTGATTCCTTTACATATGCCAAAAATAAGTTATGAAATAACTGAGGTACTATTACTATCCGGGCCGGTCAACTGGAAATCACCACTATCTGAGTAGTTGAAAACATCTGGGTCAATTATACATAAATTCCAGCATTTTAGATGCTGTTTTACTTCAGTGATAGCCATTGTTGAAGCAACTGAAAAAAAGCATTGGTTGAGAAATTCTACGGATTAGGATCAACTACAGCTGAAAAAACTACAGAGAAGATCGATAGGACAATCCATTCTGGTATATAGATGTATTCTTTTAAATTTTCACTCCAGAAAATCGTTTGATTAATGGGATGCCGACACTTCAAGTAAAAAAATTATGCTGAATAATCGCAGGTACATGCAGTACGCAGTCAACCGGTGAATCAAACTTAGATTCCATAAACGGACCAGATATCCAAATAGATGAAAATGATATGAATCGGTTCAATCAGTTTGGGTCTGATCAACCTTGTGACGTATATTAGGATCAGACAGCCACAAGGGATCTAGAAGGTCGTTTTGTCGTTAGATTAATCTTAAGAAATCACGTCCAACATTAGGAAGTTCTTATGATGTAACACGTCAAAGGCTCCTCACAATCGAGAGGCAAAGTTTGAAGATGCCGGAATGTTTTGACCCGTATAAGAGATTTATGAACGAATACATATTCTTGGAATATATGACTTACAGTAACACAGGACAGTAGCAGTATACTACGAAGTTAAGTGTTGTGTTTAACGGTTCGTGTAAAACGAAAACACAAATTTCGTTAAACGGTATCTTGGAAATCGAGTCAAATGATCCTAATTAAAATTCTGTTAAAATTTCTACAATCTCTAATTGCCAAATTCTAGTGGACCCTGAGGACGCCAAACATCAATTAATCTTGTAGCGTGAAAATTCTAGAAACCAGCTAAAAGTATATAAATTAAACAACACTGTGACGTATGATACTGTCTGTGCTTCCTACATAGCAGTCTACAAATATTTTTATATTGATGACATGCGCACTGAATGTGACACCGTTTCAGATGCCGATTTAATTTCCCAGTTGTTTGACAATATGGAGAATACGAACGGGTTTGAAATTACTGTAAACATGGTATATGGAAAGACCAAAGTGTTCCATATAAAACAAGTAACACTTCCCAGATTGGGATTTTTCGGGGCTGGACTTCCTTGTAAATCTATTAATTTTTGTATTCAATCTGTAGCTTACGATGACGTCAATGTATATGCACGGGAAGGGAAAACGCACGGCAAGACAAAACAGAACGCAGGTTTCATTGGGAATCGAACATAATTCGTCCAGCAAACTATACTGCGAAGCAGACAACGACATCCAACCTAAAAAAACCCTTATGATATTCGAGAGGAGCAAAACCACAAGATTTACCAAATTCGCATCTATGGTGGAATGTACCAAATTGACGTGTAAACCAGAAGACAGCTGACCAAAAACAACATCATCCCCATTATCTAATGACGAGATGGTCATGACAGAAACAATCAGTGTTGATAACGTTATTTCAATTCTTCTTACAAAATTTTTCGTCTTGGTTCAGAATACGTAAAGTAATGGTGTATGTATTACTATTTGAACGAGTGAATCAAAATTTGAAGAATTGTCCAGTTACTACAATCGCGCTGAATGCTGCTGAAAGTGTAATTATTCGCAATATCCAGAAAGCTGTTTTTCATACCGAACTGTCTCTTCTCAATAAGACATGTACGATACCTTCAAAAAATCCCTTGTCATCGGTAGATCCTTTCATATATGTAGTCGGATTATTAGGACGTAGAGGGCGTTTATAAAACATCAACTTTATGTTACTTGGCAAGACACCCGGTCATCTTTCCGAAAACCTATACATTTGTGAGTTGATATATGGAGTCAACTCCTTAACATTAAGCATATTACGTACAAAATATTGGATGACAGGAAAGGAATAAAACACAACAAAAAATGGCCGATTTACCTGCAGCTATAGATCATTCTCAAAAACGGGTGTAGATTACCGTAAAGTAGCAAACGTAGAAACTGCCCAGTGGAAAAGGCATACTTAGCAGATTTTCTATGTTTAGCTGTTAAAGCAGCGCATCTTGAAGTTGTGAGTGGAATAGAAAAATAGTCATTATTGGCCGTTGTTAAACGTTTCGTTTCAAGACGTGGAACTTCCGAAGAAATTTGGTGTGACAATGGGTCAAATTTTAATGGTGCCATCAGCGAACTAAAGCACCTGAAATCACAAATTACTAACCACAGTGCCATTTTAATATACCACATGCTCCACATTTTGGCGGTTGTTGGGAAACAACCGTGAAATCATTCAAGTTCCATCTAAAATGAGTAACAAATATCACATTCGACATTGCCATCTACATCGTTCTCATAAAGAGGCTGCATCGACACGTGAAGACGGTCATGGATGGTCGGGATAAGGAAAAGGAAAGGAATAAAGGATTAAAGGAAAGGTAAAAACATTTTATGTAGCCTTCCGTTTAAGTGTTGGTTGCAAATTAAAATAATTACAATGTTATTTCCTGAAGCTTTTAACTCGTTGTCAGCCTAATAAATGGCCAGAAAAATCGTGCTTTGCACGTCTAAGTTTATTCTTCATGTCGAACGCAATTAGAAGAAGAAGTGATTCGAACCACTCAATTAAACGCATACAGCATTTACATCACTAATATTATTAACCCCATTTTAAAACAGTTATTTACTTCGCTTTAAATTTTTTCAGAAATAACTGAATCCATTTAACATTCCAGTCAACAAACCAAATAGATCATAAAATTCCCAGTGCAACTACAAGTTAAAAATAAAACAACGTCTCATTCAAAATTACTTCTACTCGAAATATTCTGCATAAAATTTGTTTTGTATAACCGGCCTCAAAACTTAAATGTCATTTCATTATTCAGTTTGTATGAATTGCGAAGTGGTTTTATTTCTTATTATAATTTATTTCATTAAATTGTTTAATTTAATTAACTATTGGTAAATTAATTATTGTGAATTGTGATATTGTGTATATAAGAATTTGAATACTTAATTACGTTTCAATTAAGTAAACCTTTTAAAAATGCAGAAAATTATTTCTTCGTTTGTCTCGTAAGTATATCACTATCATGATATTTACTGTAAATGTGTTAAATTATATCGTGATACTTTCTTCTATCGGATTTCAGTTTGTGCTTGAATAATGACAGCAGTTGATGTAAGGTAAGATATTTTTTAGAATATCGTCGCCCAAGTATTACAGGATTCTATGTAACATGACAGTGGTTTTGAGTTATTACGGATACAAGATTTTAGCGTTGTTAATTTTGCATATAAATAATTTTAAAGAAAAAAACTTATTACGCTCGTTTGGTCCCTTCATATTATTAATAAAAGTTATAAATTTGTGTGAATTTAATAAACTTTTCATTAATAAATTGATGTTTTAATTATAGGCTAGAACTTTGTTACGGAATAAATTTGTTCTCACCTGTTGAACAAGGTTCTATAATCATTTAGAACTTTGTTATATTAAACCTTAATATATGGACATACTATACAATAAACAATTTTGAAGGGAGCCAGGAAAATTGTATTTAGTTTTTATCGAAAATGTTGAGAGTTTTTCCATTTTTATTAAAAGAAATGTGCTTTTAGTTGTGGTTTATTAAAACTTTTAAATAAAAATAACATAAAAAATGAATTTAATTCATAAAAATAAAATAATTACAACAATTCAGTCTTTTAGATTACGTTGGATCATCATGTAGTGTATTTTTGGTAATGTTAAAACCTTCTAGGTCTTAATTGTTTTATTTTCAATCAAATAATTGAAATATTCACGATCGACAGCCGGCATAAATTTCAGCATCGCAGCAAACGATTTTAATTTTTGATGTGGAAGATCAGTTTTTAGTTTAACAGATTTGGGTTCTGGTAAATCTCTGTATTGTTGTCCAATTTTTCTAGAACTCCTTGGAAGCTGATTTTTCAAATCAACACTGATGATTTCAGCTGAGGGATCATGAGATAATTTATATTTTAAAGTGGTTAAAGAATTACTAAACTGAAGTTCGACGACTTTTGCATACGGTACTTGTTTAAAGAACAAAAATTTTGTGCATTCTTTGCGTTTTCTTTTAAATTTTGCTTTAGTTATTATTCTCATAAACGATATTGGAGAAAAAAACTCCCGACTTCGAAATATTCTATCGAAGCAGCTATGCACGTTATCAATTTCTTGTATACAGGAATGACCTGGAGTGGAAAATCGCATAGTTATTTTAGACAGCGCTGGATGATGTTTCATAAAATCGATGATCGCAAACGAAATAATCGAGTTTCGATTTTGTGGCACGCATGAATCTGACCATAAAATTAGTTCGGTAAATTCGGGTTTGTCATGTAAGATAGCATTCAAAATTTTAATTAGTGCGCTGGCTATATCATTTCCAGCTCTTCCCGTTAGCCCCTCGTTCCAAATGCTGCAATAAACCGCTTTGTTTGTTGATAGATGAGCTGATAAATTGTATATGTTCAACTTGCTGAGATAGTAGAAGCAGCTAATTTCGGCTTTCGGACAAGTCACCACATTTTGCAGATCAAAGCAGACTACTGGTATTGCCGTTTGTTTATCGTGTTCTCTTTGTTGTCGAGCAAAAGTCTTTTGTTTGTCATGATGCTGGTACTTGATTTCCATTTTGTTCGATAAGCTATTAGAACTTTTTAATATTTTAAATTCTTCACATAAATCACACCTATCCTTTTTAGGAATATAAAAACCTAAATTAAATTCATTGTTGAATATGTCACGATAAATATGATATTTTGCTGGCTCTAACCCACTGTTAAGAGTTTTCTCTTTGTATAATTCGAACATTTGACTGATGGATAGATGTGATTTCAGATACTTTTTGGAGCTCGATTTTCGACAATAATGAGAGTCTATAACCAGAAAGGACCTTATATGCTCTCTAATGGCCTCTTTAATTTCGTTGGAGATAACTTTTTTGGGATGCTTTCCTTGTTTTGAATTTCTAACAACTCCGGATATTAAATTTTTTCTATGATAAGCATTGTATATCATTTTTTGACTTACGGCAAGTGTTCCCAAAAAAAATCTTTTCATACTTTTAGTTTATTTTCTCGAACTACGAAGAAATATTTATATGTGTATTTTTTTTTTATATTAGTATTAAGGCCCCGATTCAAGGTAACACGTGGTCGATTTTCAAAGCTAAGACACAAAACACTGGTTTATTTTTTTCTAGTAGATGGAGCGTACAGTACCATTTTGAAATCTTCATCAAATTTTGTATTTTCGTAATTTTTCATTTTTTATCTTTTGGAGACATGTGCATCGAAAATAAACATAAAACGAAAGAATGAAAAAGGTTTTTTGTCCAAATACCTAATGGTTTAGTTACAACAACAAACATATTTATATATTGATTTTTATTAATTTTCAGTTCTTATTATGAGGCGTTCGGGTATTTGTTGTTTGTTTTTACAATATTACAATCATAATGAAATAATATAACTTTTTTATAAAGAAATCTCGCACAACGAGAAGCAAAGTAGATGGTCACCTAAACTCAGGAACTGACCTCATTGAGCTCGATTTAACGTAATGATTTAAATTAATAATATTTCGGGTGCATTTTCACATAAGTTTTTTAGTCACCCAAATATCTAAAGACAGATCTAAAGAGAGTGATCGTATCCTTTAGGGGGATATTAAAACTGTATTGCTCATTTTCCATGAATGATTCAATTATTTGTGTATATGTAATACATAATATCTGCTGGTTGCATTATATTTTTAACCCAAACATTTCTTTTGTTTCTTTTACACTTTCGGTGTTTACTGGAAGTCTGGTAAATTTCAGTCAGTTCTATACATTCCATTGAATGAGTTTTAACTTGCTGGCACACACCTTGCTGGGTAATGAATTTTCAAAGACTCCAATTCAACATATATACTTTTCCGAGATGGGGTCGTATCTCGTTATTCAATCATAATTCCGGATTACGAATGAATGGTAATTTTTCAACCGCCAATTAACATAGCGACCACTGGTGTAACCAGCGCAATGTTCAGATGTTAATTTTAGAATGCCTTCATAAATATGTAAAAAATAACCCCGATTATTAAAAATCGTGTGTTTTACCGTAGACAGACACAAAATAGATAATCGCGTTATTTAGATTACTAAGTTATTTCTGCCTGTCGGTCGGTACTCGATTTTTCCAAAACAGAATTATTAAGTTTTCATAACTAGATAAATACAATCTATCCCTATAGATAAATGAAAATCGCGATAAATTTTGTGTTTGTCTACGGCATTGCACATCAAGTGAATGACGCGTTATGATAAAAATATCTTCAATCATGGAGAAGATTTACGGAAATTGTTTGCAAATTACGAGTCAACAAAACGCAGCGAATCCTTTAACAGTTTACAAATAAATATTTTTTTTTTGAAACTAGTTCAGTTGAATAAAAAATTATGCCCATTGTTGGCCAGGCCGATATCTGGAAAATTTCCAAAGTGAGGGAAACACGTTCCTATGTATACATATTTATTTTAACACCAGAACAAGAGCTTGACAACAAGAGCGTGGCAGATCTTTGATTTATATTTTAATTGATACTTAATCGGAAACTATAATATAATAAACATTTTAAATCGTTTTTAAACCCTTTTACCTTCTCGTGTCGCGTGTCTCCCCAAATAAATTGTTACCATTTCATTCTTGTTGGTTCACTTGTAGATCGATCTGATGAGCTGGGAAGTATAATGGCAGGGTGATTTGTCTCAGGAGAACAACGTTGCGACTTAAAACCCAGATGTCATTAACATATGCTAATGTCAGTTGCCCTAGCCTATATTGAGCTCACGTATGACGTTTTATAAGAATAAATTGAAAAGCATTTGGCCGATAGGATCATCTTACTTCTTTCTCATACTCACGATGCAATTTTAAATGTTGCCGAAAGTTTATCTTTCCTGTATACCTTGAATTAAGAGTTCTCAATAATTTGCACATAGATATCAGATGCTGTCGCACGCCTCTTGAAAGTTTTTCAATAAACTACAAAATTACAATTTGGTAGGTAGTCCATATGGTACTCGTGGCTAAGATGCGATCGCTGTAAATAACTTTGCTGGTGATTATGTTTTCTAAGTCAACCACTGTTTAACAAAGCTACGATATAGATGTTACAATTTAATCGATGTCTTTAATAAACAAATTGGAATGTAAAAATATCGAATGAAATTTGAAAATGCCTGAACCAATGCTAATCAACTTCAGTAACCCCACACCCCATTTGATGCCTATTCGTAAGGAGCGAAATTCCAAATATCCAAGCAGTTCCTATCTTTTGATCTTGACTTTTTTTATTCCAACATAATTTGATATACTTTTTAAGTATACTCTTTCTTTTGATATACTTTTTAAGGGGTATGTGGCTTCTAAAATAACATACGGGTATAATGTTCGGCAATGAAACCAAACAGCTAAAACTTTTTTCATCCTGTCATTAGATAATATCATTCGACAGAACATAGAGTAGCGCAACTCCCTATATTATAAATCAAGTTAGTTCGTTTTCGAAACCGTCCAAAAATGAGCTTCACATCAGCGTTGTGAACAAGAAAATATCAGTTACTAGAGAGCAAGCACACGGCAAATGAGAAGCATGAGAAAGTTCGATTACTTAGAATTGATGATATATGATCAAAATTTAATCTCTATATAGAGCAAGAATCATCGCATGGATAAATTACATAACCGGATTAAGCAAATTTCATTAAAATTGTTAATATTTCATAAAAACTAAACTACAAAGCGCTGATAACGCCATATTTCACTACGAGCATGTTGATACGAATCAAATTTTTATGGAAATACCGACTGATTCAACTCTTTAGAATACGAGAGGATTGCGAAGGTAAGATAGCTTATGATAGCCGATAGTTTATATAAGATCTATCCTGAAGTTTACATCTTTTGTCTGACAAGGTGACTGTTCTTGATTTATCTGTAGATTACTAATTTTATAGCAATAAATATTGACCCCCTTGTATTCACTGCTGGTAATTGCTGTACTTGTTACATTTCCATAAGTAATTTTTTATTACAAAATGTTAATTGATGTTGACTTACCATAGACGAGGTTGATTACCAACTTCTGGTGGTTGGTCTCTCCATTTCATGGACGGTTGAGGACCAACTTAAAATGAGAGATGGAATCCCTCGTTCATTCGTTCCTCATTCAAATTTCGGGTATTTGCACCTTTTTGGATCAATCATTTTTTAGATCATATACACGCCAACGTCGCCAAAACCAATGAGAGGAAATGGAACATGTCGATTGAACATTTAAACACGTCGATAATGTGGCCATACTATTTATGAGACTTCGACTTGTGTCAGGTTCCACATTCCTCCAATATGAATTTGATGGATGGATGGATGGATCCTGGCACACCAGGATTGAAGGTTTATTGACAAGTTCCGGAGAAGGAATAATTATAGAATATACCACAATCAATTGGTTTGTATGAAAATCAGCAAAAATGTTTCCAACATTTTTGTTTTGAATGGCAGTATTTATATCATTAACGTCCTTGTTTTATGATGTCAATATTGGTCGATCACTTAACCAATTATGATTTAAATTATTGTACAATATTTGGGTATATGCTTTCAATTAATTCCTCTTTTTAGTCTTTTAAAATACAAAAGTTTTGTGGAAATGTAATTGATCAATTTGAATTTTTCCATTTCCAATGTCTAATAATTGTTTTGGAAATGTTATAGCCGATTCATCGTTTTGCAATTGAAAACGCATATTTGTTGATAAATCTAAATTTTTAAATGTTTCTCTAGAAATTATATGGTTTTAAACATTCGTTTGATTCACCAGCTGGAGTTGATCGGGTTATAACAGGTACCTTCGGGTTATAACAGGTTAGTGTCTGTCTAAAATCACCTGATAGTTATATTGTTGTACCATCAAATATCTGTTGGTTGTTGCATAAATCTTGTAACGTTTTATCTAATGCTTCTAATGATTTTTGATGTGCCATTGTGCATTCGTCCCAGATTATTATTTTGCATTGTTGCAATACCTTTCCTGATGTTTTTGGTATGCTACATGTTGGTATTTAAATTATTTGCATATTTAATGGGAGTTTTAGTACTAAATGAGGTGTTCTATTGCCAGCTAATAATGTTCCTGCTATTCCTGAAGAAGCAATTGCTACTGCTATGATTTGCGATCTGATCAATGTAATTGATAAATCGAAAAATACTCCCATAGGAGCTGCCACTTCCAGTGGTTCACGACCAATAGAACATACATATATATAAATTTTTATTACAGTTCATACAGTAGTTTTTGAGTTTATCGACCGAAAATGCTCCTACGGAAGCTGCAACTTCCGGTGGACCATTTTCAGTTAAAAATCATTCTCATGACCCGTGTATATACACCAATTTTTATCAACATTGGTACAGCATTATTATTATATACATACATAGAGATTCTGGATATAAAATTTGATCGTCTTGTGTACGGCAAAATGACCGGTAGTTTCATGAAGATTTACAAAGCCAAATTAATTTGATTTTTTTGATAGTTTGATAGTTTTTTTGGATCTGGCATCCCCGCCGTCAAATTCAATAGGTTTTTGAAATTTGGAATCTGGGGTATTATTATGCAAACATAAATTCATTTCGTTATTTAAAGTGTTTTGGATTGTCGGTTATAAATGCGAGACACAAATCCTAATGATTGATCTTTTTGTTTTCATTAAAAAGTTGTCAAAATTAGTTTGAGTCGATAATCGTAAATCGTACTGAAGGCTGCCGCATGGAAATTGTCTACGAGCTACTAAGTACAACCAGTGCAACATAACAAAGTTAAAAATGTGTGATATATGTATAATATAATTGTTGTTGTAATGCACTTGTTGTTGTACTACCGTTTTGAGATCACACATTTTTAACTTTGTTATTTATTTTGCACCTGGCTCGTAGACAATTTTCATATGGCAGCCTTCATTCTGCTTATATAATTAGCCCCTAGTATACATCTTGAATATAGAAAAAAATATGAACTTGAGGTGTAATTTTAACCAACAAACGATCAGATTTGCTTGTATAAAATTATGTATCGCGATTTACGAGATGTAAATTCAAGGTAAACAAAATAAAATCAATTCCGCGTGAAAATTTTGATAAATGGATTTTTTATTCTAAATCACTACATCAACAACAACAACACATAGTTTAATTTTCAATCCCATCATTTTTGTGTTTATCACCAACTATTGTTATAGATCATTCATACTACTCCAAATGTACACACATCTGTACAGAATTGCTACGTACATAATATATATGTATTCATATCTCATTAAAATACTTATCTTTTCATTCTCTATAAGTAAATAAAATACAAATACAATTTACTATGGTATTTATTAGCGATTGAAAGCAAACCATCTCATTTTCATACACACCACTAAAAAATATTGTTAGTTTCACAGCTGTTCATCGATAACGTACTTTTGCTTTTATTTTCCATATACATACATATGTACATAGATATACATCGAAACAAGCCATAGAAACTAACTACATCTGTTGTATTCTGGTAAAACTAATTAGGGATAAAATCAATAAATTTTACGATTGTGTCTTTACTTTGCTTTCTTTTTTTTACCAAAGGAATTTGGTTTTTTGCTAATTTTTCGGTTAATATTTACAATTTAGCAAATCGCCACCGTCAATCATCTCAGATTTTTTTTCTGCGTCTTTTGATATATCATAATCTAAGTTTTGTTGACTGATATCGTCGCAATGGTACCAAAACTTTTTCGATTTTTGCGAATATTGTTCACTTTGTAATGCCATAGCGGAAAAACTAGAGGGAAAAATGGAAAAAGCCACCGTCAATTTTCCTAAAAAACTTCAATTAAAATTTTGAGACATAAATATTGGCGATCGGTTGGTTAGTTTTTATGCTATGGTACCACGAAAAGTCGTGTTTTTGCAAAATACGTGAATCGGGGCCTTAAGTCATCTTCGTATCGGCTCAGCTCTTTCGGTCGACAATAAAATAAAGGTAATTTTGCCCTCGTAGTCTACATTGTAAAAGTCGTTAAATATTTTAGTTCGTTCTTCTTCCGTTATCAGTTTGCAATTACTTTTGCAATTTTTTAGACATTTTTCAGACGTTTTAATTTTTTTTGCTTGAACTGTTTTATTTCTTACCGAAACGTACTCTTTTCCAGCCTGGCGTAGTTTTTTTCTCTGGTTAGATTTCAATTCGTCTTCATTACTTTGCCTTTTTCGAAACTTTGTCAAATTTAAGTCTGGTACTTCCTCCAGATATTCTATATTGAGGTATTCTTCCGATATATCAGACTCCGCGTAAGCTGTATTTGTTGAAGCTGGTTCCTGAATTTGACAAATTTCTTGCACTTATCCATCATTAGACACAACTGTTTCATCTAAATTCTTATCAACTGTATTTTCCACTTCACAGAGCTCGTTATTTATACAATAACTAAATATGTAGTTACTGTCTCATTGTTAAGCAACGGTAACGATATCGCATCAGTTTCATTTCCTTCATTCATATTCATTTTGAAATGGTTTTATTTCACATACCCATGAACCTTTAAAATATTATGTAATTATTTTACTGTTGCATAACTGTTTTTAAATATTTCAATGCTACGACTAAATTACCTGATTACAAAAAATGATGTTACTCGTTCGGGTGATGTTGCACTACTGATTATAACTGGAATTGACAACTAAATGCACACGATCACAAAATTCTATTTATATAGTAAACGACATTAACAGAATTGAATATAAAACCAGAATTATACAGTACTAAGTAACAAATATAGAACCTTATATTTTTTTAAGAAAAAGTGGAATATTACAAAGTTCTATAATACACAAATAACATTACAAAGTTCTATTTAACTTATTTGCAGTGTAATTATAATCAACATGGTTTCAATACTAAAGGTTCTATAATCAAATATAACTTTTTAACGCCAATTTATGTGTAAAATGGACCTGGAACTATTTAATTTTCCGAATATCTTCGTTTATATTGGATTTTATGTGTCATACTATCTATATAATACGTAATATACAACATAGATCTTAGTAAAATCAAAATCTCATTTTTTTCAAAAATGGCTTTTAGAACCCTGTAATTCTTGGACGACGATATGTATATCAAATAACGTGCCCTTCAACGCGTGTATTGAGCACAACACATCATGACAATAAAAAAGGTACATTTAAATAAGACTTGTTGACACTTAGTGTCCGCCATTGTATTATGTTTTAAATTAGGTGTATTGGTAAAATTTCTAGATTTACAAGAACAATTGTTTAAATTGTGAAAAGCTAAGTTCAAAAAATATTTAGATTTACGAAAATAAAAATAATAATATTGAATTTTTAGTTTGGGTACTTGTCACTTTAGGTGCCGATTTATTAATTATTTTAAAATTTACTTCAAAAAACTTGTTATCAAACACAATTATATACAATGCGATCCATAACTATAGAAACACTCGTTTTTCTGGATTTTTTTTAAATAAAAAATTAAATAATAATAGTAATGCAAAATGGAGGACGGCCACGAAATACCGCTAAATAATTATTCATTCCTTTGAGAAGTACATTCGTCCCTTTATAAGATCCCAACAAAAGTACGGAATTAACATTTTCTTTTGTCAGAAAAACACCTACTTTCCAAAAACAAATACCTTCTCCAAAGAGAGCTTGAATTTAACTCCTCTCCTCGGCCGTTCCACGTGGCTTTATTTTTATACAGAACTTAAAATAATTGAATCCTGAAAAGGGGTTTTCCGTGACGAATCACATCGTTTATTTTTTTGATATTAATCTCTAGAAATTTCCTAAATGAGTTGATGATGAATGTAACTTATTGGTTACTCATTTTAAAATACAGGTAACTCTCCAAGAACACGGTATTCGAAGAACACGGTTTCGAACAACACCCATTTCCTCAAATTACACGGTTTGAAACATCATGATTTTCGTTATTCTCTTTTATTTTGTTTTTTGTATATCAACAAAAAATAAAAAGAAAAACGTAACGTTTTTTTTATTTTCTTTGTAGCCTCGAACACACGGTTTCAAAGAACAGGGAACGAATTAATCGTGTTCTTGGAGGGTTTCCTGTATTTGCTTATTCTAATTAGAACAACCCAGCTCTAGCAGTTTTTTTCTTTAGAGTCTCACTCTATTTGTGTTGTCCGCCATATGACGTATGTTTGCGTTTTCTTGCCATGATTCTTTAGTTCATCGATGACGAAGCTGGATAGTTTTAAGTTCCTATGAAGGTTGTCGTTCCTATTGTACCATGGGCCATTCACAATCTATCGCTGCACTTTATTTGTTGGTCTACATTGGTCTTGTTGGTCAACCCTGGATACCATTGGTTCTTACTCGGTTTAGCATCTCCCTGTAGAGAAATTTTTGTTTTTAAAAATTACTAAAAAACACTAAAATATAAAAATCCAGCATGGAAATTGGTACTCTGATTAAGATAATCTACTTGTTGTTTTGCCAAAGATAAACTTTCAGTTTTGTTTAAGTTCTATAAGAGCAACCGCGTTCGATCTTGCTGCAATCTTGAGATTCAATTTATTTTGGTAGTTTTTGGTTGGTCTAATAATTAGTTTGTAAATTAATGCGGTTAGTTCTATATGAGAATATTGGGTTTTGAATTTTGAAATAATAGCATTGAACAATATTGCGAAAACGTAAACTATTTGGAATGGGTATTCCCATTCCAAATAGTTTACGTTTTCGCAATATTGTTCAATGCTATTATTTCAAAATTTACAAGAAATGTTGGTAGTTAAACAGCGGATATTCGATACGATTTCTTTTCTTGTGCATCTAACAATGATTTAAAGTTCTTTTTAACCATTTACAATTTCCACAGCTTGAAATTCTTATCTGTCCCATTTAAAATAAACAGAAGTATAATATTATTTTTATTATTAAATTTCTTTCTGTTTTTGTAAAATTCTTAACATTTCCGCCATTCTACGCTTCGATTTTTCTCGCGTAGTATTTTGTACTCTTATTTGGTTAATCGATAATATTTTATGTGGTACTATATCCGTGTGTTCAAATGGGAGGGTTATGATTTGGTAATAAAAAAGTTTATAATCACCTCCGTCTGATTGTTTGTTGTGTGTTTGTGCATTAACAGATCTATACAAATTTTGTTGATTTTTATTTAGTATTTCCAAAATATTGACCCAAATCTGTCAATACGGCTGGTGTATAGTACCATTTATACGCAGAAAGTATCCAGCTCGTTCCTGAATGTATACATTACTTTCCCTACCCACCTATCCTCTATTACGACCCTGTTCAATATATCTTATCTCTCCCTTCTCCTCCCATACCCAAACTAAACTTTGATCATTCGAGCTAAAAGAACAGCGCTTCGAAATTCACCGTAAAACACGTATTTAAGCATTAATCAATTTAAACAAATGGATACCGTAAAAGGGTTTGTAAACAAACATAAATCGTCAATGGACCTAGCAGAAGAACAAAATAATATTGTGATGATGACTCACAATTTTTCAGCTACTTTTTGATAAATTTTCTACTGTTAATTTAGTAAAAAACGCTATGAACTTGATTGTAAAAATTTTGTGCGATGTATGGATGATCCTCTGAAAGTGTGTGTATTACGACAGCATCTTGATGCTCACACTTCCAGAGGAGCATCCATAGATCGCACAACATTTTACAATCAAGCGTTAAATTTAATTTGTTGTTGAACCTAACCTAAAAATTAAATTTCAATGTGTCTGCTTACCCATTTTTGGGAATCATTCGAAGCTAGCTAGTAGAAAAACAATTCTGGGTCATCTATCGGCAATTTTCTGAGTTAGTTTTTGTAAATAATTTTGGAAATTATGGGTAATCTGTTTTTGTTTAAATTTTTTCTATAATGTAAAATTAAAATATTTAAAACCAAATAAAACTAGGCACGAGGGCTATTAACAATATAACTATTTTAAGTAATTTCGAGAAAAGGAAAAACCTAAGCACGTCCTCACAATAAATATATATTCATGTTCTTATATATCTTTGATCTCAAGTACCTTCATTACAAAAGGCGCCTTTTGTAAAATTACTGGCATACGAGAAACAGAAGCTGTAGTATGGTGAACTCAATAGTTGAATTTTCCATGACACCAAGATTTCCTTCCAAATATTACAAAAACGTTAGTATAATAAAGCGGGATATAAATAAGAGCCGATAGACCGACCAAAAATCTGCTATGGGCTAATCCATCATTTGATACTCCTGGCCCAATCGACTTATTATTAGGTGCGAATTATTATAGAGAACTTCTAATGTATAATATAACAAAGGCCTCATTCAATAAACCGCTTGCTCAAACCAAATAAGGCTGGAGATTCATAGGCCGTGCGTTCTGATTTTCGCTGATGCAACTAATGAAACTAGTTAGTTTTGGAATATCAAAAAACACGTAATATTAATTTGTCCATACCGCTGACATTGAAAAAATATTCAGACAAACCGACGTTGGTGAAAATGACTAGAACTATCAACGCTCCTACAAATAAGGTATTCGGGATTTAAATTGTCACGTGCGGTACAGCAGCAGGTAAATGGTCGGTTTTCTCAGCAAAACTCACTGGGAGCTACCTTATTTATTCATAAACCTTCCATTGACTCACTACAACAAACCTCACTGTTCTTTTGGAATTCATACAATTGACAATAGTATTAAAACTCTGGAACTACACTGAAATCCAGACACATATATAGATTCGGCTTCAAAATCATCCAATCTTCTTCTGATATCGGCAAGCCGACCAAGCAAAGCCTTCTATCAGATAATCCAAAACCTTTTGATCCATTAGGCTGGCTGGCACCAATAACAGTTTAGCCAAGCTTATGATGCAAAAACTCTACTAGACCTTTCTTAGAATGAAGAACTTCGATTGTTTCCTTTGCTGTATGTCATTTTGCACCGTCCTGTTGAAACCACATATTCTGCACATCTATATCGTTTAGTTGACTCCACAAACGGTTTTTAATTATCTCTCGATATCGAGCTCCATTCCCAGTAATTGCATTATGATTTTGATTTTCGAAAAAAAATATGAACCAATTATGTACGCCGCCTTACCAAAATCTATACCATATCACTCAAATGCGGCAGTTTTGTTTGTTGACATAGCCGCCAAATTCAAAAGGTGAAGATAATTGGCATGCAATAGTTCTCATTATCTTCTTCTTTTTCTATGGCCCACTTAACGAATTGCCGACGTAATGCCTGGTCATTTGAATATAGTTCTTCTGATAACTGTATTTTACAAACCTTTACATGAAGATCTTTGTGAAAAATATTGAACAAAGTTGTTAGTTGGTTTAAGGTTTCATTGCTGGGAACGACGACGAATAAATGTCCTTGGATCTTCAGCAACACTTGTGCTAACATCTCCAATATTTTCACAATATTTTTACGTTTTTCGGAGTATTTTCCCTACCGTATTTTGAACGAGATATTATTCCAACTTTTCAATAACTTTCACCATATTTAAAATAAGATTTAATAGTAAAACACGTTGTTTAATCGTATATCTCTCCATTTTAAGTAACCGGAATGTGTGTACTTGTCGTCTGTCAAATATGATATTCTAGTACAAAAAATATAATTGGCGGAATATTTAAAAAGATTCCACAAATTTGAACATCCTTTACATTGAATCTACAAGCTCAGGTGATACCACCAATGTAAGACTTCTTACGTCAAAAACAAAAGTTGCTCCGATTAAAAACTTACATTCATTACCTTGTCTTGAGCTTGGTACATTATCTTAGCGAGTAGCAATGCACCACAATGCTGCTCACTTAGTTAATGTACCAAGTTAAAGAAGCAATGTAAATTCCGAAATAACTTCGTCCTTCTTGACCATTATGTTGGATTCAAGGGCGTCCTGATAAATATTAAATTTCGTGGCTAATTGAATATCAGAAATTCAAGCATATTCATGTCCGATGGCATCACGTGATAATCGATAATCTAGCAAATTGTACAGGAAGAGGCACCAGTAATTGTAGACAGGTCCAAATTTTCAATAGAACATTGGCCACAACAAGCCATTGCTCCAACTATAACTAGTGACATTTTGTTTTTTTACCCCTTGGTTGCTTTCCAAAGTGAGTAATCGTCATCCTTAAGTTCAGAAAGACTTTGGTTTCGCTTGTGTCCTCAGACTTAGCCCCTTAGTGCGCAGATCACCATATTCGTTTAAGTTTGCACCTGAACTCCTCCTTTTCTATAAGGTTAACTACATCCACAGAATATGTCCTCCTAACGGCTATAAAGACCTTCCGGCGGTCTTCCCAATCCTGTATCATTAGAAATAAATGGTCAGAGGCAAGAAACACGTCAATCACTACTCGCCCGTTTGTAATAAATTTGTTCGTTTGTCGAATACTATAAGTTAAGAAGCTAGTATTAATAAGTGAACAAGAAATGACTCACTCGTTCTATTTAATAGACATCCACATGAAAGACCATGTACTGTTCTCCTCTCTGCCTCTATAACTAGCTCCCGTTAGATTTTTCAGTGAAGTACTCTTATCTCTGTCTCCAAATACACTAATACTAAGTAGACGTTGCAGTTTCATCCTTCTATGCCAGAACACATGATATAATATTCCTAGCACTTTTTTTCCACAGGACTAGATCCCTTTCTAAGGCGGGGGACACTCCTATTTTTCCATTTTTCATTTTCCTTTGTGCTGTTCTCATATAAAACCCAAACTCACCCATGCAAAGTTGCTTTACTTTGATGAAGTTTTTATTCTCCGAAATGTCGGAATTAATAATCCTATACTCTTTCGGACTATTGGCACATATCCTGTTTTTATTTCGACACATTTCTCGTGATTTGGCTATTTGGTTAGTTTAAGATGTCGAGTTACTGAGACAAAAAAATTCTACGAGTGGTACGAGTTGATTTAAATTATTTGGCAACTTATACAGCTATTATAGGTTAATTGGGATACTCTGCTTGTAAATTTGACAAGTGGTACTCATCAGAAATGTTGGAAAGAAGTTTGACCTTCCGCTCGGTTTGACCCTCCGCTTTAATTCAATCAATCAATTACAGTTGCAAACTACCGATACCACTTCTGATTTGGGTAGATATCACACTTCTCAAGTCGAAGTTGACAACTTCGCTTTAATTTTATATAAAAAACCATCTATACTCTGTTGCAAACCATCTCCCTTTAGGATATTATGATAATACTAATTATGTTTTTTTTCAGACATCTGTTTATAATATGAAAAGATTATAGATAGCTGTAAGGTGGAATAGTCAACTATTAATAGGCGATTATTATTTCTAATACCATTAATAACCAAAAATTGAATCATATACATAAAATTCCCATTATAGTGAATAATTGACTCCCTTGGCATTGTATACAGCACGCAACCGAGAAAAAGATACCAACGCCCTATTCCAATTTCTAATTGATTTAGTTGGAGATAATGGCTTTATTCTTTATCCTAAATATATTCCAATTTACGGTAAAAATTCTCATCGTGTAAGCGTTCATCATTCAAATGAGATTTTAATTAATTAAATCAAATTATTAAATCTAAATTTACTATTGCACAGTCGTTTCAATTTATTTAAAAATCTGCTCAGTACACGTTTCCAAACGAAAATTATTATTATCGGTTCATACATTTCTATTGAACCACTTTTAATAGAAATAATCGATATATTTTTAGAAAAATAATCGCATAATACGTCGAATACAAAATAAATAAAATTTTAAATCGCTTTAAGTATTAAACAATTTTCATCCTCATTACTGTAGAAATAATTTAATTGAAGCGAAAATTTATTTTCAAAACAACCCGACAGAAAGCGAGAAAATATGTGTATACAACAAACAAACGGGGTGGAATTTACTGCATCCTTCTCATTTTAAAATCTAAAATAATGTTTTTTTTTTGTCTGTTGTACATAGTTTTTAGGATACAGCATCAGTAGCAAAAATTAAAATGAAGAACGGAAGCTGAATTTGTCTTCTCATCCTTTGGCATACGCACCAACATATATTTGAGATATATCTTTGAATCTTTTGAAATATTGATAAAAAAATAGAACATAAAAGCGAAAGATGTTTCAAAATAATTTTATGTCTTAAAGTTAAAGCTGCGGAATTTAGGAAAAGCATATAGCGGAATACGCGCACGATACAAAAAAAAATAACAACCAAGATTGATTGTTACCTTGAAATAACATCAAAACGCTATAAATAATTTTATTGACAATTCCACAATATATACACAACATACATACGAGAAGATGTGTATGGCGCTATAGCGAGTACACAATACGATTAAACTCTCACTCATATATCGAATTTATCGAGTCTTCAGGACAATAACAAAAATAAAATGCTACAATTTACTGAAATTATACTATCTTGTATAATACACTCGAATTTTATGCTCACACTTTCAGTGCAATCCTAGCAACACTTTTGAATGTCGGCTTTTTGAACGTCACCATTTCTCGTAAGCTGACTATTTATCAATAAAATAATGATGATGTTTGTTCCGCAACATTTTACATTTTTCGTGGAAATTGAGTTGATCGAATCTATAATTTCAATGGTAAGTGTTTTTATTGTAATCACAAATAGGATTATTTAAAGATATAATATATAGATCTAAGCGTAACACTGGCCTTGGAAGTAGTAAAATTATTAGCACCATTTCAACGTTAATTTATGCACATAAATCATATTCTATATTCACGGCCTATTGTCTTCCCTCGTAAATAACACATAGGCGGTCTACATATTTGCGAGTCCCAAAAAGTAATATTTTCAAAATTTAAAATAAAATTGCAAATATAACACTTTTCAAATAAAACGTTTAGGCTTTCTAATTCAATTAGAAATATGTAAAAAAAAGTTAGATTCCAGCACGGATACTGTTTATTTGCTTATTTATAAACATGGGGAATAAATAATTCCCAACTGCTAGAAAAACATCACTAATTTCCAATTGCCGATTCGAGGTGAATACCAAAATAGGGTCAATTGATGTTTTATTTGAATAGAGTGCCAAGTGAGTGTACTATTCGTTTTAAATGCCTAGGCCTTATTTACAAGGAAAGAAGGTGGTTTGCTTATACCTGGTACGTCGATCAATGGAAGTGTAACTAAATACCTTATTTTCCGTAAAATACCCAGTAGCTTCCAAATTTGAAATAAAAACATATTTGACACGGAGTCTTCACTAGGCAAATACGCTGAGACTTTCTCTCATGATATTTTATGTATGTATATGTTTTTTTCAATGTATTGATAAATAATTATCAAACAAATATCATAACTGGGCATTTTAGTCTCATAATAGTTTTTTCAAATATCAAAAAGTCCGTAAATATTATCAACCAATTTCTAGATTTTTATGTTAAAACAGTATAGCATTGAAAATTTCACTGAAATTTCTTAAAAATTTCATGATAATTTTTTCGTGAAATAGCCTCCTGATAATTTGCTGAGAGTTTCAAAATTTGTATGACATACTTACACATACATTCATAAATTTAGTCTCATGATAGAAAATCTCAGTAATTTTGCATAATGAATTTTTGCATAGTCAAAACCTTTTGATGGGGTGCTAGAAAGGTGGATCCTACGAGCTTGCTGTATTTAATTGGGTGAAATTATTTGTTAGATTTAATTTTATTTAGCTTGTAGCTTGCCTAGAATCTAGTCACTCTTGGATCAGCTAGGTGGAGCCTCCTATTTTTAGGGATTCCGATGTGCAATAAAAAAATTTGTATTGTATTGCGTGATACTTTACATTTTACATTTTACATTTTACATTTTACATTTTACATTTTACATTTTACATTTTACATTTTACATTTTACATTTTACATTTTACATTTTACATTTTACATTTTACATTTTACATTTTACATTTTACATTTTACATTTTACATTTTACATTTTACATTTTACATTTTACATTTTACATTTTACATTTTACATTTTACATTTTACATTTTACATTTTACATTTTACATTTTACATTTTACATTTTACATTTTACATTTTACATTTTACATTTTACATTTTACATTTTACATTTTACATTTTACATTTTACATTTTACATTTTACATTTTACATTTTACATTTTACATTTTACATTTTACATTTTACATTTTACATTTTACATTTTACATTTTACATTTTACATTTTACATTTTACATTTTACATTTTACATTTTACATTTTACATTTTACATTTTACATTTTACATTTTACATTTTACATTTTACATTTTACATTTTACATTTTACATTTTACATTTTACATTTTACATTTTACATTTTACATTTTACATTTTACATTTTACATTTTACATTTTACATTTTACATTTTACATTTTACATTTTACATTTTACATTTTACATTTTACATTTTACATTTTACATTTTACATTTTACATTTTACATTTTACATTTTACATTTTACATTTTACATTTTACATTTTACATTTTACATTTTACATTTTACATTTTACATTTTACATTTTACATTTTACATTTTACATTTTACATTTTACATTTTACATTTTACATTTTACATTTTACATTTTACATTTTACATTTTACATTTTACATTTTACATTTTACATTTTACATTTTACATTTTACATTTTACATTTTACATTTTACATTTTACATTTTACATTTTACATTTTACATTTTACATTTTACATTTTACATTTTACATTTTACATTTTACATTTTACATTTTACATTTTACATTTTACATTTTACATTTTACATTTTACATTTTACATTTTACATTTTACATTTTACATTTTACATTTTACATTTTACATTTTACATTTTACATTTTACATTTTACATTTTACATTTTACATTTTACATTTTACATTTTACATTTTACATTTTACATTTTACATTTTACATTTTACATTTTACATTTTACATTTTACATTTTACATTTTACATTTTACATTTTACATTTTACATTTTACATTTTACATTTTACATTTTACATTTTACATTTTACATTTTACATTTTAATGCACTTTGCACTTTGCACTTTACACTGCAATCGCTATTTACTTTACACTTGACCCTTGACTCTTTACTCTTAACCCTTAACCCTTGACCCTTGACACTTGACATTTTGCATTTTGCTCTTTGCAGTTTGCTCTTTGCACTTTATAGTTATGTTAAAAACATTTGCCACACCCATTCAATATTATTAACACTATTTGCCGATGATTTTCAATAACGCACAAGGCGCAGTTGGGCATAATTCAAATATTGTATCAGGATAAATTAAAAGCACTGAAAACAAGGACGATTATTTTATTATCAAAAACCTTCAGCAATTGCAGTGACCATATTACAAAAGCTCCACGTGTAAAAACATCTAATCTGAACCCAAGCGGCTACAGTGACGGAACAGAATCCAGCATTCAACTTATCTGAAGAAAGCCATGCCTCGGTTAAAATAATAACATCAGAGTGATTCTCCAATGGTTTTGGTACGAAGCTCTCTAACGTTTTGATAATAAAAATTTATGAAAGTATTCGTACTATTTTTTTTTTGTTGACTAGTGGTTCAAGTCTTACTTATTCAAACAGTAATGTTTTGTGTTGAATTTAAAGTACACTTGAATCTCGATTATCTGGGATCCGATCATCCGCGAACCTCGATTATCCGTGATTTTTTAGACTCGTGGTTAATCTGAATTTCATTCGATCACCCGGGATTTTTTTTAGTTCTAATAACACATAATTCGAATAATCGGGATTTTTGGTTATCCGGGATTAATTATATTATATTCCGACAATGTTCTACCAAGCCTGAATGGTACTAGGCTGGTCCTTAGGGATTCTTCTGGATAGTAAGCTCAGTTGGAAACCAAACACAAAAGAAAGGGTGAAGAAGGCTACTGTGGCACTCTACTCTTGTAAAAATGCCATTGGGAGGAATTGGGGCTTGAAACCGGAGCTGGCTCACTGGTTTTATACGGCTGTTGTAAGAACCGTACTGCTGTATGGTGTGAGTGTATGGTGGCCATCTCTGGAGAAATTATCATACAGGAACATGATGGTGAAGGTAGAGCGGGCAGCTTGTCTGCTCATTAGTGAGGCGCTGAAAACGACCCCCACTAGTGCCTTAGAGGTCATGCTATACTTTCTCCTGGTGGATATCCTCGGTAAGCAAATGGCGGTCAATACGGCTGGCCCGGCTATCAGCGACTTTGGGGTGGAAGTGCCTTCAAAAATAGCACTCAACTATAGTCAATTGTGTGAGGCATGAATTGGCGAATTTGCACTATATAACACCCCTGTTGTGCTCTGGCAAGCTTTTTAAGGTAATTCTTCCCTCTAGGGAGGATTTTAATAGTGAAATTCTTCACCGACAGCTCCAAGCTCGATGGTAGAGTGGGAGCTGGTATATTCTGTAGGGAACTAAATGTAAGCTTATCTTTTCGTCTGCCTGAGTACTGCAGTGTGTACCAGGTGGAAGTTATAGCGATTGAACAGGTTATGAACTGGTTGAAGCATAATGTAATATCGTCAACTGATATCACTATCTATGTGGACAGTCGGGCGGCCATTATTTCGCTGGATTCAGTTTCCCTGGCGTCAAGGGTGTCGTTAGATTGTCATACATCTTTTATCGAGATGAGTGAACATTTCATTATAAAGGTCTGGGTTCCGGGCCATTCTGATGTTAAGGGAAATTGCAGGGTTAGCAAGGTACGGTACGACTCTCCAACTGGAACCAGGAAGGGAATGTGTAGGGAAGCCTATGTCTGTGCTGAAAGCGGCAAACCATAGAGAAGCAGTTGTCTTTGCAAATGCTAGGTGGATTGCCAGTTTAATTGGCAGGGTAGCGAAACAAGTATGGCCTGAGCTGAACTTGAATCGCTCCAAGATCTTAATCGCACTGAGGAAGCGTGATTTAGGTAGAATTGTAAGCATAATTACCGGGCACTGCCTTTTTGGAGATCATGCAATAGAAAAACCAAAGTAAAAATATAAATATTCTTAAATACGAAAAGTTAGTTGTTAAAATAGAATATAGATGGAAAATGTGAAAGAATCGAATTTCGTACGCTACGCAGTAATTCGCTAGTAGTACAACTACATGGTATTATTCTATATATATAGACAATATTCCAATGTAAATATACAACATCAGTCGTCGCGACCTGATGAAAAGACTGATTTTTTCAAATTAATAATCTCATTTGTTCGAAACTGATTGTTGCTATTCTTACACATTTGTCATCTATATATAGATGTCTTATAAGACAAATATTCAAAAAGAAAATCACGTGAGAAGGTGGTTGGGTCTGGATGCAAATGACTTCTGCAGAAGCTGCAGGGGCTAGGGAGAGGAGGAGGAGGAGACTCTTGCTCACTTCCTTTGCTCGTATCCTGCGCTAGCTGGCAGAAGGCTGATCACTTCTGGCCTACCTCTGTGATCTCGAAAGCTGTAATGTGCGAGATCTTTTACGCTATATTAGGTTTAAGGGAGTTTATGATGTCGAATCCTGTGGTATCACAATGGGCATAATTAGGTTAGGTTTCAGTTAGGTTTCAGTGGTTTCTATCGCACACTTAGACCAATGGGCATAATTGGTCTAAGTGTGCGATAGAAACCACTGAAACCTAACCTAACCTGACCTACTGAAAAATACATAAAAAAATTCTTTAAGGAATGTAATTTCTAATTGCACCATTTTTTCCCTTTATAAAAATCACTGTCAGCTTTTGCTTCAATACATATTTTACAAAGTACAACACTTGATTCAATGTGATAACTAAAAATTTCACCTAATTTAACTTTTTGTTTAATTGCCGATGATGGGATTTCTGTTTCAACGAGTTCATTTACCATTCTACTATAAATTTTGAAGACGTCATGTTTGTGGAGCTTGAGCTTACATCTAATTCTCGTTTTGTCATTACAGTAAAACTTATTATAAATTATTTAAAAAAATATCACATCTTATAAAAAATTTTGAACTGCGTGAATTTACTAATATTTAAACTTTTTTAAATGTTAGCAATGTAGATGGGCGCACTAAAAACTATGATGGGCAAAATACAATATATACCTGGGTGGTCGCCCGTGTGCCCAGTTTAGCGGGAACGTTGTATACTTATAAAGAAATAAAATCATTTTCGCATGATTCAATGATGATATTGACATCAGAATTAGCAGTTTATATGTCAGCATTGCCCCTTGACGTACGTGTAGCAACAACATTAGAATCAGACGGAACATGTCTGATTTTAACTTCAGCAGTTTTAACTTCTGCTGAGATTTATTGTAACAATGAACTTTTATAAACGATTATAATTGATAAAATTTATTTTTTTCAACACCACAAAAGCCACAACGATATCGAGGTAGATAACATAGGTTAAGTCTTAAGAAATTCTGTTTAATTAGCTCGTAAGATTTGAAAAGGTCGTGCGATTTTCCCAAAATGGGAAAGATTCAAGAATAAAGCCAACGATAGTCAAAAAACTGCTTAAGATTTTAGGAAAATTTTAATCAGTTGCTGCATTTCCAAGTATACATTAACAGCCTGTTATGAGCATCGGAATGATTATAAGTAATTATGGATTTGAAATTTTTTTGTGTAACGAATCATTAACAATTTAAATAGAATGTAAATGAGAAACATAAATATTCGCATGAATAATTCAAAATTTGTGCCTAATCAATCATATTACAGGATTAAATCTTAATGTATATTGTAAACCTCTACACGTAATTAAAAACTATATTTTTAACTATGTATGTATATCAACTTCCCCCATCCTCACTAATCGAATTTGAAATTGTTTATTCAGCAATTGATTTGTTCTATACTCAGTTTTCCCACACGCAACAGAATGGGACTCCCTGCTGGTAACATTTTTTTCTGTATATTTTCAACAAAAATTAATTGTTGATTTAACAACCACATGTACCATATACTACATGTTCCGTGACTTAAATTTTATGACGTATACGCGCTTCATATGAACAAAATATAGAGTTGACGTAGACTATAATTATACAAATCGGATACAAATTCGCACCCCCACTTTAAAATTAAATACCGGTACGCTTCAAAGGCATCAGCAACACTAAATGGTATTTTATATTTTGTATAAACAAAATCCTAGCCAAAACAATTATTTATGGTAAGGGGTAAGTAACGACTTGTTGTGCTGAATAAAATTTCTCCTCCCGTACCCCATACACACGTTACATGCGCAATAACGTGCACGGCAAGAATTTTTATGCTGGGTTGAATTTGTGGTGAATTTATCATATTTATATACAATTTACGTGTTTCGGTTATACAATATACGGTAACGTACATAGCTAGGCTGCTGTTATTTAACCACACGACACCGGCCACCGGATAACGATAAATCATATTGGTTTTAATGAAAAAATTTCATGTTTTTGTTGGGGTGTTTGGGGATTGTTTTGTTGTAACATTAAATATTATTTTATATACAATTGGAGAATTCGAGACCAATGGTTTGGAAATTATTATTTTTGGCGTTTTGTGTACACGAAAATTGCGTTATGGAATTTTATTTTTTGTGTTATCAAATTAATTTATCGCAACGGATTCTAATTAGAGTTTAATGTGCGCAGGTGCGAATGTGAATTAAACTTAATTGCATTTTAAACACTTTGTAACATTCTTACTTTGTGGATTGAAACAGTTTTGACAAAATGTTGCATTCATGATCAGAATTTGATCAGCAGTATGTTTCCATATTTTGAGGGGTCTATTGCTCTTCCGCGTGTGCTTTCCGCTCTCCGAATTCGGAGGTTGTTTCGCAGCTGTTTGGTTTAAACTTTTACGCTACATATTTTTTTACTCATAATATCCTATTTTTCATAACTAGGTGGGTCACTCTTTCAAAGTTTGTGATCTCATAAATATTGAAAAGTATGCTTTATCAGATATCAAAAGTTATATACATTCGAGTGTTCAGACCAGATTTGTCCATACTCTAGATCGCTATTTCTTTGCAATAGTTCCTCAATTTTAGTGTGAAGAATTATGCACGATTTACATGTTCCAATTTTTTTCCCAACAAATTTTTTACAGAAAAATAGAGCTGCACGCAAATAACAAAAAATTACTAGTTAAAAAGAGACAGCCATATGTAAACAACATTTCCCCAAATTAAAAAGAAAAAAACCCAATTTTATTTTACTGGAATTTGTTACGTGCTCCTCTCGCAAACGAAAATCGTAATATACTTAACCCTTCATTTTTTACTGGAAAAAAAAATTGGAACATGTAAATCGTGCATTTATTATAAATTATTTATATTTTATATTAGATTTAGCTAGAACCTTGAAGCAGGTTGTTTGCGCACGTATGGCATTGAAATAATCGTGAACAACTACTTGTTTAGTCTAAAAAGCTGCCCGTTTACATTCAATATTGCTACGAATTTGCCCTGTCAAATCCGATTCATATTACTGAATTGCGAATATCGCTATAAATCTAGTGGTTTACAACAACAATTCTCGTAATTTAGACCACTTCCGGAATATTACCGAAAATAAGGGAAAGATTCTCTCCCACCACCACCTAAATACTTACACCACTACTGGAATGTTTTCGAGAATACCAGAAATACTCTCACAATAATTTTTCGGCTATTATCCACCAACAGTAAAATACAACGACAAAAAATGTCCACAATTAATTATTAACTCACTAAACACCATTTACAATAATTTTTTATTCCGCCAATCGTAGCTGCTACAATCGGTCTTCGGCATCATTGGTCTTCGGCAGATCATCGCAGCATCTGCGATGATCTGCCGAAGACCAATGATGCCGAAGTGGCCGAATCTGCGAGTTTGTATTTTTTCTTTAAGTCATACTTCATAGAGTGATCGGAATTGAATTGGTTGCTTGACTTCCTCCCTGCTTTGTTCTAATGTTTAATTAATTTCCTGTATCAATTGTTGCGTTTCTTTACTTTGTTGATCAAACTCGTAATTATCCGGGTCTAACCCTTGCCTCTTCATAGCCTCACGTAGTTTTAATATTAATTCTTTTCGGTCGGAAAATCACGCTGATTTAACTGAAATTTTCATACCGCAAATATTGCTATAATTTTGAGCTTACAACACTAATTCTCGTAATTTGCACCACTTCCGCAATATTCCCGAAAATACCAGAAATATTCCCTTATTAATTTTCCCGCTATTATCCACTTACACAAAAAAAGCAAGAACATTTATTAAATTATTTAACACCCTTACAATTATTTTTAATTACACCACTAATGTCACTTTAACACCACTGATAATTTTCTCGCTACTCACTTTCGCTTTTTTTTTCTATCACGCACCAAGAGGTTCGGTTTGATGCGATGAATAATCATGTGGCCTTTTTAAAACTGACCACAGCTTATAAATCTTTTGATCGCCCTTTCTGTTCTAATAATAGAGGAGAAGTAATGTTGATTATTTATTTTTGCGGATTTGGTAGCAAGAAAGTGCTGACTCCTTAACCAGAGCTGGTTCTCAAGTGAAGCATATTGTTACGATTTCGCCTATTTGTATGGTGAGCATTAATTCCGCGTGAATTCACTTGAGTGAAACATTAATTCAGCGTACATTGGTCAATCAAGGGTTAGGAATTTAGTGACATCTATATTTAAGCATTAGAAGTAGTTTTATAACACTATAGTTTTATAGCAGCATTTAGCAGTTTAGTCTGAACAGAACAACAGCCTCGTGTAAAATATGACACTCGACAGTTATAATCCCACTGCTTGCCAAACAAAAAATGGTGCATCGTTAAATTTAGTTTTAAAATGAGGTTGTTGGTTGTTCATGGATTACATTGAAATAAAGCCATAGAATCCAAGTAAATATTTGCTTGACTTACAAAAAATATATAATCAAATAAAATCTGAAGATTTTTCAATACTAAATCAACAATCTATATGTAATTCGTATGCTGTGTTTGAGGTCTAATGAACATTTTCCGGTGGGGATATTAGTATTTGCATCGATCTGGTTATTAGCATGCATGTGATTGTTTTATCTCCATGTTGATCATCAGGTTATTGTATTTTTTGTGTTAGTGTATTCTAGTAAAGTCGAATACACATATTTTCCATTTTTGTTTGAAAGAAGTATGCAATTGGTGGTGGTGTATCTTGTGTGGATTGTTACAGTGCACCTGGAATACTACAGGCCACACTGCTTTAAAAATTTTGGTATATGACGTCAATTTATCTCGACAGTTCTCTCTTGGGCTATTACAGGTAGCACTAAAATTAAAGAGCTTTTTTGATTTTTTTTGTGTTTACTGTCATATTGAAAAGAAAAGAATTGTAAACAAACAACAAGAAAAATATGTTTTAAAATTTAATAAAAAGCTATTGGTAAAAGTATTATCTCATAATACATATTATTAAAAAATTATGCATTCTAAATTGTATTAAATATGTAAACGCGTATAAAATGTGCACATTTTGTATTATTTACGAGAAGACATAACCTTACTTTTAGCCCTCGAATAAAATATTTTTTTCTGTTTGTTTTCGTTTTTTCTTTTTATGAACATGAGTGCCGTCTACAGTTCAAAGAATAAACTGTAAACATAAATTTAATGACATAGCAAGCAGTGTGGCCTTTAGTATTCTAGGTGCACTGATTCTTATCACCCCAAATCCGACAATTTTGCTTGATCATATACCCATTTGTCCATAAATAGGCCTCGTCGCTAAATATGATTTTTTCGGCGAAACTTTGGTCGATTTCGAACTGCTCCAGAGCCGAATCAGCGTACACACGGCGTTGTCTATGATCGTTTTCCTTAAGCTTGGGTCAGTTGAACTGAGATAGAGATTGCAGACCCAAGTCCCGATATATACCCCAAATTCGCCATGTCAAAGTTGTAGAAAGGTCAAGTTCCTGTGAACAATGTTAAATTGACTCCCTCGGGCTTTACCGTGAACTCTCACGAATGGACCAGAGGACCTGTATAAAATTTCCATTTAATAGAGCACATGAGATACAATTTTCAAATAAACATTTTCAGCGTACACTTGCCTAACTTGTCATATATGACTACAGCAATCAGCAAAGACACGTCAGGGAGAGCTTTGGGTCTTATTCATGTATTTACTTTACGGCTAATTTACCCAGTTTGCTCTTAAATCTTGTATATCGATGATGAAGAAGACGGGAGATGTGCAAGTTGAACCTGGATGTCAGAGGAACAAAGCCCTAGATCCGTACCTTCTCGCGGTGTCGTCTGGATAAAATTACATGAATCAGGTGGTACAGTAGAGACAAGCAGAAGAAATTCTCTTTAAAGTTATGCACACTACATTTAACGGCGAGTCATTGGCACGCTAAAACCAATACCAAAGCGGTGTCTGTTCGTCTTTCTCTGGAAGCAAGCGACAGCTAGGATCTATCACCCATACAAGCGAAAAGTCAGTTGAGCAGCGGGTCAACTACTACATACTCTCACAAAAAGCATCAATTTATAATCATTATACAATGACTTCGGATTAATTTATCGGATTCATTACAATAGCAAACTCGGAAAATGTACGTGCATAATGCTATAAAAATTATAAAATGGAGCGTGTTTCGCCTTCTAAGGCCTGTAATCTCCAGAACAGGAGCTTAAATGGTCTGAGAGTGGGATGCTACCACCAATGGTTGAATTCTCTGCTATATTAGAATAGAGGAGAATTTGGATTTGGCTTTCTTGTTCACCGGCAAGTGTAGCTTCGACTTACCCTTGCCATCATGCAAATATGCACGGTTAGATTACGCACTAAATTTAATATCATATTGTCAATGCACATGCGCAAACTGAAGACAGGACAGATGATGTGAAGCTGTATCAGTAACATTATGCACCACGACATCAAAATCATCGTGGGTAACTTTAATACAAAAATCGGTTAGAGCGCGGAAACCACATCACGTATTGATTCGAACAGCCCTGTATGTATTTTATACGAAACGTGGTCGTATTTACCATCTCAAGTTTGCATGTTGTGAACAGTGCTATGATGGTTTGGGTCAGTATATGGTATCGAGTTCATATAATGTCCAAAGGGATTCGGGCTGGTATATCTTAGTTGCAGTTTTAGTGTTACCCGATGCGTTTTTTTTTATATTTTCCTGGGATGAAATTCTGGGCTAACTTCACAAGGGTCTTATTTGTTGTTCCACATATTTTTAGTGAACATTTTAGAAAATATTTCCTGGTAATATGCCTCTTCCTTATTTAACCAACTACCACTTACCATTCAACAACAAAACAATTCAAAATCATTTTTTCGATTACTTAAAGTTTGGCTTTTTGAGAACACTAATATCGATCTCCTATTATAGTTTTAGTCTGATACATTTTATTTTTGGTTCAAATTGTTTATCTTTTTTTAAATTTCACATTTTTATTGTTACATTTCTAATTCTAATGTTTCATAGCTTTTTATCATAATTTTTCTTTGTTAAAGGGTAGATCAATACTGCCGTTAACTCGGTGATGATTACCCTGCTCATTTATTTTCATTTTTTATATTAATATTACATGTGACAAAAAATCGTATTGAAAATAAATGATAGGCCGCGTGCTTCAAAAAAAAATCAACAACAGCATAACAAAATTGTTATCAACACCATAGAGCGTCCGTACAGTAAATTTCGAAAAAAACGCCCACAATTTTACAACGTGGAAGATTTTAAATATCTCGGGTTAAACTAAAAAAGCTCGCATAACACCGTGACCTCGAGTCTTCTATCTTCTATGCACAATCATGGTTGCTGCACCTGCAATCAAAATATCTGTCACTGTCGTGTGTACTACCACTTCACAAAGCACTTTAAGACCTGTCATTCGGATGTGATGTTTGAATCTTGACCACCATTGATTGTAGATTAAATATCTGTTGAAAGAAAGGTAATTCGATCTATTTATGATCTCGTTAAGATTGCGAACAACAAGCACCGGATTCGAATGAATCGCAAAATAAAGCGTCTCCTTGGAGATGCGATATCATCGGTTTCATTAAATCGAACCAAGTTAGATGGCTCGGCAAGTGACAAGATCCCCATCAGAACGAATGATACGAAAAGTGTTCCATCGACAAGCAGCCGGAGTATGCCGTACGGGAAAACCTGGGTAGTCTGGCGGGACGACATCAAACAGGATCTTCGTATAATAGGATATCGAAACATAAGCGTGTCATAAACCGAGATATTTGGAGGGACATAGTGCATGCGGTAAAATCTTTTCACTTTTTCAAATGGAAATTCACCATTTACTTTATACAAATTGAGTCGCTTAATTTTAATAACTCTGTATCGTGCAAATTTAGGGCTGAGGTGTGTATATCAAAAATGTCTCCTCTGCTACGTTAATGGTCTGTATAGATTCTTTACCAGGGAAGGTGGTTCGAGCCAAGTTTTTGAAAAAGCCTGCCTCTGGTTATACGCTCCAATTCTTTCACTATACCAGACCAGCAAGCCAGAGTTTAGAGTTTACAACAGAGGTAAAAATATTCCACTGGAATATTATTTTAATACGATTATGAAGCTAATGGTTTGCACTACTGTTGTTATTGAAGATGGCGTAACCTCAATAGGCGTACTGAGGGTTTTTTATTTAATCCACTTTAACTGTTTTATGACAGCTACGATTACATATTTGCTAACGATGGGTGATGAGGTTGTGCTTTTTTAGTTGCATTAAACTGGTGGTAACCATATCAGATTTAAATTAGTGCAACTATAACAGCACCAGCGTTGACATTTTTGTGATGCTACACCCTGTGAGAATGTGCGCGATTTAAATAAACAATTGACGTGGTACTCGTACATAACCGTACTATTAATGCAATAGTTTTCTATGTATTTATTGTGCTGGTACAACCACCGAACTCAAAATATTCAGACACATATTTTAATTTTAAGATGACTCACTTTTGCACTTTATCTAAAACTACAATATCAATTCGTATATTCTGTAATGTAAATCTTAAGAATCTACTAGCACTCAAGAAGATATTTTCATAACAAATTACATTTTGTCGCATAACTTTTAGTTCACCCAAGTGCATGCAGCTTACTCGACACAATCAGCGTAAAAGATTTTAATCTACAATGTTGTAAAAATCCTTTGTTATTCTACGAAGGAAAACAAACTTAAACACTTAACAGTTTATAGCAGCATCTTATAGTGACATATTATACAGTTGCTCATGCCACCACTCCATCGAGGATAAATTTATGTCATATATATGTATAACAAAGACAAGTATTAATATAATATTTTTGTGACGGAAAATTTCATTTCCATTCAACTCAAAAAGTATTTTCCACAATGACTCAAAGCACAAAAAAGTTTTACTTTAGTTTTTGTTATTGTTTCTGAGTTGAAATAAAAATGCACAGGATTCGGTTTATTCAACAATCTAAAGGATATTTTATTAAAGTTTCCTCGAGCAATGCTCGATAGAAATTTAAAGATTTCCGTACTCACGTAAAGCATACCAAAAGCTTTACCAACAATATTCACACGATGCAAAAAAAAAAAAAAATATGAAGAGGTAGCGATGACAAAATAGCGAATCTATGTGGATGGTACGACTGTCGTCGACTGTTATGTAGACAATGTAAATGTGTTTTGACTTGAAAAATATGTAGTAAGGGGATCAAAGCTCAGTGTCAGGATGTAATAACAAAGACTAGGATTATGATAAAGGATGAAGGAAATAAAACTATTTAGTTTCATAATAAAATTAGTTCAGGAATCATCTTTGCGTTACAAAGTCATACATGCTGCACTCATATTAATTTTTTTGTAACTTAATATAAAGCATGCATGCACTTTGTTATTATTATTCTGGTTGCAATTTAATTTGTACGACGTATACTGTTGTGAAGCAATATGTTGTTAACTCTTATGTTATTAAATTGAGCATGAAGCCCGTTTCTAATATTTAATAGTTTCACATTTGCTGTTTATTAAGGTACAATATAATTAATCGTATAAATGTAAAAATTATGCTTGGGCACATTTAAAAAACTGCTGCTAATATAAACGTTAAACAAATTTATTCAGATAAAGAATATACACATTTTTTAAGAAAGGCTCTATTTCATAACTGCACCGAAAATTTGATAATAAATATATTATAATAAATCTTTTAATCCTTTTCTTATAAATGCTAAACTTTTCAACATCTTTCCTAAAATGAAAAGAGCTCTCTTTGAAGTCAAGCCACCTAAACTGTAGATATGCTAAAGTTTGCTGAAATAAAGTTTTTTTTATCAAAAATTTTCAATTCCGGTAAAATTTAAAAACCAATCTGAACTAATTTTGTTTGGAATTTAATTTACATGCGTATTTTTAAGATTTTTTCGTAAATGCTATATAATTTTCAAAATATTCGCAAAAAACGAAAAAAAACTCACTATATAATCTCCCAATTTAAGCAAAACGCTTAAGTATGAAGTTTCATCCCTATCAATCAATAAGTACTGCCTGTAAATGCGAATTTAATGTTGCGTTCTTTCGTTCCTTCCTTCCTTCTGAATTTTTTTTAAATCATTGGGTAAAAATGACGTTTATTTTTCTTGTGAGATTTTTTTATCAACTTGGTTTAACTTTAACTTTTGTGCTGAATGATCATGGTGAGAAAGAGATAGCGCGAGATTTAAATGAAAGAGGCGAAAATAAAATCCTCTAAAATGTCAAACAGTCATATTTTCATGTATATGTTAAGTCGTATGTTTTAATAAGAATTTTAAATTAATAGAGATTGATTTTTTCCGAAAGTATTTTGAAGATACCAGGTAAGAAATCTTTACTCGTATATATTTATAGGTGTTTTAACACGGTATTTATTACTTATAGCCCAACAATGTCAAACTGTAAACCTATTAATCGAATAACACTCGAACCGGACAGTAATTTCACCAACAGTTCTATCCAAGAACTGTTGAACGCTTCGGCAGAGAGCCTCGACGAAAACGATTCGGAGGAAACCAGATTTGCTGCACCTACGTCGAAATCCGCAGGAACGGCGGCAGAAAGCCCGGCGGCAAAAATAAACAGACCACCCAGCCACATTCGGTGTTCAATGATTTTTTAGACACCATGAAAGGCCATAACAAAATAATTTCACAATGAACACTTCAACCACCATGTAAATGTCAAAAATTGACGTTTTTTTATCAGCTGGTGAAGAATTTTTGGAAGTACAAATAAATATTAACTAGAAGCAAAAATTTGTGTCTATCATAAAATTTTTAGCGGATAAATCAAAAATGGTTAAATAATAAATAAAACACTTGAAATTTATAATTTTTTAATAGAAAACGAATTTATAAAAATAACTAAAATGTATTTTAACATTCGCTGAACATTTGTGAGTTTTGCCATGGTAAGACATTGTCATTCGTAAAATAACTGGCTAGTAAATAAAAATAATTTATTTCTAATGAGAACCGCATCGCCAGCTGGATTATTAGACCCCATACACCTGATATTCCGCAACCTCTTAATATTTGCTTCTCTCTCTCCATTCACCCAACACTAAATCGCATTTCTGTCTGTAATGATCCACCAAATAATTACCGAAATTACTTACAAGGTCTGCTTGTAGTAATTGGTTTCCGAAGATTCTTCCGGCTCTGGATAATCGATAATTGAACACGTTTTGCTGGGGAATGCTTCATCACCAACAAACCAATATGGTGCCATTATTTGGGATTTGTAAGGAATCACATTTGCTTATTGTACGTTTTCCACATTCGCTCCTTCTAAATACCCCACTATCATTACTTCTTCCAGATGCTCCAAATATAGATTTGTATTGTGCATCACACATTGCCATCAACACTATGTTATGCGAATGTTTGTAATTGTAGCACGCACTATTAGACTTTGCAAATGCCTGAAACAAAATATAAAATGACATAAATAATATACCGGGTGTTTCTTTTAAACTGAGACGATCAAATATCTCGAAAAATAGCCACTCTACGGAAAAAATGTCCATAATCAAAATTTAATCATACCGCGGGGGAAATACATTAGTGCAAAAAATAGTCCCCCACCCCGGCTTTGTAGGTGGGGTGGGGGTAACTTTTAAACTAAGATAGGAAACCATATTTTTTATTGCAGATACGGATTCTACGACTAAAAGTACGTATGATTTGAATGAAATATTTTGTTCGGTTCATGATAGATGGCGTTGTAATCGACGAAATTCAATTTTTTCAATTTGTTCTTCTTAGAACAAACGCATTCGTTTCTGCAATACGTTTGAAATAAAAAACATCACGTTTTCATTGGAAATATTCGAAATTCGTCATCAAAACAATTTATTCAGTTTTGTAAATCATATTTAAAGTTTGTGTTATTTCTTATCTTCATGTTTTTCGTAATTGCAAAATAAACGATAAAATACTTTAGAATGGACCGTTTAACTGTGCCAGAGAAAATTTAAATGGTTCTGGTTTATGGAGAAGCTGGCAGAAATCTTGAAAATGCTGTTGCTATTTACGCTCAACGTTTTCCGGATAGGATTCGTTCACGTGCTTCATTTGACCATACTATCAAATAATTTATTACTGATGGAAATGTTCAACCGAAAAAGAGGACCCGTAGAGCAACAGTCACTGGAGAAAATAACGAAATTGCTGTATTGGCAGCAGTGGCTCATAATCCTCATGTTAGTACACGAGAAATAGTTCGCGATTCCGGATTGTCCCTCACCAGTGTTTGGAGAATTTTAAAACAGCACAAGTATCATCCATATCATGTGTCTTTACACCAAGATCTTCATGGCACTGATTTCCAAAATCGGGTAACTTTTTGTCAATGGGCACGTGAACAAATACAACAAAACCCCAATTTTTTCGTTGCGTAATGTTCTCTGACGAATCGTCTTTTACAAACCATGGAACGGTTAATCGACACAACATGCATTATTGGTGTGTTACAAATCCGCACTGGCTTTGTCAAGTTGAACATCAGCGTCCTTGGACTGTCAACGTGTGGTGTGGAATAATTGGCAACAAACTCATAGGCCCCCACATTATTGAAGGCAACTTGAATGGTCAAATGTACCGAAACTTTTTGGAAAATGAACTGCCAATATTACTTGAAAATTTGAACTTAGAAGTGAGACGGAACATGTGGTTTCAACATGATGGTTGTCCTGCACACTATTCGGTGGTGGCACGTGAAATACTTGATCGTGATTTCAATGGTCGCTGGATCGGTAGAGCTGGTCCGATAAATTGGCCCGACAGATCACCAGATCTTACTTCGCCAGATTTCTTTTTGTGGGGCTATCTCAAAGACAAAGTTTACAAACAAGAACTAACAACACGTGAGAACATGATTGAGCGAATCAGAAATGCGTGTGCTGAAATTCAACCAAACACACTTCTCAGTTGTGTACAGTCATTGGAAATGCGTATTAATAAGTGCATTGAAGTTGCAGGTCATCATTTTGAACACTTATTTTAAGCTAAAATTATTTTATTCACCTGCCATTTACATTAATAAATTGTTTTGATGACGAATTTCGGGTATTTCCAATGAAAACGTGATGTTTTTTATTTAAAACGTATTGCAGAATCGAATGCGTGTGTTCTAAGAAGAAGAAATTGAAAAAAATTGAATTTCGTCGATTACAACGCCATCTATCATGAACCGAACAAAATATTTCATTCAAATCATACGTACTTTTAGTCGTAGAATCCGTATCTGCAATAAAAAATATGGCTTCCTATCTTAGTTTAAAAGTTACCCCCGCTCCACCTACAAAGCGGGGGGTGGGGGACTATTTTTTGCACTAATGTATTTCCCCCGCGGTATGATTAAATTTTGATTATGGACATTTTTTCCGTAGAGTGACTATTTTTCGAGATATTTGATCGCCTCAGTTTAAAAGAAACACCCGGTATAAAACATCTCTGTCAGCTAGTTTATTTTACACATTTCGGAAAATTCCAAGTAGAATTAAATTCGGCTGCAATAGAGAAATTTGGAAAAACAACTGGTTTTAATTTCTCCTAAGTAGCAGCTGTCGTTTCTCTGATGATGCCTGATGTGGTTGATTGGCCTATCCGATAACCGTATGGGCCGATGCTGTCGCCGCTTGCAAAATAACCGCAATATAAATAAAAATAGCTCGTGCAATTTTCAAACCCTTCGTATTTTTTTTATAGCCGGTCCAACTATTTGCAAAAGAACATTTGGGGTGTCATGCATGCGGTGACAACTTTTGAACCCCTCCACGTCGTGTAACCTCATTTCTGATATTAAATTCGTGTAATGCCCGAGTCTCCTTCTTTCTCTAAATATGTCTCGGACGCGTCGTTTTGCGCGAGATTTTTTTTAAGGATATGGTGTCTTATGATGTTGCGTTCATCATATCTGACGAAAGTAATGCCAAGTCTTTATCATCCGTATTCCAAAAATATGTACTATTCACCAAACACAGATCGCGTGCAATATTCACAATTAATAGTTTTAAGAAATTTAATAATTCACAGAAAACACAATATAATCACTAAATAAAATCGCTTTAAGAAAAAAATTCAATCATTAAGAAAAATGTCAATCAGTTACATTTTTTACCTATAGATGGAAGCAAAATCGTTCTGCATTTTTTTCATCAACCATGAATTGCAAGAAACAAAAAATTCAGAATGAAAGTAAGAACGCAACAATGAATCCGCCTTTTTTCTGAAAAATCGTCATTCCCGCTTAAACCAATCAATCATCAGCTAGCATTTACAAACTGAAATGGGAATTGGAATCCATGAAAAGAATCGTGACAAAATTGTATTCCTAGATTGACGGCTATCCAACTCCCGGGGTGGCAAATAATTAAGGCAGCAGAGAGTCTGGAGCTCAAGCTCATCATGATAAAAGTGGGAAACTTACGAAAATTTAAAAAAATACCTCTCCCTGAATTCGAACAAAAATCTGCATTATCGACATATATTGTATCCAGGTGGTAGTACAAAATTCTGATGATATTAGCTGAAAATTAAATAATAATTATAATTTGTCGTGTTAAAAGGCAATGAATTTGAGTTGTGTCACTAACAGTGAACGTTTGTGTCAAAAATCAAGGCATATTTTATAATATTTTTTACAAATCGCGTCTCTTCGATTTCTTTATATCGTAAGTTTATCTATCGCAAGCTACTTGCTTCGGTTTTTACTGATATTTGGAATTTTGTCCTTGGAACTGGTGGTCGGTCCAACGCTTTTGAAAAACAGCTTTTTGTTGACCCCATTCAAATTCTTTTATTTGCAGTCCATCTGGACATAACTTAGATGCCAAAGCTGTTGCAAATTATTCACCAAGTATATTAATTTTATAGGAAATATTAACCCATTTGAGGACTTTGGTCAAATCATCTATAATTCATTAACTTAAAAGGATCCTAAATAATATCAACATTTTGATTAAATCTACTTTTGTCCTTGCACCAAACCATTATATTACAGAATTAACTCGTAAAACTGAAATAAGACCAAGCTTTTTCATTTATTTTTTGTGTATCGTCGTTTTTCTCAACAAACAAGACATTGCGATGTTAACGCGTCATGATTAATGAAAAATCTCATTTAGACGTTCGTCCTTGCCTGAAAATGTTTACATATGTATAACAAAAAGGCAACGTGATGTAAGGACACCGATAGACTGAATCCCTCCATATGAGAATCGATTAGTCTTTAAATATAAATTATATCAATGTTGGCCATTTATATTTGCATATCACATATGTGATATAGGCATCTACCGTCATCATCACATTACCATGATATATTTATATTCTGCGACGTATAGATGCACCACCCACATTTACTAACAAGTAACAAGAAAATTTAATTAAATCAAATTTAATTACTTCTCGTATCGTGTTTATAATCATTTCATGTACAACATATTAGACTGTACCAAAATTAGTGTCGGACCTAAGTGACATATGATATACATGAATACGCAACGTGTACCTTATATGTACGAGTATTTGGGACATACCCAAATCAAAATTGTGGACTTGTTCGTTAATTGTTGTTGATTTATTTAATTTATAATTGTACGTTACACCAACAACATAATTATGTTTTACATACATAAAACGTAATTATATTTAAATTAAATCAAAACCAGATTAAATATCCTGGCGTGTGTTTATATGTTTAGCACAATGAGTTAGGAAGCCGATATATACTCGTATATTGTATACGTAATATGCTATGTACAGACCATAAATTTTCGATTTTTATGATGATTGATAATAAATGTTATGTTTGTACAGAATCATGAAATATGTTTATGCTTGTTTGGTTTGAGAATATGAGTAGTTGTTACAAATTTTATGATTGGCAATTAAAAATTCGTCTAATTGACTTATAGACGAAAGCTCTTTTATATTCCTAGTACAAATGAGGTGTTCTTATTAGATTTTGTAGTAAGCTTTAATATCGTACGAATTTCATTATAAAATGCGAAAGTTGTGTAACATGCTTTACTAGCTTAATTAAGTTGTTTTACAAGTTAAATTAATGAAAAATGGGGAATGAAATAAAAAAAGTTTTAAAAGTTCATGTGACTTGGAGCTGTTTGAGGTGTATAGTAGTTAAAATTTTAATTTATGTTTTTATGATAAGTTACGGAGGTAATTTGCTACTTTAAGAGTTGATTAAATTTAGAAACTTTTAAAAATTCGCATGATATAATTATACTATTTTGATTTTGATAGCAGTGCATTTTGCCTTCGCACCATAAACAATTTACTTAAAATGTACCAAATATCCACATTTGACAGATAAAATAAATAAATAAAAGGTTAATTGTCACG
The DNA here is from genome assembly GCA_932526605.1 of Nephrotoma flavescens. NCBI lineage: Eukaryota > Metazoa > Arthropoda > Insecta > Diptera > Tipulidae > Nephrotoma > Nephrotoma flavescens. The sequence goes on from OW052221.1 coordinate 72,097,952, forward strand.
TAAATAATATTAGTCGTGATTTACGACTGCCTAAGGCAATTTCCAAAACATCTATAAAAATAAATATTTATTTATCCGGATAATGGTCAATCAATTCTACCTCAACGCGTAAATCTATAAAACACGAAATCAATTTCTTTTCTTCCGTTATCGAATTATTGTACGTGTTTTTACGGTCCATTCAAAACCCATCTATACACATAAAAAATATTACTGCACTATCAAAATATTATAGTGAGTGTTGAAAATATAATAAAATTGTAAAGATCGTCGTAAATTTTATGGGTTTTCCAAAAAAATTAAATGTTAAAATTCAGAATCGACATTAACTAACGGACTTTAACATTGTGGAAAATGTAATTTGCTGCCACAGTTAAACAAATACAAAATTTTCTCTAATATGTTTAATAAAATTTGTACATTTTTACGATTTTTGGGCGTATGTCGAATAAATTTATTGATTTTTTTAATTAAACACACCGGTCGATTGCTTTGCCAAACTTTTATGTTTCACATATTTGATATTAAATAATATTCTCGTTTGCTTATTTATATGTATTTTAGTGATTAATACTTTACATTTTGTCTCTATCACAATTCTAACCCGATTACTCTGATACTCCTACTATTTATTTGTACATGCTCAAATTGCAAATGTGCAAATTTAAAACAACGATGGTTACATGTATAACAATCTAAATTTCTATATTTCTACGCCTAAATTTCTAAATTTCTGAATTCTAAATTTCTTAATTTCTAAATTTCTAAATGTCTAAATTTCTAAATTTTAAAATATTTAAATTTCTAAATTCCTAAGTTTCTAAATTTTTTAAATTCCTCAATTTTAAATTTCTGAATTTCAAAATTCCTAATTTCATTTTTAAAACTTTAAATTCCTAAATTTCAAAACATCAAAATTTCAAAATTTTAAAATTTCTTAATTTCTAAATTTCCTAAATTTCCTGAATTTGTAAATTTCTTAATTTTCAAATTCTAAATTTCTAAAATTTTAAATTTCTTAATTTCTAAACTTTTAAATTTCTCAATTTCTAAATTTCCTGAATTTCTGGAACTTCCAAATTTTCAAATTTCTAAATTTTTAAATTTTTAATTTCTAGTTTTCTAAATTTCTAAATATCTCAATTTCTCAATTTGTTAATAACTAAATTTTTAAATATTAAAATTACTTATTTACTAAATTTTTGAAGTTTTAAATTTCTAAATTTCTAAAGTTGTAATTTCTAAATTTTTAAATTTTTAAATTTCTAAATAACTAAATTTCATAATTTCTAAATTTGTTAATTTCTAAATTTCTAAATTTTTAAATTTCTGAATTTCTAAATTTCTGAATTTCTAAATTTTTAAATTTCTGAATTTCAAATTTCTAAAATCTAAATTTTCAAATTTCTAAATTTATTAATTTCTTAATTTCTAAATTTTTAAGTTCTAAATTTCCTGAATTTCTAAATTTCCGATTTTTAGAATTTCTAAATTTCTAAATTTTTTAAATTTCTTAACATTTAAATTTCTTAATTTTTTAATTTCAAAATTTGTAGATTTCTGAATTTCTAAATTTCAAAATTTCAAAATTTCAAATTTTTAAAATTTCTAAATTTCTAAGTTTCTAAATTTCTGAACTTCTCAATTTCTAAATTTCTAAATTTCAACAATATTTCTATATTTCTAAATTTCTTAATTTCTTAATTTCTTAATTTCTTAATTTCTTAATTTCTTAATTTCTTAATTTCTTAATTTCTTAATTTCTTAATTTCTTAATTTCTTAATTTCTTAATTTCTTAATTTCTTAATTTCTTAATTTCTTAATTTCTTAATTTCTTAATTTCTTAATTTCTTAATTTCTTAATTTCTTAATTTCTTAATTTCTTAATTTCTTAATTTCTTAATTTCTTAATTTCTTAATTTCTTAATTTCTTAATTTCTTAATTTCTTAATTTCTTAATTTCTTAATTTCTTAATTTCTTAATTTCTTAATTTCTTAATTTCTTAATTTCTTAATTTCTTAATTTCTTAATTTCTTAATTTCTTAATTTCTTAATTTCTTAATTTCTTAATTTCTTAATTTCTTAATTTCTTAATTTCTTAATTTCTTAATTTCTTAATTTCTTAATTTCTTAATTTCTTAATTTCTTAATTTCTTAATTTCTTAATTTCTTAATTTCTTAATTTCTTAATTTCTTAATTTCTTAATTTCTTAATTTCTTAATTTCTTAATTTCTTAATTTCTTAATTTCTTAATTTCTTAATTTCTTAATTTCTTAATTTCTTAATTTCTTAATTTCTTAATTTCTTAATTTCTTAATTTCTTAATTTCTTAATTTCTTAATTTCTTAATTTCTTAATTTCTTAATTTCTTAATTTCTTAATTTCTTAATTTCTTAATTTCTTAATTTCTTAATTTCTTAATTTCTTAATTTCTTAATTTCTTAATTTCTTAATTTCTTAATTTCTTAATTTCTTAATTTCTTAATTTCTTAATTTCTTAATTTCTTAATTTCTTAATTTCTTAATTTCTTAATTTCTTAATTTCTTAATTTCTTAATTTCTTAATTTCTTAATTTCTTAATTTCTTAATTTCTTAATTTCTTAATTTCTTAATTTCTTAATTTCTTAATTTCTTAATTTCTTAATTTCTTAATTTCTTAATTTCTTAATTTCTTAATTTCTTAATTTCTTAATTTCTTAATTTCTTAATTTCTTAATTTCTTAATTTCTTAATTTCTTAATTTCTTAATTTCTTAATTTCTTAATTTCTTAATTTCTTAATTTCTTAATTTCTTAATTTCTTAATTTCTTAATTTCTTAATTTCTTAATTTCTTAATTTCTTAATTTCTTAATTTCTTAATTTCTTAATTTCTTAATTTCTTAATTTCTTAATTTCTTAATTTCTTAATTTCTTAATTTCTTAATTTCTTAATTTCTTAATTTCTTAATTTCTTAATTTCTTAATTTCTTAATTTCTTAATTTCTTAATTTCTTAATTTCTTAATTTCTTAATTTCTTAATTTCTTAATTTCTTAATTTCTTAATTTCTTAATTTCTTAATTTCTTAATTTCTTAATTTCTTAATTTCTTAATTTCTTAATTTCTTAATTTCTTAATTTCTTAATTTCTTAATTTCTTAATTTCTTAATTTCTTAATTTCTTAATTTCTTAATTTCTTAATTTCTTAATTTCTTAATTTCTTAATTTCTTAATTTCTTAATTTCTTAATTTCTTAATTTCTTAATTTCTTAATTTCTTAATTTCTTAATTTCTTAATTTCTTAATTTCTTAATTTCTTAATTTCTTAATTTCTTAATTTCTTAATTTCTTAATTTCTTAATTTCTTAATTTCTTAATTTCTTAATTTCTTAATTTCTTAATTTCTTAATTTCTTAATTTCTTAATTTCTTAATTTCTTAATTTCTTAATTTCTTAATTTCTTAATTTCTTAATTTCTTAATTTCTTAATTTCTTAATTTCTTAATTTCTTAATTTCTTAATTTCTTAATTTCTTAATTTCTTAATTTCTTAATTTCTTAATTTCTTAATTTCTTAATTTCTTAATTTCTTAATTTCTTAATTTCTTAATTTCTTAATTTCTTAATTTCTTAATTTCTTAATTTCTTAATTTCTTAATTTCTTAATTTCTTAATTTCTATATTTCTTAAATCCTAAATTTCTAAATTTCAAGATTTTCAAATTATATCAACAACAATGAAGGTTTCATAAGACACTGTACTGTATCAATGCGCATCTTTGGGTTGCCATTATACGTTTCCAGTATGTTGCTACATCCATTATCCAGTTTCCCATTTCCCAGATACACTCACGCTGTATTGTACTCTACCTAATCTGTTCTTAGTCTGTACGTTGGGAAGAGGGAGTAAACTATAGTCTCAGTTGTCACTTCGTACATCAGGTTACTTCTGTACAACTAGCTCAGCTGAGAGACAATCGAGGTTCAGCACCTCCACCTACAAAAGTAGTGTTAGCTCTCGATCTTCAACATCTTACCCTATTGCATCATATAAAGCTTCTTGCAGTTTTCTCGGGTCGGCACGCCCAAACTCAAGAACACCATTCAACAACCTTTTTACGAATCTGTATGATCCCTACTTCATCACCATCCGGATCTAACCAACACGGCGTTATTTTAGGTTTTCTTTTACCACAATTAAACAATTTTTGTGGACCTGCGCGCTTTATGTTTAACATCCTCTCTCATTGTTTATTGTTTCTACCACTTATAAACATTTGTAGTCCAAGTTCTTTGAGCCCGATCGACACTGCTGGTCTGAATGTAGCGTCTCTTTCAGAGCGCTTGCTGTATCAAAATGGATCTACACTATCAGGTACAACCTCCACATTCACCTCCTAATTTGTCATTCGATCTGTAATGGAGGCCAACTAGTCAACTTATTGCGGTTTTATGATCACAACGACGAGGGACTAAGTATCTGACTCCCTGCATCGACATTTCACCAACTATTAGAGTGATGGTTTTGTGGCGCTATTGACCCGCTAAACATTCGGGGGATCGTTAGTATTCAGAATTGATCGAATTGGCGTTTACTAATCCCTAATCCCCTGATAGCCTCAGCCTAATTCAACGGCGGTTAGGGACTACTTGTTTAATTCTTTGCTGATTTACCTATCGAAAGGCCGTTCATTATCCATCATCTGTAATCCATTGGTAGCCACAAATATCCGGTAGCTGCATCTCGCCCCGACTAGATGTCACTAGTTTGAGATTACAGGTTAGAGGTTAATTGTTAGATTTCAGAGGTCAGAGGTTTGAGGTTAGAGATTAGAGGTTAAAGGTTGTTAGAGGTTAGACATTGAGGTTATATATTTCAGGTGAGAGGTTACAGTTTGGGGATTAAAGGTTAGAGGTTTGCAGTTACAGATTAGTGGTTAGAGGTTGGATATTAGAGGTTAGAGGTGAGAGGTTCGAAGTTTGAAGTTTGAAGTTAAAGGTTATAGGTTTGAGTTGAGGTTACAGTTTAAAGGTTAGAAGTTTGATTTTCTAACACTTAACATCGGGGTTGAATATCCAAGCCTAGACTAAGGGTTAGAGATTAAAGGTTTTATTAAGTAATACAAATTTAAAATACTATTTTGCATGTACAATATTAAATAATGATTATTTTAACAATAACAGCGACTTTATTGACTCAGTATAGCAAATACGAACGTGAACGTGCATAATGAAAAGATGCTTTATCGGGGTTAAGATTTGTTTTTTTTTTACTGACACCACTTGTTAACTTACGTAAGCAGATTTAATAATATATCGAATCATTTATTATTGGTAGTTTTTATTTTCAATACAATTTTCTGTCAATCAACATTTTAAAATCACCGAGCATTGTACCAGACATCCCAATTTTACCTTTTTTTGTCATCTATTTATAAAAATAATATTGTTGTTTAACAGCAAAAACAATTTTGATATTTTTGCATGTGTGGTGTGTAGGTTAAGATGTTGTATCCGGAATTCAAAGAAAATAAGGTTTTTATATATGTTTGCCTATCGGGTCGACACAATAACCCACTCATCCCACCAGTTCAATAAACATAATTTAAATTTTCTCATAACTCAATATTACATTTTTTGTATGTATATTTTGTGGCAACGAAAGCAACGAACCACATAACTTTGTACCTTTTTGTTTTGTTCTGTACCGGATTGGTTTTCTATATTATTTATGTTCGAAAGAAAATTACATTTTTCTTTTGTTTTTATTGGTTTCGTTCGACAAAATCAAATTTGTAGCATTCGCAACACTTTGATCAGTCAAATGTCTGCTTACAATAAAATATATTTAACTATAGAAATAGAAATTTGGATCGATTGGAAAAATCTTTATCCGTGATATATTTGAGTGGGACTGGTGTTATTTATGGCGGTTTGTTAGTATCACAAAGATGTTTGTCGACTATATACTACTGAGAATACTGAAAGTATGTTTCAAGAACTTTCGTTTCAAAATTTTACAACGGCTTCTGAAATTGTGTATCTCTTAGAACAACAAAATTAAACGCTACTACTGATCTAATTGTATTCACTTATCTAAACTAAATGAGAAATCTTGTTGCTCCGAACTTCTTTCCATCTTTCACTGTTGATTGCGTATTTAGCCAACCTGATAACGGGCTGAATATAGCATCAAGTGTTGAGCACGCCTTCAGAAAACCATATTGACAATGTGCGGGACCTCGAGATCGTTCGGTCTTTTCTTATAGCGGGTTACAGAGTATGCATGGATTTGCGCTTTCACTTGTATGGTGATATTAGGTAGTCCAGCCCTGGATCTTTGTAATTAGGGATTTACCTCTAAAATGGATATTATTTTATCGATCGTGAATGTCAGACGTACCTTCCCGTATGTTTGTTGTATTATAGGATGGAAGAGGAATTGCTAAATATTCCACGTAGAAAGTAAGGATCGAGCTCCGATTGCACCTACTCCGCAACGATGTAATTTTCTCATTCCACACGCGGTTTGGTAGACGCCCCGCATTAAAATTCTTTTTGACATTGTAAGATTAAACGCTTTGGCGATGCTGCCTATTAGCTAGGTTTCCGTTTTGAAGATTGCTCCTAGGGTATAATTGACGAAACTCACACAGTATGGCTAGATGGCCGATTGCACAAAACAACGTCTAGAACTGGGAAAAACTCCAGAAACGCTTCACCTCTTCTATTTGTTTGCCTTACTCAGTAGACCACACCACACGCCTTGAAATTTTTGGAACTGTGGAACTGTGATCTTTCGCATTGAAAACTTTATAACCAAAGAATTGAAAGAAGTGCTATATTTGCTCGTTTGGAGTGGCACAACAACTGTAGTTCTGAATTTCATTTACTTTGGCTCGAATATATTCAACGAAACTCTACGATTCTAAAAATGCTTAACCACCGCATGAACAGATAGCAGGCTTGCCGCAATAGTCCCTAGTCTACGCACCATCATCCAAGATTCTATTCTATTTACCTAATATAGCGAGGCCTATGGATTCAATTAATGTATAGTCTGCGATAGGAGTTCCTGGGCCGGTTTGCATTGATTTAAATTTAATTGAAATAATTAATTTTTCTGGTTTCTGCCGGCTTCTCAATTTCTCGTAGTGCAGCATGCACAGAGCGGTCTGATTCTAAAACCTTTTGTGTTGCAGCGGGACTTTGTTGAACTGGAACAAAGGTTAAACAGGTTGTCATTACTTTTTCATTAAGTCTATCTTTGACCAGGGGCGGAATAATGAACGCCGAAAAGTTATAAACGGTATTCAAACTTAATATGGAAAAACAGTAACAATTTGTGGAAACCTTTTTTATTGTGTAGGTTGGAGTCTCCGATTTAAGAATGAAAAACAATTTCGTTCATGTGGCTCCCTCTGCTGGCCATACTGTAAGCCATCCTGTGAGTCCAGTTTTTAAGAACTTTTTCGATGATTTCGGCGCCTGTTTCGCGAATAACCGTGGTCAAATCGCAGCTCCGTGGACACCAATTGACATCTCCAGAACTGCTAATTATTTGGTTATCGAATTAACCAAACAAGAGATCGATTGTCGGACGGTTTGTATGACATGTGGCGCTATCTTGTTGATTCATAGCGTCGATTTGAGGGCATTAAAAGTTGGTCAGCATGGCTCTGTGATCATTGACAGTAACGGCGTTTACAGTAGTGTTTAGAAGAAAAATGGGCCAATTATACCACCACTCCAAAATCCACACCAAACAGTCACTCTTGGTGGTGCATTGGCTTTTCTGCGATTACGTGTTTACATATCCCCCGCGATAGAAATGTTAATTTCTAGCGGTTAATTTGAAAAGACGATTTTTCGGTCAAAATGGATTTCATTATGAAGCTGATCTATCGCCCAATCAGAGAACTGATATCGAAGTGGATGAACATTTGCTTTTAACTTATGAGTCATCTGGACCTTGTAGGTAAATAATCCGAGGTCTTTGTGTTACTATGTGACGTAAAATAACGTATAGTAGTCACGAAAATGTTGGACCTCGAGATGTTTACAAATTTATCATTTGCTATATCACCAAATATCACCAAATTTCCAACATCACCAAAAAAGTGGTTTTAAAAAAGTTTAGCAGAGTAAAAGTTTGGGGCCTCTCTACAACCCAAACGAAACAACTGAATAGGATGAAACTTTATACATAAGCATTTTTCGTAAATTAGAAGATTTTTGACTGTAATCGGAAGTGTCAGCTTCCATTTACTTTTTTGTTTTTAGCAAATATTTCGAAAATTAAATGATTTACAAGAAAAACAATTAAAAAACTAAAAGATTCTAAAACAAATTTACAACAATACCAGCCCTGATCATTTTCAAATATTAAAGTCGAGTTTTGATATTTAAGTTTAAAATACATAGCTTGTAAAAACTGTAAAAAATATTTAGAAAAAACATAGTGTACCAATTATATCGTGTATAAAATATTGTATTAAGGAAAAAAAATTAGAAATGAAAATTTAATTTTTGTCGAAAACTACCAAATTGGTTATATATCTAAGGCGAAGGACGCCCAACATTTTTTTTGGTGGTCTATCAAGGCCAAACCTGCGATATCGGTGAAAAGCACCTCAACTTATTTTGACAGCTAATCTAGCCCAATACAGTTATCGGCGGGTGGGCCGCGACGGTTATACGGTTCATGACGGGAAGTCGCCCAACGGTCCGAGCGTGGCGCCTGTGGCATGACGGGACCAAGGTCGCAACCTGGAGGTACGGTATGATTTTTGTTTATTAGTTTTAAGTTAGTAATTTCTTTTTGATCTATTGTTTCTTTAAAATTCCTATTTTTTCGGTTTTTAAAATTTCCAATTTTTCTTTCAAATTTTCGATTTTTTTTTTGCTTTGTTTGTTTGTAATCGAGTACTCTAGTTATGATGTTTGTACACGCGACTGGGACCATACATTGGTCTCGCTAATTGGATTATTCTCCTTCAGCGACCGACCTTGTTTCGTCTTTTTCCTTTCATTTTTGCTTTTTGGCTTATTGAATAAAAATTTGCTCTGCGCGTACTTCTGCATTAGGATGATTATTTTTTATCTTCGTTTTTTTTCTTGGTTGTTTTCCCTTCATAATACATAAAAATTATTAATAAAATGAATTATTAAATTTTGAGACTCCATTCTATGTTGGTTCCCTAGGTACAGCTGAGCTTGCCACTCTCCTTCATCCCCTTGGCAGGACATCCACAGCGTTGGAGTGGTGAGTTCAGTGAATGTGTCGCCCATTGGAGGGCGACCGTAAAATTCAGCGGTCTTCGATTCGTTGAGGTCTCTCCGGCATAGAGAGGCTTAGTCAGATAGGGGGACGTCCTTACCCTCTAATGCTGCTTCGTTGCAGCTGAGTATCGGCCTTTCGGGGTCGATGGGTCATTCAGGGGGGGGGTCTCTTCCGCAGACTGGGTACTTCTCACTCGGGGAATTCTCGGGGAGAATTATTCTACTATGTTCCTCAAGTTTCATCCGACAAATTTCGGCGGAACATCCGGTTTTTTTTATTTGTTTGCATTTTTTTTTTAATTTCTGTAAACAGAACCCAATACCCTGAGTATTAGCCGGCAAAATCACTGTGTGTGAGGCCGATGACTAGTTGAAATCTGCGGGTGGCCGGCTGAGAGCGTCCGTAACACTACACTGAGAAAAATTGTACCTTAAAAATAAATAATTTGATCTTAACTTCAAAGGATTTACGACTATGGATTTTGCGCAAAACATTCATGGGTTTTAACCTTAAGAATTCGAATACTTTAATTTCAATTTTTTTTATAGAGTTTGTTTTAATGTTTTCCGGATTTTACAACAAAGTTTATAAGTATTTATTCCAAGATATAATTTTCAGTATAAAATAATTAAAATTAAAGGATTTGTATCGTTTGTTTCAAACGATCTAAAAAATATCATAAAAGGATTTCAGTCTTTATTTCAAATAATGTTAACCAATAGATACAAAAGTTTCAATCGTTTACCTTAAAGAATTAAAATGTTTTGAATTTAATTCATATCATGCTTTAATTTAAGGAATTTTTAAAGGGACAAAAATTTTGTTCTTTCAAGGTGAGATATTAATTAACCATAATTAATAAAATGCAAAAATGTTTGTTTGAAATTCTTTTATTTAAATATTGTTAATATTAAAATTAATAGTTTTTATAAAATCAAATAAACAGAAACATAATTATAATAATAATATAATAAATTCATTAACATATAAAATATATCTTAGTATCACAATAATTATATTACTCTCCGACACATTATAGTATATAAAAAGAGTATAGCGCAACATGTTGTCAAAGATTATAGTGATTTAGTTCTAACAACCTTTTGTCCCGTACTTAAATAACACGAATTAACTGGTACACTATCTATATTAAAGAAACTAATTAATTTTAAATCTGTTGAAGGTTCTCCAATTTCGTAACAATGGAAGTGTGAGTTAAAAATGACATTAATAAAATAATTACAGACCGTGAAATAATTATTTTCAACAATTAATATATCTCGTATCTCATAGATAATTTTAGTATCCATTTTAAGGAAAAAATATCCTACTTTAAATTTGGTTCCACGGAAAATTAGACTGTTTGTGTATTGTTTAATGTTTTCCAAATTAGTAAACAGGTAAGAGTACTTGCTATCTCTATTTTGACAACAAAATAATTTATCTGTTAACTCAAATTCATTTTGGAAAAATTCGTTTGAAATTAAAAGCTTAGAAAATTTCAAAGAAGCTTTTATTGATAATGTAAGAGGGATGTTGAGGCGCGATGTAATATTTCGTGCATATTGCTTATGTTTTTGATGTTCCGCTTCAAAACGGAAACACCAAAAAAATTTTAACGGACCATATTTCCGAATAATTGTTGGATAATGAACGAGGAAGTGATATTTGGGCTTAAGCTTTACGTTAAATAGCTGTACATAAAGCGTATTATGCTGTCTAATTAAAGTTTCCATTTCTTTTAAATTGTTTTCATTGTACTGACACTGAACACACATATCAATTAATTTAATAAAAATAAGTAGAAATTTGTAAACTTCGTCAGTGGAAGGTATGTCAGAACCAATTATTAATGGCAAGAAATTGTACAAAGTCCACATTTCTCTCCCAGTCATTTTAAAATTTCCAGTTTTTATATGATTAGTTTGAATAGGTTCACTTACGTTACCAATTTCTATTTCACCGTAGTTAAACATTTGTTTTTTATAATTAAAATTTTCGAGAGTTATATATTTCATTTGATAAATAAAGTACTCCAATATACTTCGAAGATTATATTTGCAAATTCCCAAAAACAGGTCATGCATAATATCACATGCGACATTATCTGTGATATGGAATGATGGAATTTCATTAAAAATAGAGTTCTCCTTAATTCCTGTTTCCTGAATATTCGACAAGGCTAAGTCACTATTAACATTTTCTTTATTTCTTAAAAAATTGGGAAACTCTGTTACATCAGTTTGAGTTTGTTGTTTATTTCGTTTGCAAAATCGACAAAAATAAGATGCATTAAAGGACGATGTATATCCTAAAATAGTATTTAATCCCAAGTTATCGCCTAGAATTTGTCCCAAAACAAAATGTACTTGAATAGTTGAATTTTTTGTTTTCAATTCTAAACCATCTTTTTCTATTGATTTTACTATATCAATTAATGGTTTGAGAGAATGGTTATTTCCAAATTCCTTCATATCTCTAGATTTTACAAACCCAGCAACGAAAATATTGTTTAATTTTGAGGTTTGAAATTGAGGTATAGTTGGGAAGGTGTAGTAGATTCCACATATTGAGTGTTTACCGGAATGAGAACTTAGAGGATCATTTACCTCAAAATCATCAAAGTAAAGGTTAAAAGGGATAACAGTTTTCATTCCAAACTGTGATTTTTTTTCTTTCCACAAGGTACCAGTGATGCAATTATTAAGTTGGTTTTCTGAGATTAATAGTTTCATATTATTTAATGTTTGTTCCAATATATCATCAGTTTCGAAATATTTTCTGATTTGAAATTTTATATCAAGGAAACATACCTCAACTTTACTGTTATCTAAGGATGGTACCCCATTAACAAAAACTTCAACTAGTTCATTATTTATTAAAAATGAATTTGGTTTAGAATATAAACCCAAATGTTCCATGTGTTTGAAAAACTTATATTCAGTACTTATATGATCGAATGGTTTATTTAAGAAGTTTAAAATACTATTAAATTCTGTGTGCAAATTTTCAGGTAATTGAGTTGAAAATGGTAATAAACATGAACTGATAGGTTTGATGAGATTCTCAGTAATTGAATTTTGGATGGAAAATACCATATTTCTTGGTAATGTCTTTTCGCTATGCAAATTTAGAGTGAACGAAAGCATAGACCGTTGTAAACGTTCAATTGATTTTTCAAAATTTTGTTCAAATAAAGTTGAATTTAATTTATTAACATCAATATGTGTTGAAGAAGTTTGTGTTACGTCAAGAAGTTCAGTAAGATTTGGGTTAGGTACGTTTGATATCAAAGGTTCTGTTATATTATTATTAGAAACATCACGCGCCTCCTGTATATGTGGTTTAATAAATACGTGTTTTTTTAAGTGATTTTTATACTTGTAAATATTTTGGAATATCTGATTACAGTTATCTTGGGCGCACTTAAATTGATATAAAGACGGTGTCCCATGAAAGCATTGTAAATGTTGCACTAACTCTTTTATACTATTAAAACATAAATTACATAAAAAACAATGAAGCATTTTTATTTATAAATTCAATCAAAAATATTTATCTTCAAAAATGCAATTAAAAAATAAATTAAGTTCTATACGGAATTCTATTTAAAAAGTTGAACAAACTTTTTAATTTTAGTTTGTTTAGAGTCAATTTCAAAAAAGTACTCTTGCAAGAAGTACCAGACGTCTCTACTTATTACGGAATATTCTATATTAAAAATAAATGAAAGCTTAATAAGGATATTGAGGCACTTACGAAATGAGCCACATTTATATTTTATGTCCTCATAAATAATAAAAATATCTTCGATGCTTTCCCATTTTCGTCCCACAACAACTATTTTGGGTTGTATTGTTCCAATTTTTGTTTTTATTTCCTCCAGTTTTGAGCTCAGTTCATTTAAATTTGTAATAAAAACGACAAAATCCTCCTGGGCGTCTGATATTGTCGGTTTTAATATCCGGCTAATCCTTTTTGGCTGGATTATTGCATGTAAAAGAAAACACACAATAATGTCTCTGATATCTATGTGAAATAAAACATATTCTTTAATTATCTATCGTAAAAAAATTATAAAACTACTCGTATTAAATACTTACTTTCATCTAAATGCTCTTTTTCGTTTAATTGTTGAAAGAGTAATAGATTATTTTTATCTTTGATTTCTTGATGAAAGATTTTTGATTGGCATATATTAGAAAAGTCGTCAAATTTCTCCAATAATTTGTTAAAATTCGTCGGGTATTCGATGTCAAAATCTATGTCAATCTGAAATATAATAAAAACGAAATTTATTAGAAATTATTTTTATATTTCTCATAATGAACCATAGCAATATTTCCGATTTTTTAACAAGAGAATTAGTAAACTTGTCGTTTTTATTTAAATTATTTGTTAGATATAACTTTGAACTTTGTCAGATGGACATTTGTTTCGATTTGCTTACGATAGGAATAAAATTGAGAAATAGGCTAATTTTTAATAAATTTAAATAAAAACAATACCAACTGATATCCTAAGTAATGCTTGTATAACGGCCACTCTTCCAAAAATTCGGTAATGTTGTTATTGGATGATAATTTAAATGATGCTATTCGATCTCGAGATGTTTCTCTCCATTTGTCACACACCAAATCCCATGGTTCAAAGTTGTATTTCAGCCATTGTTTGTTCTTCAAAAAGTCTATAAGAAAATATTTGAAATAATGATAAATATTCTGAAGTTATTGTTGTTATGTTGTGTTATGTTAAAGTGGCTGCTACTGCTCACTTAGACAGGTGATAATCCGTTATGATACCATATTTTACGACTATAGGTCCGAGCTAATCTACATGTGCAAATTGCATTGACATGCTAGCCTATAGTTCTGATCTGAAAGCTTGACACTATTCTATGAGTTATGCATCACAGGAAAGGTTTATAGATGTTACTATCAAATCGATCTTAATCACATAATTTCCTTTTAGATCCCGTGACTATTAAGATTCGAACTCGGCACCTTCTGATCCAAAGGCAGAGCACTAACCACTGTAATGTTAATTAATCAAAAACATAGTTACCAGACGAGAAGGAGTTGGGAGTAGATGGTGCAGAAACTCTTTCTGTTGTTGATGTGGATGTTCGTTTAAGTTTTAGAAATTTGGTTCCAAAACAGGCATTACTGTAACGATCGTATAATTTTCCAGCTGGTTTTTTTTTTCCTTGGCGGGGAACATAATAATCCGTCTGCACATGATAAATAAATGTAAATAAATAATGAAGTACATATTCAAATCTACAAAATTAGTGAAATTATACCGAATATTCTGTGATAAAAATATCGGAGATATTTTGTGATAAAGTTTTAAAATCCGATCCAGTTAGTTTGTGATTTTTACTCATAAAATGGTCTATTATTGTATGTACCATATATTGTCTATGTTTGTTATCAAGACATTTGTTTTTATCATAATGATTTATAACTAATTGCCCTTTGATCGTGGTTCTCAAAATTTGCAGTATATCATAGGGCTCTCGAACACATTCTTGACTTTAAAATAATAATTGGATAATTTAAGATTTTAAAACATAAAATAATAATGTAATTTACCGATTATCTTGAAGCATTGATACGCCTGGTACTGGACTAGGTAAAGAAGATTGTTCGTTCATCCATTTTAAAACTTTGCTGTTAAGTGATCTCGTCTCATCCGAAGCAGTTAATGGATTGTTCTAAATGAAATATTTAGATATTTATTATGTACGTCCACATTAAGAATCTTTTTTTGCATAAAATAACAACAAATATTTACCGTTTCATTACGCCACTTTCGTAATCCAGCTTTAAAAACGATTTTCTCTCCTTTTGGATAATTTTCAAAAAGTTCGTCGATACCATCCAAATCCATTACTTCCAATGTTTTAATGGTACATTCGTGCGTATCTGATAAGAAGGAGACAGTTTTTTGTGACACGCCCCAAGATGATATTAAATTTCGGAATTCAATGATTTTTGATAATTCATCGTTGGGAGTAATTAAAGTTATTGTCGAGAACAAACCATCGTTTTCATCCAATATATTATCATTAGACTCATTGACATTATCACACAAAACTGTATCAGCATCGGCGGAAGTAGCATTATTATTTTCATGTACAATATTGATTAAATTTTCATTGTCATTGTCACATATGCGAAAATTATCGTTCGTTGTACTAGCAATATTAGATTCCATTTTTTGGTGGTTTATTAATTTCAATGTGTAGCAACACTACAAAATATACGCGTTGGTTTTACTCAGACATTTTTTTAAGCTGAACACTTTTTACACAACACAACAACTTCTTGTAATATACATACATACCTCGAAATATTACTGCAAAACACTGTGTATAACACTGTATATTATACTAAAAATATGTACTTTAATTATTTTATAATTGTTCACTGTAATTTTTTTATAAATTTTTCACAATTTTAGTTACAACTTCTAATGAATTTGTTGCATATTCTGCGGAATTGTACGATAAATTAAAAAATGTGCTCGCCTAACAGTAAATTACAAAACAAGTATAAAAATCATTTAAAACAAAACCAAATATCTTTGTTTTAAAGGATTTCTTGTTTTTTCAGCTATAATTATCATTTGATTTAAAAGATTTTTATCCTTTTAAATATCATAATGCAAAATAATTTATGTTAAAATATAAAAACAATTGAACCAAAGGATTTTATTATTAACGCTGATATTTTCGAACATATTGCTGTTAATATGAAACAAAGAATTTATTTGTTTTGAAACAAATGGAAAATTCCACTAAATTTTCTTTGAGTTAAAGGATATTAATATAAAGACGTTATTTCTTTGAAACAAAATCCCAATTTTTTCTCAGTGTACCTATTCGCATTCCTCAAAAAAAATACTCCAGGGAAGGAGATTTGTCAAAAGAGATGTTTATTATGAGGCCAAATATAAATTGTTTTATAAAAAAAGCACGTAATGTTGCGACGTGAAATTTCTCAGTTAGATGTTGTTAGATTGGAAGTTAGGATAACAAGGTTATTTACAGCATGTTTGACTACTAGGTCTGAATTAAGGTAAGCGAACCAGTCGTATTAAGACTGATGCCGAGTACAAATGTTGAATATTAGTATCCAAATAACAAAATCTAAGCTATAGAGTGTGCGGGTCACCCTCGATGTTTCTGTGACTAACATCCTTTTTTAGTATCAACCTTGTTTGTCGAGCATGAAGATGCAGTATCTGGGCTCGCATAATTTTAGATCTAACTTCCACTCAGATATAACTTGGTATTTGGTTGTAGATGTAAGGAATGTACTATAGAATCGCCATTGTGGCAGTGGTAGAATAACACAATTATTTATTTCTACCAATAATCCACCACCTAACATTCGAATTTTAGTTGGGTGAAAAAAAGGAAGATTTGTCCTAAGGAGGATTTATTATGCATAGACATTACCGGGATCGGACGAGAAAAGGTTTTCTCGTAATGAAGGTTTTATTTTTAAATACATAAATCTTAATATCATTTATATTTTCGAAAATGCGATGAAAACAATTTTAAATTCAAATATTCTTACTCGTATATATTTCATGTAACGTTGTTTAATTTTTAGATCTAATTTCTTTCGATGATTTGTTTTAGCATATAGTAAATATAAAAGCCTCTTTGGGCTGAATCTGACTAAGTTAACATACGTATTTGTTGTATGTTTTGAAATCCATTTTAGTTCAATTTTTATTCCATCAATAAAATATCCGGATTATAATATCGTTTCGCTTCAAAAATATGTACTACAGAAAAATTCCATATTAAAGATTTGCTAGAAAGGCTTGGAGGACAAAGAAGTTAAATGACCTCTAAGTGTTCAATAAATGTTACCATAGCTTTGTAATTTCCA
Source organism: Nephrotoma flavescens (assembly GCA_932526605.1). Taxonomy (NCBI): domain Eukaryota; kingdom Metazoa; phylum Arthropoda; class Insecta; order Diptera; family Tipulidae; genus Nephrotoma; species Nephrotoma flavescens. Next base: position 72,115,123 of record OW052221.1, read on the forward strand.
ACTGTGCCTAAATTTGATTGGGGTGTGTTTTCGAAATGAACAAAATACTTCACCTTAAAATCAATATTTGTTTATCTATAGAGTAAGACGGCAAACAACCGGATATATTTAGTAAATAATAAAATTTTGGGCTATTTTTGGTTTTCAACCGAAACATTAATTTTCGTTATGGCTATGTCAACAATTCGAGAATAGTATAAAACCAATTAAATAAAGATGTTTTTCTTTAAATATTTCTACCTTTTCCTACCATCGTTGCGTCATCCTCTATAGTACCTACTTTAATTTAGAAAGAAATGCTTCGATTACCTATAGCACCCCAGCCCTTAAGATAAATAATATTGTTATTATTATAAATATATGTATGGATATGGAAGTATCTTTTCTAGGTTTATTTTATATACATATGTATATTGTTTGTGCTAAAAGACATGTTTAAAGATAATATTTTCGTCACAAATATACAAGAAGAAAAATTGGTTATAAACCTCAAAGTAAATAAATTTGTGCAAAAACTTGGATAAATATCAAAATTATGTTTACTAGGTAGGTATATAGATATATACCTAGAGCTACAACATAAAATTGTAAATAAATATTACAGTGTTCAACCACACCTTTACGGTGTATACCGAGTAAACATATAGTTACAGAAGACAACATTATATTTTGATACACCGCATCTACCAGTCCCACAAACCTACAGGTGTTGTAATATCTGAAAACAGTAGGTGTTTTAATAATATTATATAATAAATATTTATCTGGAAAAATGTGAAAATGTAAGACAATTTTTGTCGATACACGAGATATAAAAGTTTATTACGTGCAGAACTCAAGAAAGTGGCATAAGCATAATTTACCCGCATTTATACAAAAAATCGTCCTATATTAAAACGTTTATCACCATTTAACAATTAAAGTTAGGCAAAATGAATTGAAATTATTAATAAACTAAAGCGTTGCCACTTAATTCAGATGGGCTAGGATTAAGCTAATTATAGGCGAAACAGTAACAATTTATTTCGATACGTTTCTAAAATATGAAAACAAAATGTGGTATATGGTTTAATGTGGGTTGTTGCAAACTTAATCAAATTTTTATATTACACGGTCTCATACCTTGATGACACTGTTTATTCAAAATGTGTTGATCTTAACTTACTTTATATGAAAACCACAAATAAAGAGTTTATAAACTAGAAAAACTATTTTTTTGTGTCAAAATGATGTATTTCTTCAATATTACACTTGAAGGATTAATAATTTCTGTAGGGATCTAGATCAGTAATTCACAACGCAGGGCACTTTTCTTGTTTTCCAACACCCCATAGTTAAACAGCACTTAAGGAATACAACTTTTAGAATTCCTTATTACCCAGCGCAAGTAATAAAGATATACAAATTCAATAATACAATGCGGGTAATATAATTATTATATTATTCAGAAAATTTATATAAATGTTTTATTTAATAAGTTTAATAAAGAGTTTTAATTCGTGTTTTATGTAATCTGAACAATAACCACTCGCCATGTTTTAGCGACGAAGTCCCAAACAAGAGGACCAAATAATTTTTATAATTTTTTTTATCTTTTTTTTCTGTTTCTTGTTTGTTGTTTGTTTTTTAATTTGGGTCCGTTCAGTGACTTCATCACACCTTCCCCCTTAAGACAAAAGATTATCCTTTTCGGAGGAGTATTTTTTGTTGAAAAATTAACATGGTGTGAGGCAAGGCCCCTAAGATTATTACCCCTATTTCCCTAGTCGCATCACTTCAAGTGACGTGACTGCTCATTTTCCTGGTTACTAGATCATTAAATCGAAATTTACAAAATAATTGTTCAATAAAGTCTTTCTGGCTGTTTTTTAAATCTTAGTATGCTGCTTAATAAAAATTTCCTATCGACTGCTATCACTCGAAATGACAATTTCTATCACTTGAAATTTTGACGTGACAAATAAATAAAAAAATTTCAAACTAATAAAGCGAACTAAGATTTAGAAAATTTTCATTGAGAGTTTTATACAAAATTATTTATTAAATTTTGATTTTGAAATCTAGTAACCAGGAGGATCCATAGTCACGTCTGTCGCGTTTTTTCTTCGAACTAGCTGTCCAGAACAAAGAAAAACAATTGGTAAAATACTGGGAAATTTTTTAGAACTAACTTGTAGCTAACTTCAAGTCAATATTTTGACATCGCCAGTATTGTTTGTTTACGCTTGTGTCATATTTATTTATTTCATGAAGAGTAATACATTTTATATTTATACGACGAAATTCGAACAATAAAAATGAACGTAGAGGTAATTTTGTGTATCTGTAGTATATAATAGTATACAATGTATAAAACAGTTAATAAATAAAATATTTGTAGTATTTTGTAGATCAGTTTACGAGCGATAATGAGGACACGGAAGATGTAGATATGCTGTTCACATCAGAATCAGATACAGATTCATCAAACGATGAGGAGCATGAATCGCATTATAAAGTTTCAAACTTTATTAATACTATAGAAAGCTACAGTGAGATGGGCTTTAAATCGCATTTTAGATTAAACAGATCAACTGTGTTAGATTTGATTGGTAATTTTTTCATTGCATTTATTAAAGAAAAATTTAACAAATTAATATGCTGTTCTTTTCTTTTAGTCAAATACACAGAAATTACAGATCCACATAGTTTTAAGTTAGACCCTAAATTAGACATTTATATATTTTTAAGGTATATAAGTAATACTATAACATTTCGGCAGCTTGGTAACCTCTTTGGGGTGGCGAAATCAACAGCATGGAATGTTGTAGTGCGGGCATCGCAGTTTTTTGTTGATAATGGTATATCTTTTTTATTATTATAATAATTTATAAAATTTTTATTATAATATAATTAAATTTATAGGTCGAGAATATTTAAAATGGCCGTCATTGGAGGAGAGAAATTTAATTTCGGCAAAATTGGAGGAAATGAAAAAACTTCCAAACATAATAGGAATAATTGATGGAACCCACATAAAAATTAAGATGCCACATGACCATAGCGTATATTACTATAATCGGAAGAAATATTTTAGCATCTCAATGCAAGTAATTGTAGATGCTAAAAAAAAATCATTGATGTCTATTGTGGGGAACCTGGTTCCTACCATGATGCAAGAGTTTTAAGGCGCAGCACTATATTTAAAGAGATCGATGAGAATATGGGTAATTATTTTCAACGAAATCAGTTCATATTAGGGGACAGCGCTTATCCTGCTAAGGAATGGCTATAGTTCCGCCATTTAAAGACAACGGGGTATTAACAGATGGCCTGCGTAATTTTAATAAAATTCACTCGTCAACTCGAGTATTGGTCGAAAACGCTATTGGGCTATTAAAAAACCATTTTCGGAGGCTTCTGCATTTCACAGAAACTATAGATTTAACATTTTTAACTCGCATAGTTTATTCGGCTTGTGTTTTACACAATATTTGTTTGGCTCAAAATGACGTTTTTGTGTTTGATGAATTTATCCAGGAGCCAGATATAAAGGAGATAGAAGACGCACATGTATCATCAAGAACTGAACAACATGACAGACGTGAAAGACTGTACACGGAACTTATAGAAAAACATATAATTTAATTCAATCAGTTCATTTAATTCATTACATTGTATAATAAAACTAAAATTTAAACTAAAATACTATAATAAAACTAAAAATATTAAAATGAATTTAATTTACTCCGAATCGGAAATTAGATACTCTACGTTTGTAAATATTTCATCATTTTCGGAGATGATGTGCTGCGGTAAAGTTGTTGTTGGTTGATGTTGGCTCCTCAATACATTCATCATCTCGGTGTGCCTTTTATTTCGCTCTTCGTTGAGGAATAGCAAAAGCTTTTTTTTTCCTCAAATAATTTAAATTTGTGGTCATTTTTTTGTTTGCGTTTTGGTGGGGCATCTATGGGAGAAACATTAGAGATGGGGTTGTTGGACGGGGAACGTGTATATGGGGTAGGATTATGGGTTCTATTGGAAGTGGATGATGGAAGGCTTATTATGGTGGACGTTATATGAGAACAACCAGTAAGTGGTTTGTCTCCAAATATCTCGTCCAATTCCTTCTCAAAAGGAATGATACTCGGAGACGCACCAGTCCGCTTCTTGTTATCTTTCCCACATTTGTAGGCTCGCAACAAAGCCTTCATTTTATTCTCCAGCTGGCTGCTTGTTACTGGTGATTTCTAAAACAAAAATAAATTATAATTAAAATACATTAATTCCAATTCTTAATTTTGGAACTACTTACAATTACGTTCATGGAGAGTAAATCCTCCAGAGTATTTGAAAACGCATATTTTTTTTGCGATGGTTTTCAAATTCGGCTTTTTTTGCAAGAAAGCCCGGGTTTCTTCATCAAATCAAGCCCGTCGTGATCTGTAAAAAATAAATATCTTAAATATTGTTCAACCGGTTGATGTTTATTTGCATCAGGATTTTACCCAAAGTCGGCCTCTTTCTCCATTTCGATAGATATTTTTATTTATTTTAAAATATGAAAAACGAATTAATGTAAATTTTTTGTTTCTTATACATGTGTAATATATATGACATCTAAAAATAAACATACATGAAGATAGTGTTAATTCTAAAAATAGTACTAAAAATGTCCCATTGTTTATTTCCCTCACCTACTCGCTACAATTCTGAACTGCTCTCGATAAAACCATAGATTTGTTGCGAACTGGTAAAAATAAATTTAATTTGACAATTTTAAAGAGATTAATTAAAATGTGTGAGTAAACGATAAATACTTCACGTGTAAGCAATCAAAATTGAAATAATTTTAATTTGAACGAAAAAATATAAATCAAAAAATCGCTGTCCTGGACAGTTGTCCGAAGAAAAAACGCGACTGTCGCTTGAAGTGATACGTCTAAGGGAATTGAGCTGATAAACAAATATTTAATTTTTCGTAACTATAATTTTAACCACTTGAGTGATTTGTCCGCGCGTGACTCGGGCGCGTACTTCGATTGGTTTTTGGTTTGCAAAGCTTGTTTTGTGACTTGAAAAAAAAATTGAAAACAAAAAAAAAACATTGTATGTATTCAAATTACTTGGTAATTATTTTCTAAAGGAATGTAAAATAAAACATGACAATTTATGGACACACTTTCTCGAAAGAAGCCGTCACTTAAGTGGTTAAAATGAGATATTTCATATTATTTGTTTATATATTTCATCTTGTTTTTTTTTAAATTAATTGTAATATAAAATTTTATAAAGTAGTCATAAAATTAGCATAAATACTACATACTAGGATATATACATATTTTCATTTTGCAACATTTAATTATTCATGAACAGAATTTTAGTGAATATAGATAGTTGCATCAACTTGATTTATAATTTGTTAAATTTTTGGAAAGGATTTTGGCAATGCATGGTATACATATTTATTTAAATAATTTTATTCAATTATTGGGGTAACAGGGATAATATTGCTAAGATATCAAAACTACTGAATTTTAAAGAACAGAGTACTAAATTTAATTTTAAAGTACTTTCCTCACATTTACCTACTTCACCAATAATTGACTAACTAACCAAGCAAATTTCAAGACAATTTCAATTCAGTTTGTTTTGACGCACATCAACACTATTAATTTATTTATTTGTTATAAGACTATTAATTTATTTATTTGTTAGAAGTAGCCTTTTTGAAAAGAAGTAATTAACCAGAATATAAATGGAAGAGTGATCATCGTGGTCTTAATTAGTTTCAACAAGAGCATTAAAACTGCATCAATACTAACGCTCGATTTTATTTGAGAAATTGAACTGCATCTGTTTATTAGATAGAAATTAAAATTAAGCAGGTCAAGCATCTCTATACCATTAGCATCATTAATATTTCTAAATCTGGAACGTCGGACTGGAAAGAGGTTGCGTTAAGTTAAGTTCCACGAAATTATTAGATTACTTTGAACACATTAAACTATAATTTTTATAATTTTTGCGTAGGTGGTTTTGAAATAGGAATAAAAAATATTACGAATTTAGTGTTTGCTTACACCGTAAAATGCGTCAAAATTTTTCCGCAAAATCTGCTCCGAAATGGAGCCAGTCGACATCCATTCTAACAATCACATAGCATTTTGAAATAAACTTTCAGTCAAAGATAAAAAAGAGGAACAAAAAATATAATGAGATGAGGTTTGTTTACCAAATAGAACGATTTTGCTGGTTGGTTCCAATCTCCTTCAATATTCTCCGTAAGTTTTTTTTTTTAAATTTGACGCAAGTATTTTAAATTTGACGCAGTGACGCAGGACTCCACCTTGAAGTTATTACAGACTTTTATCCCACGCTTTTTTAAAAAGAATACCACTAGCAGCGTAAGTGTTAAAAAGCTCATCCTAGATTTTTCACTTTTATATAATACGTATTTCTCCTACCACGATTTTCTTTTTCAACTCCTCTGGAAGAAATAAATTACTGTTCGACAGATTTTTCAGTAGGATTGTGTTCTGAACCTTTATGAATATCTCGAGCCCAAGTGATGGGTTACGTTGGTCGTGCAAGTAACCATTATTCAAATGTGCGTGACACGGAAAACGTATTTTTTCTTTGAGAGATGAAAAAGTTGTACTTCCAAAGGAATTAAAGGATCCGCAGATTTGCTAATTTTTATAAATTCTAGTCTCTTATGGCCATCCATCGTACGAGTGTGACGCTCCGCTAATCGTGGGAATGACCGCTATGTAAATTTGAGCGTCAATTACACGACATTGTACGAGTTTGCGCCGTGAAAATTAGTCTGCGATGGGTAGTTTCTGTACTCTGTTGGCCAATTTATGATGACAAATGTAGTTCCACTGATTGTGAAAGTTCTCAATATTCGAATATACGTGACATGAGAAATGTATTTGTTCCGTTGAAAAATAGCAAAATTCTACTGCCTAACGATTTAAACGGTCCGCAGATTTGTTGTTTTATATAAGAGACTCATATGGTCATCTATAAAAACTGCCCATCTATAGATCTATATGAACCTGCTATCTATTTATTTATTTCTAAAGAAATCCATTCTGTGGGTACATTTATGATTTCAGATTAAAACCGCATAATCAGTTTAAAAGAATAATTAAATTAAAAATAAAAATTTAAAAAAGGTTAAATCAAAACAAATTAAACAAAAATTAGAAATAAATTTTTAATTAACAGTAACAATTTGAAAAATCAATCTTCATGATTTTTTTGAAGTTATCCTTTGATAAATTAAAGTCCAATTGGTCATCAATGAGACAACCATGTCAAATTTACATAGCGTGAATTCCTACGACAAACGCATTGTCTTTGACCGTACATGGCCATTGGAGTATAGAACTTGTCAAAATTAGCAGATTTAAAAGAGGGGGGGGGGGGCGGTAGAATTATTTTTATTTTTCAACGGTACAAGTGCATTTCCAGGGTCAAATTTATTTGAATTGTGGTGATTCCGATGATCTACGGAGTTTGTTACTTGGGCTTGAGACAGTCAAAAGAGTGCAGTACACAATCCAAAATATTGCTTTGAATGGGAATAACGATGAAAGCCCGATAGAACCAAAATACTCTAGTTTGCAAACAAATTTACCCCTTCACATGTTGTGTGTTCCCCTGTGCAATAAAAAAATGTTTATTTTGACGCAGAGATACAAACTCATGATTAAATTTTTATTTTAGATTTTACATTTTTGTCCAATTAGGAAAATTTTGCTTATTATTTTTTTGATATTTACTTTTTTTTACAAAAATTAAAATTTTGTTTTGTGTGTTCGTTTTAGAGAAATAAAAAACAACGATAATCCTCTTACTTCATTGCGAAGTGTGTCTAATTTTCCCAGCAAAGCACTGACTGAGGGCATTGAAAGAGAGTGATACTAGCCAATCAAAACGTTTTCTTTGGAAACAAACTCCCCCTTCATATTTCCTTCGTTCCCCTTTAAATTAAAATATGCTTGTTTCGACAAATTTTGTCGCAGGGATGCCAATTCACAAAACAAGAATTGTAAAACTTTTGTGATTGTTAGGACAAGTCTCAGCCAAAAATTCGACTTTAGCGATAACTGAAAAAATAAAAAAATTACGATATTTATATGTAATTTCGCCACGCTAAGAACTAAAATAATTTAGTTAGGCGTAACTGTGAAAATTTAGTTAGAGCAGACCTTCTAGAATGCAAGCTCTGTGTCGCAACAAGGATAATCTACCAGACTTTAGGTCCAATTCAACAGACTCAAATGGGAATATAAATTAATATTTAATGAGATAATTATTTTTATTGGTCCATTTTGGCAAATGTCACCCGCATCTTTTAGGCAAATGGATTAAACTATTGATACTTACCCACCCCTTCACGTGATTTGACATAAGCGTTACAAGTATTTAATTAATCAGGTTTATTAGATTTATTAGTTGGATTTTACACTTATAACTTCTTATCCAATAACAGACTAATGATTTACAGAGATCCATAAGAAAGTGTTGCATTTTGCTCGGTGATTTTACAAAATTTTGCGCTTGACTCAAAATATTAAGATCAAGCTAGTACAGGGTGGCCTATCTAACGTTTGCAATTTAATTTGGCTCTAATTCTTGGCAACGCTCCCTATTGACTGTTTGGGGGGCTTTCGCCCATTTTCGTAAAAAATGGAGCAACGATGCCACCGGTGACCAACAGTCATTCGTTGTGGATGCATCGACGAAAAGATGATTTTTCGGTAAAAATTCTCATTTTCTTCTAAGCGTTCCACATCCCAATTAGCGAACCACACGATGGCGAGTTGATGTTGATAAATGTTCAGACACATTCTGAGCAACAGCTGCAATGTTCTCGGCTGTACGCGCTGATAATGTACATGCATGTGTTGGTTTATCCACAAATTGCGTTGTAGGGATTTCATTTCTACTGAATCTTCCACGTATATTTCTTACAGTTTGGTTAGAAGACTCACCACTTTGAAAGTAAGTTTTCAATATTTCCCAATTTTGTTCAAGCGTAAAGCGACCCATTTCATAAATGTCAAACAATAAACTAATTGTCTGTCATAAAACGAATATCGTGTGTTGCCACAATCCAAGTAACCGATAGTTGAAAATGCAAACGCTAGATGCACTGAAGAGGAATGTTTAGGTTGCGTTGATAAAAATTTTAATTCTGATTTTAAGTATATTACTATATAGGAAAAAACTGAAGAGCTTTTGAAGCAAATCGATTTGATAAAAATAAAACAAAATATAATTTCTAAAGCCCTTTATAAAAAAACCGAATAGAGAAAAAAATCTTGTGAATGTAACGTAACTTAGACCCTCTGATGGAGTGCAGAATTCAACGCCGACCCACCGTCCATGTCAATGTACAGGTTGACATGGAGCTTGCAATGTGCAGGTGGTATACTGTAATTGTGTGAGTAGGTGAATAGGTGAATGGGTTAATGATGTGGCGTGATTGCGTGGTATCACAATGGGCCAAAAAATGGCCTAAGTGTCAACCACTGAAACCTGAAACCTAACGTAACGACTCTTGACCAATTCGCCAATATATTTTTTCCTTTGCTACGGCAAATACATTTTTGTGATGCTAATAATTATTGGTGACTAAAAAGTAAAATATGCAAAAATGCCTAGGAAAACTTAATAAGTTTATTCTTAATAATTGTTGATGTTTAATTTTCACAGCGCATTTTTATGCCAAACGCCAACCATTAAATATAAGTATCTCGTGGAATTACAACGAAAAACTTTTCCATAAAATTTTTGTAAAAATAATCGCCTTATTTTTTCTAGCAAACCAATTGATATCTTGGGAAAAAACATTCTGCTATATATTGAAAAAGTTTAAATCAAACCTAAGTAAAAAATTATGTTTTCATACGAGAACTTTACTACCTATCTCATGAAACAAAACTTTAAACCAAGGTCGTGTCGATTTTTATTGCAGAAAGCAGACAATTTATGACAAAATTTAATTAACTGTATAACAAAAAAAGGTCCAGGAAACATAACAACAAATACATGAAAGTAGGAAAAAAATTGTCTTCTTGTGCAATGAAATACATGCTCGTTCATAGAATATTTATTAAAATGGTGTTAAGCTCGAAATTTATCTCCTTTTTCTAATCTGTGCCTTGCGTTAGGAACAAGAACTATTTAAATTTAATCAAGTTAATTAGTCTACACGATTTTTTAAATAAACTTTAATTTACTCTCTAAATACTAAAAACAATTTTTTTGCAAAATTCGACATTATTCATCAACATACAAGTAGTTAGTTTCCTTCAAGAAAGACACATTCATTCCAACATTTCTCTAACATTTCGATGCCGTTTTTGTAGAACGATCGGTATGATATCAAATGTCGAAGGGCAGAATGTGTTGAAGGGCCGAATGTCGAAGGGCCGATTTTTTGTTTGTTTTTAGAAATATATTTTTTTATTTAATTTAATTATTTTTATATTTTTTGTACCATATACCTATTATCAGAAGGCTGCATATAAGGCCGAATGTCTCAGGTGGCGTATGACAAAATTTTCCTTCACCAAAATGTATCGCTGACTGGATACGTGGAATTTCATGAATATCTAAAAATGAAAAATAGTAAAATACATAAATTCATAAGAAATTCATTTGTTTGTCCTTCGACAAATTCGGCCCTTCAACATTCGGCCCTTCCACATTCGGCCCTTTGACATTCGGCCCTTCGAAATTCGGCCCTTCAACATTCGGCTCTTTGTACCCATTCTGAACGATCAGCCGTTGACGCAAATCTCTTTCGGCATTTATTGAGGTCTGTCGAAGGTATAGTAATCGCTGGGGGCCCTATTCAGCGAATACGGCGGATGCGGAATCAATTCGAACTTAAATTCATACAATTTTCTCATTGTAGCAAAGGACTAGTGAGACACCGTGCATTGTCTTAATCCGTTTTTCGCAGTTTCTTCCTTTAAATGCACTAATAACGTTATTTAATGTTCTTTCGGGCGGCTTTCACCGGCTGATCCATGTTTATTCGATTGCCACATACTGATGCCACAAATCCTGTCTATTTCGGTTAAACAGCGCTCTAAAACCAAACACCGCTCTGAGTCATAGATGTGTTGCTGTTTTTGATCCAATATAGCAAGCAAGTGCGACATTCTGCTTGAGCACAGCTTTTTCATGTTGTGTTTGTATGACTACATTTAAAATCAGCAGACCAGCGCTCGACGGTTGCTTTCATTCGGCTTCGGCCCTTATAACACTTATCAGGCCATTGCCATCAAAAACCCGACACAAGAATTTAACTATTTCCATTGTTAATTGAAGAATTGTGAAAAGAAATTGACTTAACTGCACCAGTATTTCAATCAATTCTAATTGACGTATCTAAACGCCACAATGTCGAATGCTGAGGCGAAGTCGATAATGGCGATGGCTCTGTATTAAAAATAAAATGTAATACAGAAAAACCAGCGTAAAGCAACCACAACAGAAATAATTTGATTCATTCGGATGTATGTGGTTCACTGAGGTTAGCGTCAGCTTCCGTAAAACGTTATGTTGTTTAATAAGAAGCCCATACGTTACGACAGTAAATGTAAGGCATAAGTGTTATTCAAAGAAAACAGGGAACTTAATAATCAGCAGAAATGTTAATTTTTCAAAAATAGTTCAAAAACTGGAAACTACTATTGATGTTCTGACAAGTGACAAAAATGTAGAGGATGGTTACCGATGGTACAGCAATAAGTGCAGTTTCAATAGCAAATACTGATGCGCCATGTTTTAATGACACTGTTCGTCAACGAGATTTCAGGTAGAAATTATTTCGGCTAAACAATTCGGCTAAATTTCGTTTAAGGCGGGATTAGTCGCTACAGGTTTTACCCAAAATATGGTTCGAATATCATGAAGTATTTGCCCTAGTGACACGACAAACCACATTTAGAATTTTATTAGCAGGTAGAGTCTCTGATCTACTCTGTTACATATCAAGAAATACCAGGCCCGATATTGCTACAAGTATGGTCTTTTATTACAAAAGACCTGTAAGCCCACGCATTAAGATTGGAATAAGACCAAAATATAATTTTGAAGTATTTGAAAGGATCAATATGTTTAAACTTAAATTTGTTCGCTAATGATAATGAAATTGAGCTGCTTTATTTCTCCGATGCAAATATTGTATTCAAAATGATTTGTGCAGCTGTTAGGTGGAGATGTGATGCAGTTAAAGTGAAATGGTTGAGGCGAGCACTTGATGACTTTGATATTGAGATGAATGATCCCATTATTGTGCAAGAAGATAACGAAAGTTGAATAAACTTTGCAAAAAAAGAATAATTCTCTGATTATTCCAAACATGAAGGCGTGTTCTGTGAAGGACTATATCGACAAAGGCGTCATGATATCCTATACAAACGAAGTTGTTGCGGACATGATGACCAAGCCGTTACCAAACATATTTTAGTTACTGATTTCACTTTCAATTCAAAACTTGACAGTTTTACAGTTTTCACAATAGTTGTCGTAAGAATCATAAAAAAATTTATCAAAATCCCATTTTACAAAATCTCGTATTTTTGAAGAATCCCGTTTGAAATACTCTATTTATATAGAATAAAAAACAACTGTATGTAGCAATAAATATAATGAAATAAATAAAAAAATAATTAATAAATAATTAACAATTAATTATTCAAGTAATGACTTAAATATGTATAGACAATTAAACATAGATTCCAATAATTAAAACATTTAAACCTAATTTGAGCTAGAAAAAATTCGTTGTGGAATCGCAATTCCAGTACGCAAATTTAATTGAATCTTAATCGGTTAAGAAATAAATGCACAATTTAAATCACAGGCCCGGAATTTCATATAATCTGTCAACAATAAAAATATTTATTAAATGTTCAACCCGAAATCTGTTTTACTCGAGTGTGAATTTTCCAAAATTTATTCAACGGTAATAAAATTAGTTGACAGTGTAACAATTTAAAACTAAAAACATGATCTCATTCAAAAATTACTTCTATTTGATATATCCTGCATACAATTTGTTGTGTAAAACCGGCCTTACTTGAAATGTCATTATTCAGTTTGTGCGAATTAGTTTCATTTGTTTTTATAATTTATTTCATAAAATTGTTTAATTTAATTAGGTGTAAATTAATTATGTGAATTGTGATAATGATAACTGTGTCTAAGTGGTGTACATATAACAATTTGAATCTTAATTACATTTTGTTTATATAATTTTTAAAAAAAATGTAAAAAAATTGTTTCGAAATAATGTCCCGCAAGTACCACTATCATGATATCTACAGAAAGATGTGTTAAATTATATCGTGATACTTTCTTCTATCGGATTACAGTTTTTGCTTGTACATATATTGACTGGAGTTGATGTAAGGTAAGATCTTTAATAATATATCGCATAAAACATAAACCTGGCGTAAAAGTAATTAAATATAGAAATATGAAATTTGATTTCTATACTTAACCTAATAATGGTAATATGTAATATTAAAATTTCACCAATTTATCAGTGCAATTTATTTTTGTTTTTGGCATCCTATCGAACGATTTATATCCACATTTAGAGATTTGTTGAATAGCTATATATGAGAATTCTTGCAACTATAATTAATTCGACGGAATGGAGAGTATGTTTATCCCTTTATAAATTAGCACCCCATTTCTAAAGCACAGTCACTGACTGAAAAATGGCCTTATTTAAAACTTTTTGCCTTTGTTTTGAGTTTAGGTTTGATTAAGACACTTTTCGTATTCTGCGCGTAGTCTTAGTTGACATAGGCTTTAAAAGAATTTTCTTACGTAGAAATATGCTTGCAAAGCATAAAAATTATGCGTGCTGATTGGTTAAAAGTCGATGCTAGATCATCTTGAATCGCCTTATAGGCAAAAATTTTAAATTGAACATTTCTCAATTTTGTATAAGGCAAATTTTTTTGCCTTAAAGGCAAAATCTGTACATGTATCACCGCCTTTATTGAACAGTTTGACATTTCCTGAAAATTTTATTAGGTTGGATATATATAGCAATTTCTTTCCAAAAAAATTGATTTTTAAATCAAAAAAATTGATTTGAGATCAAACAATGTTGATTGAAATACCGTGGCACGTTCTTTCCAAGCAAAAAATTGATTTTTTTTGATCGCAATCAGTTTTGGTAAAAATCTCAACATTTCATTAGATTTTTTTGACGTTTACAAACACATAAACATGTTTACGTCAAAAATATAAACATAAATATTTCAAAAAGTATAAACATAAACATTATAACTTTTTGACTAGTTGGCTGTATGAATTTACGAAATAATTTTATGTCTCGCATTAAAATAATTGTTTCGTTTTCACGGTGGTAAAATAATTGTGTTGACAAAAAAATGATAATGGGCACATGCTAGATCAGCTAGCAAGCAAGCAATATGCTAGCGCAAAACCTGGCTACTCAATCAATTTTACCAAGCAAATTTGAATTTGAATTAATTTTTTTATCCGTTTTCCGTTTATTTTTGCGATTGCACAGTAAAACAATAAAAACATTTGCTGGATAGTTTTCTAAGCCACAAAGTTCACTGTGCAATCGCAAAAAAACTAAATTCAAATTCAATTTTGCTTGGTAAAATTGATTGAGTAGCCAGGTTTTGCGCTAGCATATTGCTTGCTTGCTAGCTGATCTAGCATGTGTCCCAATTTGTTGATAATTTGACAATAAACTGTTAATATAAAACTTTTGAAAATCTAATGTCAATTTTTCACAAATATACTATCAAAAAAATCAATCGCGTATCGTGTTCTTTGACACACAAAAAATCAATTTAATAATAGATTGAAGGAAAATTAATGAAAATAACTACTTTAAACATAAAAATGCTTTTTTTATTGTTTTTGTTTGTTATTTGTATTCTGATCTGTATTTTGTGGACCTATACAAAAAAAATTGCTGTGCTTTACTACATTACTTTATACATATATGTAGGATTTTACTTTTAATCGTCTTAATAATGAAACGCGGAATTAGGATTTGTTTTTCGACTTTTTATTTATTGAATTATCACAACAGACTGTCTATAAATAATCATTTTGTTATAATTCCAAAAATAATAACAGTACGAATTATGGGTATTCGTCTATAATACTTGTAATAATAAACAGTAATACAACACAATAAGCAATATTAATTAAATACAGGGTGTGAATGATTTTCATCCGACCCGCATGAACTCCCCTCTTGCATAATGTCAATATCATCATTCTCACTTTCGTCGTCTGATATTACCAGTGTAGTAAGGCTTCATAAACTCCGAACTCTTTGATGTCATCATCTCACGTCGTATATATCTTCACTTTCACGACTTCGTACGGACCCAAGAACTTGCGCGACAATTTGGAACGTGTAGTAAATTGCGATCTCTTGCTTCATGACCAGATCGCCTACTTTATATCTCAAAGCCTTTTTGCGATTTTTGTTGTACGGGTTACGGTTCTCTTCTTTCAAATTCAATATTTCTTACCGCGCATGCTATCTGATATTATCTCGACCATTGTTGAAGAATCACGCAGCTTCCTCTTCTATATTATTTCACGAATTTGAGCGTCTTCACATCGCATCTTCACGCCCATCTCAAAGGAAGCTCAAAGAGTGTCATTGCGATACTGCGCTGGTAGGTGTTATTGATGAATATGTATATTCTAAGCACTGGTTCAGAAGTGAGCTTATTTCTCAAAGTTGTAATCGCTTTTTTCTGTTCGTTTCCTATCTTGAAAACAGGTCCATCCTTGAGCAAACCTTAAAAAGGCTTGGCGATCAATGCGTAATTTTCGACAAATCTTCGAAAGTACCCTGTGAGACCAAGAAAACTGTGAAGCTTATTTAACCTCTTAGGTCCTGGGAAATTCAAAATTGCTTTCATCTTGCATGCCGATGGCATTAGGCGACCATTCCCACGTGGTATCTCAAATAATCAATAGATTTTTGTAAGAATTACTTACTCCATTTCACATCAAGTTCATTCTTCTCGGCGACTTCAATTACGCGAACCATTCTCGAAATCGCCTCTTCTTTAGTTCTTGCTGGAATTATCAGGTCGAATAGGTAAATGCAGAGAATTTTCTCCATCACCAGATGCTGAAAGTATTGTTGATGAACCTTTGAAAACTGGCCGGCGAATTAGAGAGTCCAAACAGTGTTATCAAAAATTCGTATACGTGGAAAAATCCATTACGAAGATCCAGCGTACAAAAAAACTTAGCGCAGACCGTCGATTAAAGGCAGTGGATACTTATCTTTTACCACAATCTTGTTCAACTTGTGGTAATCAACGCAGAGCCGCTTTGCTCCATATTTTTTGTTTGACAACACTATCGGGCTGGCATAGTCGGATTTGCTCGGTCTAATGATTGTTTGTTCTAGCCACTCATTTATCTATTTTCTTACGATCTCTGTTTCCAATGGTGAAAGACGTCTTACTTTTTGTGAGACTGGTTTCTCATCCATCAATACAAGTTTTATGCCAATTTCTGAGGCCGGCCGAAGTTTTTCTGGGCAATAGTTAACGATCATACTCTTAATTTTGTCAGCCAAATGTTTATTTTCTATGTGGTCCAAGTTTAAATTTAGTTCTCCGTGTTTTAGGATGATTGAATACATCTCAGGCACAAATTTTTTAATCGTAATGCCAATTGGTGAAATTGTTGTAACTGTCTTAGATATTAGTCAATTCCCCAAAATCACATCCACTAGGAAAACGGTATCCTGTACTATATGGAACACGGTATTGTAATCGTCACCATCCACCATGATGACTACCGAGAATTGCCCAACCGTTTTCAAGTTCCTCGAAGCAGCACCCGAAAATAAAGTCGTGATCGGTTCGAAATTAAGCTCAGCAATATTTGTGTATTTTTTCTGTGTCATGAAATTCAAGTCACTTCCAGTGTCGACCAACCCATGCAACTCGTATTTACCAATAACGTAAGTTTCTATATTACTGACATAAGACGCAACAAATTGAAGTTCGAGGTTCATATTTAAATGTATAGAATATTATTTTTATAATGTTTGCGATTGTATTAATTCAAAAATGTATGTATATACAAATTTTTTACAAACCTCTATTAAAATGTTAAAAATAGTTTTCATTTAAAAAATTAAATATTTTGCAAGTAAGGATAAGTGTACATAACACTGATACATCCCAAAAATGTTGTATCTATTACTGACAAACTTAGTTCCTAATACTGATATATTTACTTTTGATAGTAATTAAATTATTTGAAAAACCCATTGATAATAATAAATAAAATTTGAATTGGTGTTCTTAATCAAATTAATAAAAAAATACATAAATATAAACATTATTATATAATTCTTGCTATAAAAAAATATAAATGCCTAAATAAATCATATCTAAAAAAATAAAACAAACAAAATAGCATCTACTTCTGGCTATCACAAGTGATTTTAAACCGAAATATTCAATTTGACAATGAAAAATAAATTCAATAGTTTTAAAAATTAGTACGCAAAACTTTATATCCTTATGATTTATACTTTTGGACTTCAGGTACACTATAGATCCCTCGAGATTTAATAAACTTAGGCTCCGGAATATCATTTTCTTCAGGCCACTTTCAATTTGGGCCGCTCATTCCCATTACTTTAACAAACAAATGAAGTGTTAATTTGTAAAACAAGACCCGGAAAATATTCTTCCTCACACTGAATATTTTGCGACTTTAATTTGGCTGATATCTATTAAAATATTTTCAGATGTTTGGTGTTGCTTCTGGTTTATATTTTTTTGTAGTTGTAGTTTACCTTTTCACTTCCCTCTTCAGTTTTCGTTCTAATTTATTCTGGTATTGCTGTTCCTTTTCAGCTTGCTGTTCCAATTTGTAATTTATATATTCGTCTGAATATACGATCACTGATGGAATCCGTTTTCTTTCTTTATTTATAGCTTCATCATTTGGTTTAGGTTGTGGCCAAAAAAAGCTGTTTTTAAATGATGTTTCTATGTTTGACAAAGCGGTCTGCTCGTTCATTTGAAAAGTTTCTGGAATTTCAATACATTCAATATTTTTTGAAACATTCTTCCTTGTCTAATGTGCATTTTCGTTAATTTTATTGCGCTTGACTGGTGTTTCCAGATTTGATTTGACAACTGCCAATTCGTTTTCTGCAACAATTTCTGAACTCTCAATACAATTAAAATTTTCCGCTATTTGTTGTTTATTTTCTTAAATATTTTTGGAATTTTCAATTGATAATGTAATAATTTCATCAATTTTATCAATATTCCCACACAAATCAGCATCATACATTTTAAATACTTCATTAAAGTTTGTATTTTCTAGAGATTCTCTTTCAATTACCGCCGAGTATTTTGGTACACCTCACCAATACTCGAGACACTTAAATTTGTGTTATCAAACGTAGAAAAATTTAGTCTGTTTTGAGATAATTTTCCTTAATAATGGCGCAAAATCTTCTTTTCGAAGCTTACGCCCATCATTTTCAATTTTCCTGGTATGCACAGCCTTCTTCCATTCAACTTTCAGAGGGGGAAAAACTCAAACGTCTATAGTGGCTGTGAAAGGTGAGTTGCATCTGGATATAGCGCAATGAGATTATCTGATGCTCTTTACAGAATTCACTTAAAGTGAGCGATAGATGCGAAACATGTCCATCTATAAACGAAATTACGAGATTCCACTTCATTATTTCGTAGCCATGGTAAAAATACGTTTGCTATATACTCAAACAATATTTCTCCATTCATTTACCCGTAATTCGAACAACCCATGCCCCAGACGTTTGGCATTTTTCGGGCTAATGAAAATGGGATCCGTTTGTACTTATACACCACCATCGGCGGCAGATTATCGCCTGTTCACCATTATCAATGTTGTAAGACATTCTTTGTCGTTGTTGTTTGTAACAAAAATGATGTTTCGTCGTAGTTGTAAATGCGTTTTGGATCATTAATGACTCCCATTAGATTGTTTTCCAAAATTCCAAAATAGGCACGACTTTTCACTAGATGTTATGTTTAAAAATCCCTCGTACCACCGTCTATACCTAGTCTTCTATTTTTAAAAGTGTTTTGGCGCTTCAGATTTTTAGTAATAGTTGAACGCTATCCAACAGTTGACCTTTTGTAGCGGGAAACCCAGTTTGAATAATATATAAAATCCATTCTTTTATTTTGTTCTTTTCTATTGTAGTTACAATATTTGGGTGGCCTATATGAGCATTATGGGCATATATGCCTGTTTGTTTATATAGCAAAGTTGTTTTCGGAATCTTAAATTGTTTGTTGGCTACTTATATCATTCTTTGTTCCACATGTTGGATGGCTGCGTTTAAGTCATCCCGGCTGTATTGAAGCCGTTTGGTTTGGCAGTCATTCTAATAAAAAAATCATAATGAACGAATACTGACTGGTAAGTACATCACTGACACATACTCTTAATAAGATCGTCATGACTGACACATAATCTTAATCGTCTATCCTGTTTCGGTCGTTTCAGAATATGTGCGAAAGCTCTCGATTCAAAAAACGCCAAAACGTGATAGGACTGGTGGTCGATCGTACCACATTTCCAGCTGGCCCCGAACGTTGCCAGACAGAGTCCGGTTTATATTCGTTCGGCAACACAATTCATTCAGGATTATACGCTACTGTATATTGCAATGTTATGTATCATTTTTAACAGCATAATTTCTCAAATGGGTTGATGCGTATTCACCTCCTTGATCCCATCGATAGTATTCAATTTTATGATTACATTTTATATTGATCATTGCATGGTATTCTTTAAATATATTACGTGCCTCACTCTTAAACTTCAATATTTTTCATTGGAGAACTGCGTTGGTGGCCTGATTCCACCAAACGGTTATCTTGTTTGTTTCTATCTGATACAGCATTGACAAGTACAGGACTTTTGAAAGTATCACTTGGCATTGCCTTAATTAATCCTTTCGACATTTGGCAAGAATTTGACATCCCAAGGTAGGCCAACGAAGGTGCCATAAAACGCTCACTTTCTTCTTACCAGTAGTTTTTGAGTTTTATGTCGAGTTGTTTGTTTTTTATTTCAATAAATTTATTTTTTGGTTTATTAAAATTAAATTATAATAAATTAAATTATTTGCTGTACTATTAGTTCTTAAATAAGCTAAGTGAATAACGTGCGAGATTAACGTATGAAGAGCCATCAATGTATGCTTGCGAGGAGGCAGAGTTTATACCAAAATCTCGATGCTTTTAAATTTCAAGTTGGATTGACATTTCGTTTGCTATACAACTGCTAAACCGGTGCTAGTACCTTCTCGAAATGCTGCTAATCGAACAGTTTTGTTTTCTGTTTACGCCCTTATTTCCGAAATTATTATTATTTCAAATTTCAGGGCTTCAGGTGAATATAGTTTCTAGACCACAAAATTTTGCTGCCGAATGGGACAAACAATAATTACTTGTTTCTTTTAACATTTAACCTGCTAGCACAAAGTTCTTATTATAAGTATGTACTTTGTTTTGCTAGTATGGATAAGTTCAAAACATTCTGAAATACCATTAGGTCCATGTTTTCGGTTAAACTTTTGTGAGGGGGAAATAATTAGTACCACTTTATCGAGTCTCTTTATTTTGAATGGATTTTAATCAAACCGTGAGTACTTGTAAATTAACCATTAACATTGTTGATTATCAATTAGTTTTCAATTGATTGTCCTCGTTTCCGACAGATTCGATTTCCATTACTATATATCAATCACGATAAATCGAATTTATTTACTAGTAATATAGAAGCCCAATTTTCTATTTAAGATATATTTTATTGATTTTTTTTTCGAAATTGTATATAATATCTCAAATTGTCTCAAATCTACTGTAGATTTTCAATCGGAAAAATACGGTTAAAATCTACTTCATTTGGTCTGCCGATAAAAATAAAGTTAAAGTGTATTTCTATTTTTGTCTGTGCTTATGTTTGCTGCAGATAATATGTCGAAATCTTCGTCTTAGCAAAATGTATTATTTAGTGATTTTTATGGGTATTTCTTCCCGCACCAACACATACACACATCCAAAAATAAAAAAGCGAAACGTGATTGGAAAATTAAGTATTTGGGTACAGAAATTTTACGAGTTATGTATAGTCTTCAGTTTTTTTTGTGCGTGTGCTTCTGGAGAGAAATCTATTAATGGTTATAAATTAACGTTAAGTGATTGAAATACCGTAATCTAATTTTTATGTTTTTCTTTTAAACCAAATCCAAAACACAAATATCTATTCGTAAACGTATTATAAATATTTTACGACCATTCGATACACAAAACCTTTAACCATAGTTCTAAATATCACAAATACAAGGAATAAGTTAAAGACTTTATGAGTGATAAGGAATTTTATGAGCTTAATACTAATACTGAATTCTCAGCTGCTTCAAAGCTGTTTATCATTTTAACAACTTCTATTGTTTGTATTTCTAATCTATAAAATTTGTCGTATTTATCTCGCGAGTAATGGTTACCGCCAGAGTTCGATACCGGTAAATCGATTTACCGATAAACAGACTAAAATTTGCTTACCGTCATATCGGTAAATCATCTCTCTAAAATACCGATATTTCGGTAAATATTGGAATTTTAATGACACAGCAGCGCATGCTTAAAATGTAGTCGGACTATTAAATGTGCTAGCGGAAGACGAAGCGGGCTTCGCACACTCATTTAAAGAGCCAACACCAAATAAATATAATAAAACGAGAAACAATTCAACAGGCTTCTACAAGTGAAGCACATTCAAGTAATATATACAAATAACAATTTTAAAGAAACTCTTGACAATAATTTACAAGCCGTAATCATACGTCTAACTGCACGTGAATGCATTTCTTTTAATAAAATTACACATCTTATGATTTACAACAATTACTAAAACATAAAGGATATAAAAACATTCCGAAGTCGCCGAATACAGTAAACAGATGGTATACTAGAATATGCTTAGTCTATACAAAGTACATTGAAAAAGAGATGTCTTTAAGAATAAACCAAGATGAAGCTTTTATCCTTTTTACCTCACACTTTCGATGAGTGGACATCAATACGAAATCATCATTTTCGATTCATTTTGGAATCTCGGTTTCATCCAATTTCAACGGTCAATGCCAGCTGCAAAATGTTACCAGTTATTTTGTTACCATTTTTAATACGAAACTAACCGACTGCTTGTGCTTTGCTATCGGTTTCCAACTGGCCATACTTAAAGTGGTATATAAATGAGATTATTATGTGGAAGAAGTTCAATTGACGCTAGAAATAGTAAGATTGATATTAATTCCGTTGAACAGTATTCAGATTACGAGGAAACCAATGATTTCGAAATAATAATAAAAAGTCAACACTCACTAGTTCAACATCAACAAATCGGCCCAATTATCGCTAAAGCGCCCCCTTGTCGCAAGTTAAAAAACAATATTCTTCAAAAGCATATCAAAATCGATGAAGAAAGAGCTTAACGTTCTTTGAGATACTGAGACCCATTGGCCACCGTGCCGTCACCGAGCCTGAGATATCCTGTTCAGCGAGGAACTAAAATAGGCTCTTATTTTTAGAATAAGAAGAAAGACGCACAGTTTATTCCGATGTATTTCTTATCTATTTGAGCCAAATATTTTAAATGGATTAGGAAATTATGGAATATTTAACAAAACAAATAAGATTGCTAAAAAATTAATGAGGTGCTTCGAGAATTTGCTTATAAGCTGTGTTTCTTGACGCTTGATCTGATCCAGTTCAATTCATGTTTCATGAAACAACATTAAGGCGCTTGCTAGATTTAAAATCAAAATTTGTGATCCAAAATAAAATTTAGATCATGTTTTCTATATTAAATTGGAACTGATCCGGATCAATGAGCGTCAAGAAACACGGAAAATATTACATATTTTGCTTACAAAGAATTGGAACTTAAAATAGCTCAAGCGAACGAAAATAATTCAATAGAGGAAATCGATCCGCCATGACGGGAAACAACAACATTAACCTTTAAAGAAAAATTGGGTTTGGCAATAAAAAAGAAGACCAGTATCCAAGTAATTGATCAACCAACAACTATCTCTAAAACGAGTACTGGTTTGCTAAATATGTATAGGAAAAAGGGAGAAGGCATTCTTAGAAAAGCAACATATAAAGGAAATATAATTAAATAAGGTTCACAAATACATATTTGTTCGTTCGACCAACAAGTGTGGACTGCGGACGAGCATTTTCTACTGCTGGAGTAATTGCAACAAAATTTAGATCCACATTGAACGACGATGTTTTAAAAATGATGTGGTTTTTCCGAGCGCTCTTCACCGAACAGAAGGATTTAGAGATCAACCATTAATTATACTGTTTTTCAGGGATTTTTCTGAATTTAAATTTAAATATTTAAACAGCAACGAAATTCTTTTCTTTTTTTCAAAAAAGTAATACAATTTGTGAAATAAATTATGTTCATTTATTTTATTTAAATTTTCATTACGTAATCATAACCGATATGTCAAATCTGAACCGGTTATTGTGACACCCCAATAACCGGTTTAGATTTGACATATCGGTTATTTTAAACGAGTCGCTTAACGCTTCAACAAAAGTGGGAAATGTTGGAAATTTACTTCCACAACAAAAACAATTGGTTTGAAACCGCAAGAAAATGTCGCACAAAATTTGGTCGAAACAAGGGACTCACACCCAACGGTATCAAGAAGTTTGTGCATAAAGTGCGTGATACGGGCGACCTAGTCGAGAATCCAATGTGTACCCGTGCTCGTCGTGTTCGTTTAGCCTAACATATCGCCGCGATGGCCGAAATTGTGCAGCCAACGGCCGAGAACCTCAATTCGTCATCGTGCATCGGAAATGAACATCAGCCGGTCTTCTATGCAACGAGTTTTGCGTAAAGTTATTGGTTTGTGGCCCTATAAAGACCAATTGGTCCAGCAATTGAAGGCTCGTGACCATCTGCTTCGATATCGATTCGCTGTATGGGCCTTCGACAAACTCGAAATTGATGAAGATTTTGCTCAAAAAATCATGTTTTCGGACGAGGTGGATTTCCATCTCGGTGGGTTCGTAAACAAACAAAATGGTCGCATTTGGGGATCGGAAAATCCTCATGGCGGCATTATTGGGCCGTATTTCTTCGAAGATGAGGCTGGTTACGGTCAACGGAATCAACTACCACCACATGTTAACAACTTTTTTGTGGCCATATCTTGAAAATATTGGTTTGGATCCAGCAAGATGGTGCGCCATGCTACACATCGGGCGTTACAATAGCGAAACTGCGTCAAAAATTCGATGGCCGCATTATCAGTCGAAATGGTGACGTGAATTGGCCGGCAAGGAGCTGTGATTTGACACCTTTGGGTTTTGTTATACGGACAACCCACAAACAATTGAGCATTTGTAAGCCAATATTGAAGCAACCATTGCCGAAATAGATCCGCTCACAATCCAAAATGTACTTAGAAATTGGGCTGACCGAATGGAGGACGCTAAAGCCAGCGCGGCTCCCATTTAAATGAAATCATTTTCAACAAATAATTAACCAGGAGGATTGTACTTTCAAACAAAAAAATCATAATTACAAAATCATAATCATAAAATCATAATCTATCATAATTTTATCCCTTCGCAACTGCTGGAAACTCAGCATTGATACAGGCAATTGTGCGTTTTCATCACAACTAGTACGAGGAGTTTCCTAAACTTCTATCAATTCTTCAGCTTCTCATTTTCTTTTTTCAACTTAGCGATTTCATAGCTAAATTGTGATGCAATTTTTTCTACTAAGTTTTCTGCGTAGTTCAGCATTTTAGTTTTCCTGCTGAGTTCCGGATTGTGTTTGTCGATGTGATAATTTAAACATTTTTGAACTTTGTATGAATGGACATCGCAACGGTTGGCAATCCTTTGAGTCGGCCTCGTGAGTGGGTAGACTAGCAAACTGAGTGGTTGTGCTACCACCTGGGATAAAAATTCCTTTTTATTGTAAATTAATTTATTTAACCCATTAATGGCCGATGTATGATATATCATAAGCAAATCACTACTTTCTTAACATCTTTTCTCTTGAATACTATACATACAATTTTTTTGTTTTTTATCTTAAGTGGTTGAAGATTTTGTATACTAGTAAAATAATTTAAAACCTAACGGATAAAAATGGTTTAGTTGCATTTTGGTCAACGTGAATTGATCAAGGGCAAAATTGATCGTCGTTTTAAAGTAGAGACTTTATAAAAAATTAGTTGTGCCATTATCTTTTATTGTGTGTTATGTAATTTTTTTACAATAAGGATATACTAATAAATTTAATTTTAAAGAATAAGTATAAAAATTATAACTCGCAATTAAAGGAATTATTTTGACATATTTTCGATTTTATGTTAAATCATACAACGGGCTATAACGTTCACATTAAATAAAACCGTTACTAACAGACGGTTTCTGTACAGACATTCACATCCAAAGGTCCTATTCTTATAATTTCCTAGAGATTTAATTCGCTGAATACTTGCAGAGAATCTTTTACATAAACTCCGTCCAAAATTTGTAAGAGATTTTTCAAATACTTTCTTATTGTGTTAAAATTTCTTATTTTTTCAATTTTAAATGAATTCTAATACATTTTACTTATATTATTATTTGCTAAATTAGAAACAGAAATAAATAAATAAAAAAGGTGAAACAATATATAAAAATATACTGTTTCTGCCCATTGTATGATATATCAACTAGCTCCAGAGCCCCATTGACATGACATTTTGAATTTTTTTTTCACAATTACATTTTTCGACTAGAAATATACGTGAATTGTGATTTTCAGAGGAATTGGGCCACTAGAACATAGTTCGGCTTTTTAATTTGTTAAGGAGGCACTGGATCCGTGGAGGGACATCATTTGTCATATTTAAGAATTTTTTCGGCTTTTCGGACAAAATATTATTAACAATATTTCTACCACAAAAGTAGAAAAAATGCACTCCCCTCCCCCAAACCTTTAACCCCAGGGCGTACTTGTGTATACAAAGAACACAAACCCTTGCAAAAATGAGAACTCCCTTAGGTAGCCATTAAAATAATTAATAATATTTTGTCCGAAAAGCCGAAAAAATTCTTAAATAAATTAAATTCACGGACGATTAATAAATTCTTCTTAATTAAATGTGTTGGCTTGTTACACACACATAGTGAGAATTTCCTGTGGTTTCTGATTTAGTGATATATAATTCGCTAAATCGATATGTTCTTGTTTTGTATTATCGGTACAAAGCAAGAGTGGAATTTTTGCAGTTTTGGTCGTTGCAACCTGATGAGTAGACCAACTTTTTATCAGTACGAAACCAAGCTGCCAAGAAGCTACCTAAGGGAGTTCTCATTTTTGCAAGGGTTTGTGTACTTTGTATACACAAGTACGCCCTGGGGTTAAAGGTTTGGGGGAGGGGAGTGCATTTTTTCTACTTTTGTGGTAGAAATATTGTTAATAAATGGCCTCTTTGTTTTCTGCGACTAAAATAGTCGTAAACATTGTATGGGTGTCCATTAAAATAATATTTTGTCCGAAAAGCCGAAAAAATTCTTAAATAAATTAAATTCACGGACGATTAATAAATTCTTCTTAATCATTTGTCATGTTCTCGGTGTTCGGTTATCCTACCTTTTCTCGGTCGCTAGAGACATATTGGTTGATTAGCAGGGAGCACCACTTGCAAGTGAGGTTGAAATTTCGGCTTGTATAAGGTCCTTCTAGACCGATGCCCTTTACTCCCGGAAATGTGACAGTTGTAATCAAAAAGAAAATATCAAAATTGTATACTGTCATAGTCGAGAGATGGCGTACGAAGCAAATAATATATTAAATATATTTATTATTAGCAGCTATTCCATATTTTTAGATAGATATCTCAACTGAAATGGGAATTTTAAATTTATTTAAAAATTTTAATTTAAAAAATGCTTCTAAAAGTTAGGATTAGTTTAAAATAATTGTTGATGTATAATTTGCAATTTTAAAAGAGCACGACTTACTTTCTAATCATTTTAACACTATTTACCGTAGACACTTGGCGAAACACGCTAACACTTAATAAACACATTTTACTAAATACTTATTTTTTATTTCTCAAAAATTAAAAATTTGAATATGTTTAAAAAATTGGTCCAAAAAATTTAAAAAAACACTCGATCTACACTAAACTTGGCTGCAAAAAAATCGCACATTGCTCAATTTTTCACAAAAATACAAAAATATCACGAAAGATTCAAAGTCTATTTCAATACCCATTCAATGGTACCTTTTTTGTATTTATACGTGCCATCAAACTCATTTTTGGGGGTAAATATTTGTGGTACACGTTTATGTGAATTTGTCAGCATGAAAATTAGGGGTAAAAATCGAATTAAAACATAGAAATAAACAAAAAAAAACAGTTTTATTAATAAGTATTCCCTCGCCTGGCCAGAATTACAGCTTCCATTCGTTGCTGCATTGATTTCACCAAAGTTTTCACAAAATCTTGAGGTATCGCCTCCCATTCTTCTACGATCGTCTGTTGCAGCTCCTGGAGACTCGTTGGAGCAACATCTCTGACTCGAACCCTTCTTTTCAACTCGTCCCGTTCGATGGGATTTAGGTTCGGGCTTCGAGCTGACGGGCACATCCACCTCTTGAAGGTATTGGTATGCGTTCTCGCATTACGTGCTGCTCGAGTATTTCCTCAATGTACCGTTGAGAATTCATTAATCTTGATCGACAGCCAGTATTGGCTCGAGTGATGAATACAAGATTTGTCTTTGTCTATAATGATATGCCTCTCAGAACATGCATGACTCATCGCCATACGAGACACGTTCTTCAATGCAACATATCACTCACCTTGTCATCTGTATACTCTTCTGCGTCCATCGGTGCCATATAAACACGTCCTGCACTCCTCAGAGAACAGGACTGTTCTACATTCTTCTTCTGTCCAATTCAAATGCTCCCGAGCGAACTCACGACGGGCTTGTCGGTGGACTGCGGTCAATTTCGGCCCGTCTGCTGGTCTGTGTGCAGTCAGATTAACTACTCGAAGTCGCCTTCTAACCGTTCATCGACTGACTTCGACTTCACGAATTTCTTGGAGCCGCCCAGTTGAACCGCAATCATACGTCAATTTCACAACGAAGTTGTTACAAGACGGCGGTCACCAAGCTGTGCTGTAGCACGAGGTCGGCCAGATCCTTGTCGCCGTCTGAAGCCACCAGTTTGCTGATATCTCTGCCACACTCGACGAACGGAGAATCGGCTCAAATTTAGTTGTAGAGCCACTTCACTTTGGTGCTGCCTCGCATAAATTAGTGTAACCACTTGTGCGGCTACCTCTGTTGTGGTATCTATTTCTTTGCTCCGGTTGAAGACTTAATAAATAGAGAATTGCTCAGGCTAAGCGTCGATATGCGAATGATCACAATTCCGATCGAGATATTTCATGGCATGCTATATTGTATTGATCATGTTGAATTATTTTTAGAATTTAATTCGACTTAGCAGGTGCATTTGACCACAAATCACTTTGTTGGCATGTTACAAGTACCACTGGATAGGTATGGAAATAGACTTTGAATGCATTAAAAAAACTAAAGAATTATTGGATTTTTTTGATATTTTTGAACTTTTGTGGAAAATTGAGCAATGTGCGATTTTTTTGCACCCAAGTGTATTTCGATTTGTTAGGTCATCATCAGGAGTATCTACTAATTTGTTAAAATAAAAATTTAGTTATATATAGTAGGAAAAGTAAAAAAAAAATAAAAAATCGGGACTAAAAATGTATCTATTGGTCGTCTGTATTTTAGAGGGATTTTTTTTTTATTTTTATTTGTTTTTTTTAATAAATAAGGGGGATAGCAAGTAAGGAATTAGTCATCGGCTGAGTAACAAAATAAAAGATATATTGGAAACTATTGGAGTCCCTAGTTCTACAAATTATCCTCATATAGTATTAAAATGTCATCTTTCTACAAATCATGGATAGACCAAAAAACATCCCATTTACTGTATTAAAGTTATTGAATAAAAAGCTAAAGCGTAAAATTCTATCGGGTATTTATCCCCCGGATAGTCCAACGCGGGAAAATTGGCATCACTCTAAGCGATATAGGAAAACTAGCCAACGGATTAGTAACATCGTGTCCGATTATACCAATATTAGTTTTGCTTTTGATATAATAATAACGTTATTATTGTGTTAACACAACAAAGAAAATGTTTTTTAACAACAAACCTAGAATTGATCGCCTTTTCAAGTCTGGTGTTTATAGGATTAATTGCAATGATTGCAGTTTCTCCTATATTAGACAGACTAGCCGCAATTTTTTAGTTCGAGCTTAAGAACATTTATCTGGTTGCAATCAATCAACTTTCCCAATACAACCCAAAAGCAGACGTTTAGAAATCTTAGAATCTTACGAAATTCGTAAATCCATATTCCTTAACCAAAATATCCTTAATGATTAGAGAGAAATCCGTTTCGCACCAACTACGGACCCCGCCCTGTTCTATTCTCACGTTCGTAATAATTTGACCAATACGTCGGGTAATTACATGTACTTCAATATACGTCGAATTTTGTTACTCAGCCGAGGTCTAATTGCTTACCTGCTATCCCCCTTATTTATTTAAAAAAAAAAATCCGTATAAACAACATATGGTTTGGTCGATCAATAGATTAATTTTTATTGCCTATTTCTTGTTTCTTTTTTTATTTCTTTTTTTTTTTACTTTTCCTACTACATATAACTAAATTTCTATTTTTCCAAATCAATAAATACTCCTGATGATGACCTAACAAGTCGAAACCGATCGAGTTATTTTTTGACATTTTTGGACAAATTTTTTAATTAAAATATACAAAAATTTAATTTTTGCGACACCGACTAACATTTGTACCAGGAAAAACACTTCACATGAACCAGATAGCCCTTGGGAAATCCCGAAATAGTCTCATATACTTATGGATTTTCATGGACTATTTAGCGGATATTTTCTTCATCGTAGTGTATTTCTATAAGCCAAATGGCTAGTGGTCACAGTAGTCAAAATGTGATGTGCAATCAATTTGCATATGTGTAAATAGCAATCCAGTTTTGCGATTATAATCTTATCCGGCATGGTATTCAACAACCAAGTATAACTGGAAAACTCACACCATACGTCTACGATATGTAAAACGGGCACTTTATGTTAATAAAAGTCAGCAGAATTTGACGAAGCTGGAGCTAAGTTTGAAGTGCAAAACAGCTAAGGGATGACTCCACATACAATTTAAACTCAGACATTGCTGCTCGGTTGTTGTCGTAGTAAAAAAGAAACGTTTTGAAAGTGATATAGTTATGAACATACTGTTTTAAAATCAGGTGATCAAAAATCTATAGACCGTTATTTCGATACATTTCTTGATTAAAACTATTATCTGCTAGAACATTTTGAATGTTAATTTTAAACATTACCTGACGAGCACTGATTTGTGTTATATGAGAACACATAAACGACGAAAGAAATGTGCCTAAACAAATTTAATTTCCATAAATCGCATTATTGTGATTATCCTTCTTCACCATGTAAAAAATGCGTGCAGGATTAAATCTATTTAGATACTTTTGTTTTATTATAAAGAGGATGAGAAACATTCATAGCTTCATTGCCGGTACGTACGGGCGCACGCAACTGAACGCACAAAAATTTTTCATATCCCATGGAAATCCAAAAAATCATGTAAAATTATACACGGTAATTAAAAATTCACTAGATGTGAGCAAACTAGATGATCTAGTTGAATCAAGTAAAATGTATATCACTAGATTTCTGGTAGTTAATTATTCAAGTAAATTTTACTAGTATAATAATGTAGTAAAACCGGAATTCTAGTATAATATTTTGTTGCATTTCTCAACCGGAATTCTAGTATAATCATGAAATAGCCTGTTTTTCTAGTAAAATCACTAGATTTTCAGTTATTTTTTTTAACTGAAATTTTAGTAATATTACTGTACTTCCCGATTTTTTAGCTGATTTCTGGTAAGTAAGGGTTGTAATTCTTATTGATATTCCAGTAAAAGTAACAGAATTTTTTTTTATATTCTAAATCTATATATCTTAAATCTATATTTTTATTTTAGAGAAAACAATTTTTTAATCCGATATCAAGTAGTGTGTGATGTTGATTGTCTTGTAAAATTTCAAGAATTTTACCAATTTTCTAATAAAATCACATTATTTCTCTTATGTTTCTAATTGTTGTTCTATTGATATTACTAGGCAATACCAATTTTAAAACTAATTCAGCCTATAAATTTTAATTGGAACCTATTTGTTTTATTACTGGAGAATCGAGAGTATGTGGTACATTCAACGATAAATTTTCCATTCACCATTCATTTATATTGACGTGAAGTAAAGTTGGAAAAATATTCGAGTAAATCAAAGTGGTGGAAATTAATGTTTACCGATAAGTTATATCATTACTATAAAACACTAAGAGGTATGCCATGCTTGTTCCAAGCAAAACCCTGTATCAATAAGAACAAATCGAAAACAATTCTAAATATATGGAAAATTAAAATAAACAACTAAAATTTGGTTTAAACATTGTAATTTTAAGAACAATAAATTATATTTATTAAAATTCATTATATTAAAAAAATGTATCCAGAAATAACAAATATCTTATACTTAAACGATATATAATATACTAACTAGTTATTAAACTATGCTTTTGTTATACAATTGAGTATACAATTTTGATACTCTTAGTGTTGGTGTTGCTCCTTTTATTTTATACAAATACACCTCGAGGAAATTGTAAAAATAAATAGCATTTTTCGGATATTTCAATCCGAATACATAAAAAATCTTGAACAGTAAGTCCATTGCATTTATAAAGAAGGTCTGCCCAATATTAATAGTTTGTCCGTCGATTATAATCCAAAATATTCCCTGGTGCAGTAATCCTTCATCGGCGAAACATATTAGATACAGCTGCGATTGTCGTGTGTTTTTTATTATTTCGGAGGTGCTTTCTTCAAACTGTATCATAAGTAAAAATAGAAGAATATATAAAATTATTATGTCAAAATGACAAATAAAATGTTAAAATAATTGACCTAATACATATCCGGTACAAATAGACCTAAAAATGTTCTTTACATAAAAGTCTTTACCCGATATTATTACTAAACTAATAACAATTACTATTACCTTAGCCCAAATGCATATGCTGGACATGCAATTTAAAATAAATTCTTGAGACTCCGCGTCCGCAGGAATTAATTTGGAGCTGGCACCGACTGATGTTTTATATTTTATTGTTATAAAAGCCCTCAAATAATCTATAGAGATTGATGGAAAAAAAAATAAATTGTTCCGTTCAATTATTCGATACAAATCCATATAATTTTATGACTAATTCTGGAAAAAATACATTTGGGAGCTGTTGGGTAAGAGATGTGGATTTCTATTTGTTTTCATATGACATTGAGGCTTATTGACCCTCTTTATAACTATTTGCTAAGAATGCTTCTACTAATATTAATTTAATCACTTTGCATACTAAAGAGGCGCACTGCATACGAGTATATTTTTAGATGTTGATTCTGCTTGATAGTATTTAAAATATTGATCCTCATTTTGCTAGTAATATAAATGTTTAGGAATAATCTAAGTCAATATTTTAAAAAAGTCGATGATTTAGGTTAAAAAGCTGGCTCAAATTTTGAAGTTGAAGTTACTAAATCGACAATGAGCATAAAATAGGTTTTGATTTTAAAATATAGTTAATTGTCAGTTTCAAAATCAAAAATGAAGAATATAGATAATCGTACCAAAATACACAGACTCAAACCTGAAATACAATTGATTTACCATCTTCTATAGAACAGAAATTTCCAGCATTTAAGATGTATCCAAGAGAATTATTTTGAATGTTATTCTCATTTTTCCCCAATAATCCAAATTCAAGATTAATCTGAAATCGTAATAAAATAATTTTATAGCATTACAAAAATATTTAAACTACTTTTATTCAATCTTACTATTTCACCGTTAAATTCCTTCAATTTTGGATAATTCTCAAGAAGCTCGGTTGCAGATGCCGATTTGCCTCGCAAGATTTGGCGCTGGCCAAAAGATGTTTTGAACAAATTGCAAATAATTTCCTTGTTTTCTTTAGTCGCCGCTATTTTATTAAGGTCATCCGTGCTAACATGGGTTTGCTTTTAAGAAAAAAGGCATTATAATAATTAATTTCGACAAAAATGATATGAACATATTTTTCCCAATTTCATATTCCCAAGGAAAGCCTGAATAGTGGCATTGGTAACCAACTCGATGTATTCAATTTTGTATTATAGTATTTGCTTAATATTTTTTAATTTATTTAATTGACATGTTTAAAGTAACGTTAAAATTTTATTGAATTATTATTAAAAGCGATGTTAAAACTTAATCGGAAATTGTATACACTCAGCATTTACAAAAATTGTATTACAATTCCTTACAACACAAAACATACAATAACACCTAAACATTATTTAAAAAAATATTCCGGTAGGAATACGTATCAGAGTAATCATTAAAATAAACGTACCATTATACCATACTTAAATTCAAGGAAGTTTGCGAGCCTCCATTAGTATTTTGGTGAGATCGGGAAAATAATCACTAAACTAATATAAATTCTAAAGGCTTACCTGATAAAATTGAAATCACATCTTCTGGAATTTCATTTTCTTTTAGAAAATTGCTTAATTCTGTTATATTCATTTTAATGTTAATACGAACAACAAATAACTTTTCTTAATAAATCAAATAATAATTACAAGGATCACTTTTTTATTTTGATGTCACTTATTGAAATGTTGCTTAATACTGAAGAGTTCCTACGATAATTTGAAAATATATACAAAAAAAAACAGAAAAAAACTCGAATAACTGTTAATTTTACTAGATTCAAGCAATGTTTCAGTAACTTCACTAGAATTAACTGGATTTCAGGTAAAATTAACAATAACGATGTAAAAAAAAAGATAAAAACCGTTTACATTCACTAGAATTCTCGTAAAATTCTAGTAAACGATTAAATTTTACTGGAATAGTACTAGAATCCAGGTAAATATTATTCTTGTAAGAGAGGCAGTATGAGATGCATAGTTATAAAGTGAGAACATTTTGAGTTATAAACTTTACTGCAGAGCATATAAATAAAAAAAATATTCGAATTTTACTAGATTTTTACTGGAATTCTGGTAATGTTAAATGTTATCGCTATTTGTTAATTTTTTATGGGGATAAATTTAATAGAACTCCCGTAAAATTTAATAGAAATCATATTTAATTCCAAAATAATATGGCAGAATTGGATTTTGCTAAAATTTTGCAAGAATTCATGTAAATTAAACTTTTAATGGAATTCTAGTAACAAAATTAACTTGATTTCTGGTGAAATTAACTAGACACTCCATTATAGAACCAAACAGAAATGATCTGGTAATTTTCTAGTATTTTTTTTACTAGATAACCACTAGAGTCCTAGTATAATAAACACAAGAACTAGAAATTAACTAGAACTTATTAAAATTCTGGTTTTAATTTTATTTTGACTGAAAATCTAGTATATTCACTTTAAAATTTAACTAGAAAACAAAATTTCCTTTTTTATTTACTAGAATTTGACTGGATTTTAACTGGAAATAGTAATACCAGACAATCTAGTGGTCATTTACCAGATTTTATGTTTACCGTGTAGATTACATTTCGTTTGGATTACGATTTAATTCAATTTCAGACATAATTGAAATCTTTAAAATAATACAACAACGACAAAAGCATTTTTTATTTGATTTTATTAAATTCAGAGTTTTATATATCATGTTGAAGGTATTATGAGCTAAAACCAATCTACTTAAAAGATTTTCCTATTGTTCCTCCTTGTATACCATAACTCCCCCGTCTATTGGCTTGATACAATTTTTTGCTCATCGTTCTGTTTAAATCCTGCTGTATCACATGTACAGAAGGGAGTTTTTTTTCTGAGGGGGTGAAATTGATTTCTAATTTAAAATTTTTCGTTTTCTACTAAAATTGCGAATCGCTCAAATATCGTACAGAGCTAAGTCAAAATTTCGATTTTCTAATTGACTTGTTATGTCAATTACATCATAGTAGGATAGACAACCAAAACAAAATAATTTTTAAGTGTAATTTTTTATATTTACTTCCTCCTTTCCCGAACCAAATTATAAATAATAAATAAATAAAAAAAAGTTTGAGTGGATTGTCGAAAACATGTAAATGAATATTTTTATTATGATATCGCGAAACATTATTTGAAATAACCTCATAAAATTTATTATACGTACCGTAAAATCAATAATTACTGTGCGGTAATAACTTTTATAGCAGCAGTAACACTATAGTGTACTGTTTGAAGCATACCAAGTTTTTTTGTGTTGTGCTCAAATAAAAACAAACCCATCTTTTCCACCAGCACCAAAAAGCTTACACACATATTTTTTTCGAAACTTTTACCATAAAAGTTTCGATTTTTTTGTTTTTTATGGTTCTGTTGAACAAAATCAAACTTTTTGGTTATAATACATATTAAATTATAATTCGTTTTGGATGTTTCGCATCTCGATTGGATTCTATCTCGGAATTTATGTACACAATGTACCTCTATTCACATATGCGAGTGCTATTACACAAAATAATGATGATTATTTTTGAGAAGCGGTGTATGCCATGAGAATGAGAAGCGGTGTATGCCATGTAATTTTCAATTAAACAGTTTTATTATCTATAAAACAATGTTGGAACAACAATTTGAGAGTTTTGCTGAAAGTTTTCACACATGTTGCAATATTTGACGACTATATAGTGCATCTGATTTTTTTAATTTTTCTAGGAAACAGAAGGTTCTACTAGACACAGACATCTTTTCAAATCAGCATTAATTGTTTTTAAGTACTAGGCCTAATACATAGACTTGTTGGATTCCTACAATTGGGGAAACTACACGAATAGTCGTAAACCGTCGAACTTTTTTGGTGGATTTTTCTGTTATGCATAGAGGACTATTTCATCTAAGATTTTTAATTTAAAAAAAAAAATTGTATGAAAACAAATTGACTAAATTTGACTTAGGCTGTACGAATTAGATTTTTACAGTGTACCCTTACCTTATCAATTTATTGAAAACCCAAAATGTGATCCAAACACCTGATGGAATTACCAGTTGTGATGAAGTAAGACAACTGTAGAATGTGAAAAATATTCGACAACTAATAATGTCCAGAGTTAACCTTCTGTCATATATCTGTGGCAATTCAACAAAACCACTTATCTATTTTTTAGCTACTATTCAGGGGACCAAATTTAAATTTTAAATTAATTAGCATTTAGAAAAAAAAAACGCTTATATCGATTTAAACAAATACCAACCGCAAAATTTACTTCAAAAAAACACTTATTTTAAGATAAGTGTTTCACACCACAATATCAAACATTATCAATTAAGTGGTTTTCAATAAATACCAAACACCTATAAAAAACATAAGTGGTTTTGTTCGGATTTTGAAGACAAATTGAGGGAAAGAAAAACCGGGAAATACTATCCATTAGGATATAGCTCAACATAACCACTTGTCTCGTTTTATGTGATTCTGTTAAATTTCCACATATATCAACGATTTTGAAAGAAAATTAATCGTAAGTGAGCCACGCAAATTTTTGTCAGACCAGCTGCACCCAGGGTGTGAGAATCGTCAATGATTTCAGAAAATATTCCTAAAATACTAAAGGTTTTACACTATTAATGGCCAATTTTATAGAAAATATGAATGAAGTGTTTGGTAATTTAAATAATAAAGTATTCCACGGAAAAATTCACATAATAACACATTCATAAAAACACATGCACATTAAATTCTGAAGGCCTGATTTATAGCAACCAAACTGCTCTGATTGTTTACTATGAAAGTTTATTGTATTTTATTGAGCGCTACCAACTAGTACATAGTAAAGTCACCACTACTGTTAATAATTGCCTGTCTTCTTCTGTACATAATATCACCCAAATTTTCCCCATACTGTGTCCTAATTCTCTAAGCAGTAAGAGAATTTGTAAACGTGTAAACGATAATTTATCTTGCCTTTTTACAATATTCGCATTCTCCAATTGCATTCCAAGATAAAATTTAAAACTGTTACGATAAATAAATGTCAAAACTTAACACACTCTCATGATTTACGTAGATTCATATTTATAGACTTTGAGGACCCATTACTACCGTTCTCATTTAAATTTCAACATTAATCTTATGGATATAAGTTATTCTAATTAGCATCTGTTCACAAACTATAGTTCAAGTTGTTATGGGTTGTGGCAAGGGTAATTTTACATGTGAAAATTTTATACAATATAATATCTTGGCAAATCGCATTCTCTAAACAGTTTTTTTACCCATGATAAACCTATTGGCAGTAAACGAGCAAGATAACACTAAACGTCAACACGAAATTTTAATTATTTTATATCCTTAATAACTCAAAAAATACAATCTCTAGAAACGTCAATTCTTGCAAATACATTAAAGCCATCTAGAATCACACATAGCCCCAAAAATAATATTGAAAAATAATCGGAGTCGGGAGTTATTTGAAATTCAAATCAAGATACGGTTAGATAGACTTATAGAACAAACCAAATGTTGGCAAAGAACATTACAACGGTCAAAAATGTCTTTACTTCGTATGGTAAAGACGTGTACAATATAAAACGTATTTATAATTGATCAATCCGTTGAATTTTGATTAATGTTGTGTATTCTAATCTGTTTAAAGGTTATTCATTATACTAAGTGCAAAATCGCATTATTATGTAATTATTATTTGCGATATGTTTTAGAAATGCAATCAAATCTGTCTTAAGCAGACCATAATTTCAGTGTACATATTTAGTTAATGAAGACGAAATGCCTTATTTAGCTCTTTCCGCACATGCGAGTTGACAATACCTAAGTATAATAGATGGATCTCGGAAAGCCCGGGATTGTCTTACTAGAATTTTAGAAGTTCGAGTAAACTATAAAAAGCTATGCGTTTTAAGCAACGAAGCTCACCATCAAATTTAGTTACTTCGAGTTTTCCGAACTCCACGAGTTCCTCATTCAATATTTTTTATGTGCCTCCTCAATAACACCGAAAATTTGTTAATCGAAATCATTTCTAGTATCATTTCTAGGTCTAGTTATGGAGGGACGTTTTAGTGTTACGATTTGTTTTTTTACATTGAGTTAATTTTTAATCTTTGTAAAATGTTTGGGTTAATCTTAAGGATCGGTAACGAGTAGGAGGTGAGCGTTTGATCAATTACTTGCATTTTAGAAATCGATTTTATGCAATATGCATCTTTTTTGACCTTAGTGCTAGCTAAAAGCTAGTTTTAATGCATAATATAATTACATTTTGTACTCGTTCATTACTGTTCGAAATTTGTCCTAATTAACAATTTCTCAAACACAAATTAATAAATAATCTAGGATTAAAGCATTGTAAGGTCTTAAAGATTCGAGAGCTAATAGTGCCTTTAAATGAAATATTAAACAACAACAAACTGAAATTTGTTAACTAATTTAGATTTTCTATCGGCCGTCAAATTTATTGTACTCGTCCGTTTTCTTAATTGTGCAAGTGTAATGATCAAGTAAAATATTGCAAGTGAACACCAAGATGAAAGCTTTGCTTGCTATGTGGGGGAGGAGGGGATTAATTTTAGATGTTGTCAAATCAGACACTTGAAAAACTTGACATTTATATTTGAAAATTGAGCAACTAAAATTACTTTTGCTGTACTCCACAGACCAACTTGTTCTAGGATGTTCTACCCCTTATGTCTTCTTCTTCTTCTAATATAAATAGGTACATTATTTATTCCCTACTTTAAAGATAAAATCACACATTGTTTGTTATTTTTGTGGCAATACTGGAGATAAAACCAAGCAAAAGTATAGGAAAAGCAAAAGTGAAGACGATCGATTAAAATATTCGAATGTTTGATTTGTAAGAATATTTTAATTCCAACGATAACAGTCCATTTTTACATTCTAAATTCAAAGAATTTTATAACTTTTTTGTGTAAAGTACCGCAGCTATTTAAATTGTTAGAACTTGGCTTCTTTAATTCTAAAATAAAACTATATTCAAACGAAAGCGTTTTACACATTCAAGCAAAGTTATTCCGCGATAAATTAATTGTGTTACTTTTTGACATAAACTTATCTTGCCACTTTACATATTATCTTGAAAAAAATTTAGTGAATGCGAATTTACTAAAACATCACGATATCCAATATAAATCTAGCTTCTACGATAATTTTTTTCGTGTGTAAAACTTATCACTTTTACACATTGCAGTTTATCTTGGTTTTTAGAGAATTAGAGCACTGTGGTGATAAATTTTTTCATATATCGTCCGTACAACTCGCGTTAGATAGATCAATTTTTTATGTGGTACATTTTCAGCTTATTCTTCATGGATTGGAGTCAGGTGACTGAAATGGCTAATCGAGTTTAAATCCCGAACAGAGCATGCTATGGGGTTTTGGATCGATGTCCTTGCAAGAAACGATAAATTTACCAAAACCTTGCTTGGTGAAGCATCCCTATATATGGAGATAGGGCGAGTGCTTCACAGTTCGGACAATTTTTTTTGATTAGTTGGCCAAACTCGCCTTTTAACATAAAAACCCCAAAAGGATGACTCATCGATAAACACAATATTCATAAAATCTTTCGTTTTATCTTCATTCGCCTACTGTGGTCGCATTTCCATGTTTTTTTGTGTTACCAGTGGTTTGACCAAAGTATTTATGCGTAGAGATGTTCCACAATTCTATTTCGTATGGTTGTTTTTGGTATAGTAATATTCTTTCAGCCAATTTTTCCACAGCTACATGCAGCGTAAGCGATGAATTTTCATCTAACAACTGTATATGATCGTCATCCTCCTTTTTTGTAGTGGTTCGGATTTTGCCTCTATCTGGCAAATCGTTAACATATTTATAGGTACATTGAATAACGTGTAACCCACTTCTGTACAAATGCTTTTGTTTTTTTTATATATCTTGCTGCACTTGCTACTGACACTGTTGGTTCTTTCGGATGTGAACTTAAAAACTTCAAATCGTTTTTTTAAAATCGCACTCATTTCTTTTATATATGTTATCAATAAAAAACCGGTTTAAGCCCCATTCGCAATTTATATAATTTATATGGTATCAAATTA
Source organism: Nephrotoma flavescens (assembly GCA_932526605.1). NCBI lineage: Eukaryota > Metazoa > Arthropoda > Insecta > Diptera > Tipulidae > Nephrotoma > Nephrotoma flavescens. The sequence continues at coordinate 72,155,552 of OW052221.1, forward strand.
TAATGCTTTTTTCAAAAAGAAAAACTTTTTTCACGTGTCTGTTAGTTTCCCACTGTTAACCCTTTACCAGTCTCATGCATACATAGGCGGTTAACCGAGACTCTTCTGTATCATATTCGGTACATATTCTAAATTAGATTATGTATCACATATGATACAGAACCGTCTGGGTTAACCGCCTATGTATCATATGTGATACATGAGACTGGCAAAGGATTAAACAAAAATCTCGAGCTGGCTGGGAGGCATAAAGTAAGGACGAAAAAAGCATAACCGCAGAAGGGCAGGGTGACCCTTGAGCCCCAAAACCGATTGCATAGTCGACAATATATAAAAAACAAACATCTAATTAGAAAACAAGGCTATTCCAATTGGAATTTTGGTCCTAAAAGTTAATCCTTCTAAAAGTTAATAATTGTAGTTTTGTACATGTGTAACAAGTACAAGTATAAATATTCTTCAATAAACCGTACAAATTAAAGTAAAGTGATACGAGGGCGGTTTGATAAGTCAGTGACTGGTCCCGTTAATTACCAACTATTAATAAACTACTGTTAAATTTTGCATCATTTCATTTGTGTTTGACAGCCATTGAAAGCAGACAACCTCGTGAATTGGAACGAAAATGGATAAAAGTGAATTTCGTGTGTTACTTATTTTTTGCGTAAAAATACCATCATCGACACCAAAGAAAGGCTTGATATATTCTGTGGGACTGTGCACCATCATTTTCAATGGTAAAGAAGTTTTGTACTGAATTTCGTTGTGGTCGTACCAGCACAAATGACGCCGAACGTTCAGGTTCCCCAAAAGAGGTCATCGCCCCCGAAATAGTCGATAAAATCCATGGAATGATTTTGGACGAAGCCACAACGAGCGGGTATATAACATTTTACATGAATATTTGGCACCGCAATTGGCCAAGAAAAAAGTGTTGTTCAAAAGTCCATCAATAAAGTCCATGGGTGCACACGTGTGTATTCACCATGAAAAAATCAATAAATTGGGCTACGAACTGCTACTCTATCCAGCACATTCCACAGATTTAGCACCCTGCGACTATTTCCTGTTCCCAAACCTTATGAAATGACTGAACCGTAAGAGATTTAAACAAACGCCTATTTTGAGGGCCTTGAGAAAACTTATTATTTCGAAGGTATAAAAAATTGGAAAAATGCTGGACTAAATGTATGAGTTGAAATGAGACTATATTGAAAAATAAAACGCTCGTATGCCGAAAAAATATCGTTTATTCAAAAAGTCACTGACTTACCAAATTGTGCCTTTGTATTAGTCGGAAAGTAATTTTATTTTAATTTGTTAGAATAATATGTACAATATGGATATTAATTTGTTAAATTTCGGGATCTATTTTTATATGAGTAAAGTATTTAACATATAACCTGAGTCCAAATCTCTGGGAAGGCGTGTTAATGTCGTTTACCATTTTCACTCAAACTCAAAATGGAAATACAAACATATTAGCAACCGACTTGAGGTGCTCATCGAATCTGAATCCAATTCTCTCTTAAAGCGTTGTTTACCATTTTCGCTAAAATTCAAAATAGAAATTCAAAAATTCTTAACAAATTTGTTGTCCTGGTTAGAAAGTTTTAATCAAGCCGGCTGGATGGACAACTTAGCAACCTATATTGAGGTGCTCGTGTAACCTGACTCCAATTCTCTGGGAAGGCTTTTTAATGGCCGTTTACCATTTTAAGTCAAATTCAAAATTGGGAGGAAGTTTCAATCACGCTGGCTTGATGAGCAATATAGCAACCTGTTTGAGGTGCTCACGGAACCTGAGTCCAAATCTCAGTTTTGTATTAAATATTTAAATGTACTAAATTATTTCGGTTGATTTCTGTACATGATTTATTTTAGTATCTTAGCAGAATCCATTTGGTAATCCGAATAGATATATAAAATACCACTAAAATATTTAATTTAAAATTAAATATTAGATTTTTATAGTATACCGTTTTAACCGAAAATGTACAAAGGGCATACAATTTCACAAACAATCGTATCAAACAAAATTTTATAAATAAAATTATAAAGTTGATACAAACTTTTATTTTGAACTAAAATTTAGAGTAAAAAATTTAAATGGTAATTACATTTCCTTCTCAGAGATTTAAACTCCATTTGGAAGTGCTGCTAGCACCTGAAATATCTTAAAAGGAATGTAAAACTGCTCATCCAGCCAGCCCAATCTGATCTTCTAAACTAGGAAAGTAAATTTATTTCGAAATTTTCTATTTCAATTTTGAGTTTGAGCGAAAATGGTATAAACAACCTATATCACGCCTTCTTACAGATTTTTGCTCCAGATCCGTGAACAACTCACATCTAACTGAAACTTCCTAACAAGGGATGACATTTTGTGAACATCACATTTTCGATCATTTATCGAAGTTTATGTCTCGCTTTTCTAGAACTAAATATCATTTTCAAGCCTGCTAGATTAAAAAATTGTGATATATCTACTCGATTTCTATCACCAAATAATTTGTTTACGATACTTCAACGAATTTAGAGACAGTGATATTTTCACATTTATTCTAGTAGGTTGCGATAGCAATAGAAAAAAAAATAAATGTAATAGTTGCCAATTTCAGTTTAGGAAAAAATACATAAATTTCGATAAAGTATCGAAAATGTCATGTTACAAAATGCCACCCCAGTGGCCTTTTTCTGGTAATTCCCTGGGAATAGGGAACTGGAGAAAAATTTTACATAGATTTTACCTAAAAAATCAGGGCCCCTATTCCTGAATACGATACGAAAATGTATTCGATACGAAAATGCAAGTCGTTACGAAAATAAATTGGTATTTCTGAATACGATCGTACGTAATTGTTTGATGTGTGTGCTTGCTAGAAGGGAAATTTATTTTAAATGGTTTTAATTGTACAACTTGGACACTATTTTGAGTTTTGACGTTTGGTTTGTACTTGAAATGGATGCAATAATATTATTGTTCTTCTAGGTTTTCAAATAAGCATCACTTATGATAAGTGATTTTAAGTTGTAATATAAATTATTATTATAAGTGGTAATATAAATAATAAATTGTGAAATAAAATTAATAAAATTAGAGTTTTGTGTAAATAAAATATTTTGTATTTTTGTGTGGCCGACAAAATTGTAATGATTGAAAATAAAATTCAACCATCGAATAATTTCTTATGGTGTGATAGTGCCCCATTTTGCGTCTTGCAACTCCAATCTCTCAAGTTTAAATTGGTTTCTTTTATAGCTAAATATAAATTAATTGTGTTTTCGTAAAAATTTCAATATCATTTTTGGATTATGGTCCTGGGGTTTTTAACAGTGCTCTTGACCTCGTTCGTATATTTTTGATTCGTATTCGTATATTTTAGATTCGTATTCTTATTCAGGAATATGGTAGCGGTTTTTTCTGACCTACTGAGAAAAAAAGTTTCATGTACATATTTGTAAATTGGGAATAACTTTTCCATAGCGAAATTATCAGGGAAAGTTATTCCTAATTTTATTTTATTTTCAAAAAAAAATATCCCCAAATTGTTTACCTTAGTATGCCAGAAAAAAAATATTTAAATAGAATTTATATGTAAATTCTTTCCCCAACTTCCTATTCACGGGGAATTAGCAGAATAGGGCCACTGGACAACATATTTGTTACGAATTTTTAAATTTCTATTTTGATTTTGAGCAAAAATGGTAAACAACCGTTACTTTTTTTAGAGATTTGGACTCAACAAATTTATGTATATTAATTGTGAGTCTTTGGAATTTTTTTTTAAATTAATAAAATCTAATAAGAATTCGCATTGGAATTATTTAATTATTGTACTTAGATGTTTGTAGATCAGACTATCAATTAAAAGGTTTGCTTGAAAATATGTTTATGTAAAATAATTATATTAAACTTATGAATACAAGATCAATTTATATATCTTATTTAAATATTTAATTCGTTAAAATTCATAATGGGACACGCACTGCTCCATTCACTAACACATACAAATTCAATCATAATCTGATTGGAAAATAAACAATCCAATAGGATTTCTATAAGTACACGTGTGGCAAAAATACAAAATCGGCATACGCATGATACCATCAAGCCGATAGTTGGTTTAGGTCAACCGGAATCTCCCTCTCTAGTTAATTTATCGGCTTTCTCAGTTCCAGGGATTCCAAAAATCTTCCAATACTCTCCCGCAGACAAATGTCGCAGAACCAATGTTGGGATTAATTTTTTTTAAAGAAGCATGGCTATTTTATGTACATATGAAGCTACTTTTACAGTCAGTTTTATTTCCGTATAGGTAGTTGTATTAAGGATTGTAACATTTTCGGTCTGAACAGAGTGGTGGACGGTCCAAGGGGATATGACAAATTCACTTCAGTTATTGATTTATTGATTGTATTGATTTATTTTTAAGATACATGTAGTTTGGCAACAACTAGACCACCATCATATTTTTCGGTAATAATCGTACTAATAGATTTCGCGAAAGAGTACCATGTGACTACCGAGAAAGAGAGCACGCAAGCCGTTGGAAGTTTGCATAATTCTATCCAGTTTCGATGGTATCCATTAATATTATCTTCCCGTATATTAATCAAGGATTCATTGGTTTTTCCTCTTATGTTGTTAAAGTATCATGAACAAGAAGAGATAATCCGACACTTAGGAATTATAATTTAAATGGTAAAGCTGTTCAAGTCAATAATCTTATTATGTTGCAAATTAAATATTTGCCGTGATATGACCATATAAAATGTAAATTCATTACCAAAAATGAGACGTAAAACACCATCTCTCGACTTTTCTATTTTGTTTAATTTTGATCTTGTGTCGTGGATTTTACTTTATTTTTCATAGTAAAACTACTTGACCTGGCGAACCTCGTTCCGCCTCAAATTACTTTGTTCCGAGCAAAAACTTTTGTCCTTCACGAAAATTGATTTTGATGAGAGAAAAAATCAAACAACTCAACTCGATTCTCAATAGACGATTGAGTTAAGTGGACATTCCATTCCTTTTTTCATCGAATTCAACACTAATGCGCTGAAAACTGAATGAAATTCGATTCAAACTCAGGCATCTATCGAAAATTGAGTGGTTTTTTGGATTTTTTCTTTCAGTGTAGTGTGCAAATGGATTGGAGTCAGTTGGAATTCAAAAGAAATCAATGTATTTTATTCGAGTGTAATTAAATCGAATACAGACACAAATCAATACAATGCATTGTGGTAAACAATATTTTTCGTTTTGTTCTTTGGCGCGTAAATGAACAATGATGATGGTTTGCCAACTCTCGAACATGCGACGTACAACTGACCATGAGAAAAACACGGAAATTCCAGATTTATTCCGCACACTTCCAACGATTGACCTTGGGATTTGTTAATCGTCATAGCGAACGCCAAACAAACGGGGAGCTGCCAAACGACTGGAATGTTAGTTGGAATCAGAGAAATTCTCGAAATTAGAACATCATCTTCTTTGAATTTGTACTTGATGATCGTCGCTTGATTCACATTGTTCATCTGTTTCTTCACAGTCAATCACGTTCCGTTACACGGATTTCGGATGGTTCAGATTGCGCAGCATGAATATTTTTCACAGATCCGACCTTGAGTATCAAGTTATGCGGTGATATTCCCGGCAAATCAAGTGCATTCAAAAACTCGGTCGGATAGTCGGTTGTTTCGTCGTGATTGGCCACGCAGTCAACGCATTTGTAACAATGCATTTCCTCAGTGATTTAATTTTGAATCAAGTATTTCAGACTGTCTACATTCTTGTTCTTCTCTGCCAAAATCGCTCTTTCGCTGAGCCAATCGTGATAATTTAAGCGGATGGTTGGAAACACTTCCTTCGACGTCGTGAACGTGTAAAAATTCGGAGGAAACGAAATTAATCCTGTCAAAACATCAACAGGAATTTGACCGCCAAGCGGAAACAGTTGTTTGGAAAAAATCAGCAGATGATGAGTCGTTCTGTAACGCGACTCTCATGTTCGTGGTCAACCGCAACTTCTTCACATAGCCCCAGAATCTCGACGATTTCAGACATCCATTGAATTCATCTGCAGCTGTTGATCTCGGAATGGCAAGTAGCGTTTGACGAAGGTCGCCGGCCAGCAGAATCATCGCTCCACCAAAACGTCTTGGGTCACTTCGTTAATCCTTCATCGTTCAATTGAACGCGTCTAATGATTGTTTATGTGCCATTGTGCACTGCCAATGTACCATTGAGTTCTTGATAATTGAGCACACTGCCTTGTCATCCATGTCGGTATTCATCGGTAACTTAAATGCAGAGTGTGCCATCCAGCGCCGTCCAGAAATGTGGCTGCAATTCCAGATGATGTGCAACAGCTAACGCTATTTGAGATCTCGAGCGAATTGTGACCAAAACAAATGAAATCAGAAAGGTTTTACCTGTTCCCTCTGGAGCATAGAGGAAGAATATTTCGCTGTTTCTTTCGTCAACTGCTTTCATCAATGCGTCGTACACGTTAATTTTGCTGTTGATGAAGATCAAAGCTTCGTTGTGCATCTCGTCGCTCATTTTAGGTTCATAATTCGATGTTGCAGTGCGAACTCTATGCAAAATGTCGTCAGCCATCTCGTCCCTGTATTTGTTCCAAAATTCCAATGCGTTCGATGGATGACACGTCGCTATGATAATGGCGAACATTGTACGAATTTGATTTGCCGGCGCAGAAACAGTGACATCCGCGAGTGTTGAATCCCAATGTGAGTTGTTTTCCATTAAGTTCAGACGATGGCAAGCCTCTCGATAAGTGGTGCACAACACACCATCTTCAGTACGAAGCGTTTCGAACGAAGTAGGACCACGAACATAGAACAAAAGCAAACGAAGATAGAAGCATTCGTCTTGTCGTGGATGAACGGTGTACACACGGCCAAGCGCATCAGTCGAATACACATCGACGTATCCTGCAACAGGTTGACCTTTCTTTCGTCGTTGAAACGTCTTCGTCGACTGGTTTCAAGTATAATAGAGTGAAATTTCCCAGTAAAGCAAAGTTCGTGTGAACGGATCGCTTTCGTGAAATAGACACCTTCTCCAAGTGCACCGATAAATGTTGAACGGTGGAATAATGATTGTGTTTACAAATAAGAAAATTCGCCAAATCGCCTCATTGCAACTGACATAACGACCCAATTTTAACCTTAACACTTCGTCATTTGTATTCGAAGCAGCAATGCCAAACATTGCCTGGTCGCTAACCTCGTTCACGTATATGCAAACATATTTAATGGACCTTGGAGTTACAGTATTGATCATTGCAGTGTGTTGCGAATGTTTTCGATAGAAGTTTGTAATACGGAACGATCCGGCCGTTTATTTCTCGATTTTCCGGTGGGTTTTCCCAAATTTTTTTCTTTCGTAAGCACCATCTACTGGCAATTGCGAACACAACAAAAAAAGATTCACCCAAATCGGTTCAGCCGTTCTCAACTGAAAAACATTTTCTGATTTTTCAAATTTTCCGACTTTTGCGGTAGATTTTCCCAAAATTCTCTTTCGTAAAAACCAACTCCTGGCAATTGCGAACACAATTAACAAAAGAAGATTCAGCCAAAGCGGTTCAGCCGTTCTCAACTGAAAACATCAATTTTGCGGGTTTTCCGACGTTCCCGGTGGATTTCCCAAAATTTTCTTTCGTAAGAACCATCTCCTGGCAATTGCAAATACAAGCCGTTCTCAACTGAAAAACAGAATTTTTTGATTTTCCGACTTTTCTGGTAGATTTTCGCAATATTTTCTTTCATAAGAACCATATCCTGGCTATTGCAAACACAAAAATTAGACCAAATCGGTTCAGTCGTTCTCGACTGAAAAACATCATTTTTTGATTTTCCAAATTTTCCGACTTCTGCGGTGGATTTTCCTAAAATTTTCTTTCGTAAGAACCATCTCCTGGCACTTGCGAACACAACAACAAAAAAGATTGAACCATATCGGTTCAGCCGTTCTCAACTGAAAAACATTATTTTTCAATTTTCCAAATTTTACGACTTTTCCGGTAAATTTTTCCAAAATTTTGTTTCGTAAAAACCACCTCCTGGCAATTGCGAACACAACAAAAGAAGATTCAGCCAAAGCGGTTCAGCCGTTCTCAACTGAAAAACAACCTTTTTTCGATTTTCTGACTTTTTCGGTGGAATTTCCCAAAATTTTCTTTCGTGAGAACCTTTCGTAAGAATCGGTTCAGCCGTTCTCAACTTGCACGTTTATACATTTTCTACACCATTTTTATATATAGATAAAATACAGCAATCATGAAAAATTTTGACTTCGAGATTTTTGCAGATTTACAATCCACTATATAACCGAAGTGAAACAAGTGTTTATTTAAAATAATCTCTGTGTGTGTAAATGTGTGTGTGGTGTCTGTGGCTTTATGTTTTGTGTAAATTGGGAGATCTCAGTGATTTTAGTAAGTTTTCGGTATACGAGTTTATTCGGTTTTTGCAAATAAATATTTTGAAAAGTATAAACCCCTAAAAAACGTGTAGCACTAAAAAATTCTAAATTAAATTTGCAACAATATCGGTCCAAATTAATTTTTCAAAACTGAAGCGGAAACGACTAATTTTACATAAGTCTGTTTTTCAACCAAAAATAGACCTGTATAACCCTGACTGATCGGGATGAAACTTCATACATAAGCTTTTATCATAAATTGCGAGATCCCAGTTATGCTTTGCCGAAATTGGTCCACCGGAAATGGAAGCTTCAACTAGAGCTTTTCTGTTTTTCCCGTTTTCCCATTACATCATCTAAGAGAAAAACTTGACGAAATAAAAGATTCTAAATTAAATTCGCAAAATTAGCAGTCCATATCAGTTTTCCAAAATTGAATCAAAAATTACGATTTTTCAAAAAAAAAAATCCACATAAATTCGGCCTCTGTAAAATCCAGACGATTTGTCAGATCGGGATGAAATTTCATATATAAGCTTTTTCATAAATTGGGAGACCCCAGTGATTCCGGCAACAATTCCGGTCCAGATCAGTTTTCCAAATTCAAGCGAAAATGACGATTTAAAAAACAACTATTTTCAACCAAAATTCGGTCTCGGAGTTTGCAAAGTATTTAGCATGTACGATAAAACGCCTAAAAATAAAATGATTGGAAATTGAATTTCAAAGAAAATTGGTTCAGATCATGTTTTTTTTTCATTTTACCGGAAACGACGAGTTGTTACAAAAAGAACCTTTATTTAAGAAGTGAAACTTCATAATTAAGTTTTTTTCTTAAATTGAGAGACTCTTACGAAATTTGGTGGAATTTTGTGTACCCAAAGTGGCAGCCCCTATATTTTTTTTATCCCTGCAATCTGTTCTGGGGCCTGTTCAATGCTCTTTCGCGGTTTGGTTATTCCGTCCTTACTTTTACGCCAGTCAATTCGAGGACGTACGGCTATAGGGCCGATTTTAAGACCATTTGTACAGTGCAAGATCCATGCCAACCGCTACTGACATGGAAGATGGGTCGGCCCATGAGTTTTGCGTTCCGACAAGGGGTCATAGTTGTGTTACATACATTTTTTCACAGATCGTAATATGTTGATGACATTCCACTTTTGCATCCTGTCCCTATCGGGATTCGAACCCGGCACCTCCCGATTCAAATGCCAGTGCTCCAATATTAGATTTCGTCAATTAAATTAATTAATTAATTAAACGATTCAAATACATTTAAATACAATTATGTAAATACAATTTTCGAAATTCCTATTAATGGTTTAACTATATTTATTTTCTGTCTAATTCCATGGTCGTTGATTTCGTAATTGCAATTGTGATTTTTCAAAATTTCTAACAAAGTTTCATACTGCTTTGGCGAAAGCCCCTAAAGTTAGCAAAATCTTTTCAGCGGAACATTACAAGATACTATTGACAATGATAGGCTAATTAGGCTAACTTTATGCTGTATTAGAAAATTTTAGCCTTTTGAGTTTTTACATTTTAAAGTATTCCGTTTTAAAGTTAGTCTAAGCCAAATCAGAACAGCTAATCAAATGCCTTTTAAAAACATTTTCGATTGTACTCGTTAGCACAGAAATCAAATCGACGAACGGGTCCAAACCCCACTTTAGATAATGAATGGTTTATTATATCTTAATAATGTCTCATTAAAAAATTCTCAAAGCATTAGGTTTTTTCTTTGAAAGTTAGCATAACTCAAATCAAAAACCAGAACAAAAACGAATTTAGAAAGCAGAACATGTCCTAGTGCCAGGTGAATAATTAAAGTGTGTCTATGGCTAATTCAATCTTCCACTAAAAGAACAAATTTCACTTCATAATGAGCCTTTAGTTATTTGTGTCTATAAACTTTGTTTTGCATTCTAAAAGTATTCCTTTTTATATTTACATTATGGTAAATAGCCACGTAAATTAGTTAATGCAGATACAGCATAAATTTAGATAAAATATTGTATGCATAAAATATCCAAAATTAGTTTCGTATAACAGCAACATAAAATTACATATTTATACAAACCTGCTATTCCCAAACTCTCCACGCGCCTATTTAATTCAACTTTTTTTCTCGTCTTTAAGTCCTTATCATCTTATTATGAGTTTTTATTATTATTATGATTGTTATTACCATTATGATTTTTTACGTTTTTGTAAGTCACGAAACATATTTTTCGAAAATAAACTTTCGATTTTTATATATTTGCGTGCGTGTACCAATCAGAATAAAAATCTATTTGCCTTATTATTTTCAATTTTCATCATCACATTTGATGGCGTTCAGTGAATCTTAAAATTCAATTATTTTACGCACAGGCTATGTACGCTTATATAAGAGAGCAAACGATGGCAAAAATGTACCTCCATATCGTATATAAGGACTTCAGTATGATGCTGATGCTCTAATTTTTAAATAAACAAAGTTTTTTGTGTTTACTCGAGATAATAAAAAGTGACTTTTATATCGAGCTTTTCCTTCTTAATATTTCATTCTTCCTTGCCGTTAAAAAACTATTACGTGTAATTAGAGTATCACTGCTTATGTCTCCGTGTAAGTCGTTGACATACACACGTTACATATCCAATCCGCAGTAAAAAATGTGTTCATGCTTGAGGTATACTCGTACGTTGTAGTTAAGATAATAAAATATTCCAAAAGAACGTTAAGCTTATTTTGCGGCAATTAAGGAATGTTTATATACAATAAACAGTAGAATAGCTGTATGCCTCATTGGTGGTCCTAGTCGATTTCATTTCTTGCATCAGGCGTGTAAATACACAAATCATCTTTATGAATATATGCTGCCTGCATGGTGGTCCTGGGGCTTGCTCGAAGTCATCCCGCTAGCCTAGTCGAGATTTTCCCCTTCCTCCCCGTATGACGTATACCGGTTATTTGTTGCTGGTCTGCTCGCTGTCTCCGAAGAATCGGTTTATCTCATGTTTTATACGGTTCCGACATTATTTTGTCGCAGCTTTAATTGGACCAAAGATGCAACAAATGACTTTCTTTTCAAAAATATAGTTAATATTATACAGTTATTAGAGGTCAGAGAACAGTTTCCAAAAATCATGAAGAGTCTTGAGAGTGTTATGTAAAGTCCGAGCTTACACGACTGCAACAGATGTTAAAATCGCAATTACTTTAATTGGGCGTAGAAAACTGGGGTGTCTGGCAAAAATAGTCGCCGATTCGGATATTAGCCATGGAGAAGCTCCTTGATAGGAGCTTTGTTTTACTGCGGTTTACTTTCAAACCCAGCCCTTTTGCATCGCGATCGAGAGGTATGAAATTGGCCTTGATATTGTTAGATCTTCGGCTAAGCAGAAGCAAGGTATTACTGTAATTAAAGAATTTGTTCTGGTAGTCGTCATTAAGAAAATTTAATTTAGCAGAATTCGGGAGTAGGTTCGTCATACTGAAGCAACATCAGTTGGGTGGAAGTCTTTAGTAAGTTTTTTGGCGTTTAAAAAAAGTCTCGAAGATATTCTACTATAGAGTGCTTCTAGTGTTTCGACCATTTGTCACAAAGCGAATTTGTGATTTTGAAGACCAGTTTCATTGTAATTGTTCGTCTTCGATATTCCATGATAATGATATTTGCCTATTGATTGTAGGTTGTAGTTTGTACTTGATATTGACATATTTGTGGACTTCAACACAAATATGTAACCGGATATGTTGATATGGTATCTCTAACAGATCCAGATATGATCGATTTGGTTGTCTATTCCTGCATCATTCGTTTTCCACGTTATTTTTTTAATTCTCTTATGAGGAAAAACGTAAAAATAAATTGGACATGGTTGCCAGTTTAATGACGCCGGTCATTGTTTTTACTGGTGAGGTGCGAACTACGAGGTATTTTCGGTTGGGGTGCGGGGTATTATTTCTGACTTCTTTCAACAACAAGGAATAGATCTTTCACATCTTTTGATTTATTTTCGGTAGGTGTATGTGTATTACGTTTGAAGTGTTAATTTTTTTTACTGTGGTGCCTGACCGTGTGAGGTTTTTGGACACTTTTGCATTATTGAACACATTTACAATATAATTTGAGCAGAAATTTATACGAGTGTCCAAAACTAAATTTATGTTTGGTAAAACATTTAGGGGACTAGTTTTGGCTTCATGTTACACGCTGCGTTAAATACTGTTATGTTAAATCTTGCGTTACGTGACATTTTAACGTAAAATCATCACTGGTATGACTTTAAATAGAGAGAGAATGTCTCCGTAAAACCAAATATATGCATTAAAATTTCCGATTTGTTTGGAGATTTTAATGCGAAGTTATGAAAGGTGTGTATACATTTTTTTCTTTCTGTTGTTTATGAGTCCTGCTGTTTTACTTCGTTTCGTATTATAGAGAGTCAGCCATGCTACACGTAGTGTCATAAAACCGGCTTCACCTTCCTTTCTTTCCCCTTTTATCGACAAAAACCGTTTTAACTGCGACATTAAATTTTTCGGTGAATCCGAAATGAAAAAAATAGAAATTAAAAAAAAAATAAATAAGACCATTTTTGAGATGTAGATTTTTGTTTTAATTTTGTTTTCAAGAGAACAGAATACAACAATACAAAAAAAATGGTGTTTGAATATAAAATAAGGATTTAAATTAACAATAAAAATCTGTTGCGACTTAGTTTGAAACCAGAAACTAAAATCTCGTGTAGCTTGGCTGATTAAAGAATTCACGAAAAAAAGTAAAGAAAAAAGTTTATCATTTTTCGTCCACACAAATTCTCTCTCTTATGTTGTTCTCTTTGGTAAAATATTAATTAGAAAAACCTCTATTTAACGGACTAATTGGGGAGTCCGTTAAAACCGATTGTCCGTTAAATCCGAATGTTTGTAAATTTAATCTATTCGATCGAATTTAATCTGGGACGGAACTTAGACATTGCTTAGCCGATCATGTTAGGATTGAGTATGATGGATGGAAATGAGATTCATAATCAATTTTTGGAAGAATTTTTGGAATATGACCACCTGCGTCGAAACTCGATCAATTCTTAACCGGTTATGATGGGATTGGGGTTTATATTGGATGGAAGTGAGATTCTTAAAAGATTTTTGGAAGAATTTCTGGAATATGGCCACCTGGGTCGGAACTCGATCAATTCTTAACCGATTATGTTGGGATTGGGTATGCTGGATGGAAATAAGACTCTTAATTGATTTTTGGAAAAGTTCTGCAACATGGCCACCTAGAATGGAATTCTATAATTCTTAACCGATTATGCTGAAATTGAATAAGGTAGATAGAAGTAAGATTCTTCAATAACTATTGGCAGAAGTTGTGGAAAATGGCCACCTGAGACGGAACACGGTAATTTAAACTAGGACAGAACTCGATAATAAGCAGGCGTCTTTCTGATAAGGCTGCTTGCCTTAACATCTATCACCAGTACGTCACCCACTCATGTAATTAGTGGGTTGAGCGGCAGCCCAACTACCTACTTTCACAATAAATCACGTTATTAACTCTACACAAAGAGCTCGGATAAATTTATAGTATTCTTATCAACAACGACCTCGAAAACTGTTCACGGAAACATGGAAAATGAGGTCTTCTAGACCTTGAGAGTTCTAGAACCTTTCGAACCAAGCGGAAATTTATACTTTTGAAGTACTTTCAATACAAAAGCATAAATCGTCTGCGAGTTATTTCTATAACACAACCAATAATTCCACTCACCACTACAGCAATAATCAGAAAAGAGGAAAATTATCGCTCGGTTTCTCATCCTCTGGCGAGTACAGCAGTTTATCATTTTATAATCCCATATTTATCCAACGAGCCGAATTCCTTCGTTATCGGTTAAGTAATAGCCGTGTCTCGATGCAGATGGCCATATTAAAAACTTCTAAAATCATTAATGAATCTCATTTCCATTAAAAAAATCCAATTCCACCGTAATCGGTTAAAAACTGTCTGAGTTCCGTCCTAGGTGACCATATTCCAAAACTTCATTCATAAATCATTTAGGAATCCCATTTCCATCCAACGACTCTCAGATGACCTTATTCCAAAAATCATTTATTAATCCCATTTCCATCCAGCATCCAATCCCATCATAATTGGTTAAGAATTGTTCGAGTTCCGTCCCAGGTGGCCATATTCCAGAATTCCTTCCTAAAATCGTTTAGGAATCCCATTTTCATCCAGCATACTCAATCCCATCATAATTGGTAACCGAAAATGGAAAGTAAAAAATTGTCCGTTAAATCGAGAGTCCGTTAAATCGAGCGTCCATTAAATCAAAGGGTTTACTGTATATCGCTAAAAACAGTTTCAAATTTTTCCATCGCCTCCAAAATCACACTCCCAAAATGCACGAACTCCGTAAGGAACTGCAGTGTTTGGATAACGATCGACTTTTTGTAATTAGCGATGACCCAAACAGCTACCAAACAACATTCAGGTGGTGAACCTCGTTCGTTTTTTTTTGTATTTACACTTTTTGGACGTGTCCATTTCTCTAAAATCTATATTTTGTCTAAAAAATTAATTTTGGTCACTCGCATAAATTTCTGTCCAAATTATAATAATGTCCAATTATTTAAGAGTGTCCAGAAACTTCCGTGGATCCCACTCTCAGAACATCGAATGTATTGTAGTGCAATTTTTTGAAGTGTCACGTACCAGGTTCGAGAGGATTTGGAGATTTTCAGGTCGTCAAAGTCTAAACACGTCTTTGTATAATTTCTGTGGTCGTGTTTCTGATAAACACTACGGAAATTCGAAGGCTTTGTGTAGTGTTCATAATTTTTTTTGTTTTTAATAAAGAAGCTTGTTAGCATGTCACTTAAACCGCTTGTCAAGTGCGTGGTTCACGTACTGACGAAGAATCTTACGGCATCCAGCCCTACATTGAACACGTTGATTTAGCAAACCTCTGGATACAAAGTAGATGCCTGTTCCAGCCGCCCTTAACCTGGAGAACATACAGTGATTTCTTCGTGACATGGAGTGGCCATAACAATACAACAGAATTTCTACTGTTCATGTCCGCTATCCAGCCGGATTAATTTGGAGATACCCAGGAGCCTCACGGGGAATTATGAATCTAAGGTTTCACTCCCCTATTTGGTAAACCTTAAAACAAGACAACTAGAACTACAGTATGTGCAACAAGAGCGTGTACGGCAAAAACCTAAGTAAAAATAAAACTACGATTTTTTTTTGTTTTTATTATGAAAGTTGGTTGTATTTTCTAGGGCGCTATCAACTAAAACAAAGTAAAGTCACCATTACTGTTAATAATTGCCTGGCTCCTTTTGTCCATACTATCAACCAATTTTTCTGCATACTGTGGTGATACATTTTTCCATATCTTCCGGACCACTCGCGCTATAGCGCTCAAATTTTTTATGTGGTACATTTTCAGCTTAATCTTCATGAGTACCCATAAATTTTGATCGGATTGGAATTAGGTGCCTGAGATTGCGAATCCAATGTTGTGATGCCCTTTTGAGTTTAAATTTCGAACAGAGTAGACTATGGTGTTTTGGATCGTTGTCTTCTTGCAAGATCCAATTATATTTCTCCGCTCCAAACCATTTCAGGATAGATGTTAACAAACCACGTGAATAAATTGTATTCATGAAAAGTGGGTTTAGGTTTAGTGTGGAAACGATTAATTTACCAAAACCTTGCTTAGTGAAGCATCCCCATACATGGAGCTAGGGCGGGCGCTCCACAGTTCGGACAATCCTTTTTTTTGCTTAGTTCGCCAAACACGCCTTTTAACATTTAAACCCCAAAAGGATGACTCATCGGTAAACACAATATTCGTAAAATCTTTGTTTTTATGTTCATTCGCCCACTCTGGTCGCCTTTCTATATATTTTTGTGTTGCCAGTCGTTTGACCAAAGTGTTTCCATATGCGTAGCCATGTTATTTCGCATGGTTGTTTTTAGTAAAATTGTATTCTTTTTCGCCAACTTTGCCACAGCTGCATCCAGTGTAAGCGGAGAATTTTCATCAAATAACTATATGATGGCGTCATCCTCCTGTAGTGGTTCGGATTTTGCCTCTGTCTAGCAAATTGTCAACATTTTTATACATTGAATAATGTGTAATCCTCTTCTGTTCTGCGATCGACATTTTTGATCCTTTCGGATGTGCACTTCAAAACACCGCTTAAACCGTTTTTTATAAATCACACTCATTTCTTTCATGCCTGGTATCCGCTAAACAGTTGCAGTTAAACTAATGTTTGTTACGGAGCGTCCAAGAGGAATCAATAGAAAACCGATGGAAGCCCTGCCCATATTTCTTCCTATAGTTTGAAGTACAGTTATGCCCTACACGCTCCTTTTGAACGTACTGTATATCCGAAAAAAATGTTTAGAAAAATTACTCCAAACAACATAAGCTATTAGTTAATATGGTATTGTCTTCCTGAGATGTACTGTCAACGTGAAATTTCCAAGAAAATTTTTTCTACATGGTCTACGAAAATGTTTGTTAATTATGCGGGTGCGTGAATGATTTTTATGATACCCACATTTCCACAAATTGTAGTGTGCATTCCGTTACGTCTTTTACAATTTAAATATTTATCTGAAAATCCCGTTCAAGCTATCAGAAACGCTCTGAGCAGTATAGCCAGATTACTGTAGTCTAGTGGTGAAAAAACCTAGAAGTGAACCTTTTAAATTTGTAACTACAAAAGAACATATAGGTCAACTTCAGTAAGTCAGCAAGTTTTGAGCTTGGGGCCAATCTATACGATGATTTAGGTAATGCCAAAATATATGCAGGCTTCAGTGATTAAGCGCGAGGAGATCTCGAATATATTACACATGAATTTTAAAACGAAAAATTAAATCTACCGGATTTTTGACAAAACTGTTTTGTATAATCAAAATTCATTCTTCCTTTTTAAATTTCTGAAAACCATCAAGGTCAACCCTTGAAAATTTAATCTTAAATTAAATTTAATCTTAAAGATTTTTATTTTTTGTGGTTTTTGCAAATGTTAAATTTTTCAACATCATCGAAAAAATTGAAAAGCCACTTTTGGACATTTACTTCCACCAAATTTTGTAAGGATCCAATTAATGGAACAAGTTTAATGCTGTATGCCTGACATCGATTTTTCTTACTAAATTAGCGACTTTTGTGAAAACCATACTATGCTGTTAATCACCAGGCGGCTAGCAAAAAACTTTCTCCCGAACAGTTTAAAGACATAGTCATCAGGCAGGAGTCAATGTGGAGTTGACGTATAAAAGTCGTGAACAATTTGTAAAAGTTTCAACTTTTTATATTCATTAATGACCGAAGAATACGTTTTTTTGCTCTGATTGTTAGTCCAATCCCTTTTATAAATTCAACAGCGAAATGTTGCAATTGTTACTCTTCCAAGGGATACTCGTAGGTGAAAAAGGAAGTCTAACGATGTAAGTTTCATCAGTAATTACCCCCGTACTTTTGATCTTCGGAACTCAATTTCGTTCTGAAAACCGCTAAACCTGCTAATTGAACTTTTCGACAAACTCGACTGACATTTGTTCCGGTTTGCTGGTTAATGCTGTTAACCTATTTATTTTTTTATGGTTTAATCTATGCAATCTGTTCTGGGGCCGACGCACTCCCAACTCTTTTGCATTGCCTGTCAAATCGAAAATCGGGTACTCCGACAGGGGTCTACGCTCACCGACAGGGGTTCATAAGGTTGTGTTGATTTCCATCACCGATTATAATCAGATCAGTCTTTTACATCTTGCCCCGGTACATCGCGATACAAACGCCAAAGCTTTAGCCACAGTACTGTTTGGTTGGTGATAATTAGATTTGTCGAATATAGGTAATGACGAGTTTTAAATTTGGTATAATGAACCTAGTGCAAACAGAGATGTTAAAGGGTCGATTACTTCGGTTTTTGTATACGACTGCCATATAATTTCGTTTTGTTTCTTCAACCAATGCATTGACACATCCGCGATAATAAAGGACTAGACAAAATTTAGACGAATCCCGATAACCAGAATAAATATTTTTTGGTTGGTTTTAAAATAAAACACATTTGCTTCTAGAGGTGTTTCGAGTTAGTTATTCTGGCCACTTCAGGTCTAAATATTACTATTCCATTTTAAAACTGCGGTAAATAGAACGATTTGCTTCAATCAAAGTGACTACATCACAAAAGTTAAGTGCAAATGTAGTCATGTCTGGTGTAAACACTTATTGAGAATAAATCTTGTTGTGACTAGATAACTAAATATTAGTTTTGAAATTATGTGGAGCACAAAATAGTTATAGATAATTTTTAATGGCATCACTTAATAATTAACACGTAAATTTTAGCATAGTTTGGGATTTAGAAAATTAGTTTCAATAGTTGCGTTTGTAGTAAATCAAGATTAAAGGAATTTTAAATGTAAACTGTCCACCTTAACAGGGTTTACAAGCTGTAGCTACGCTAAAAATATAAAGCGTTGCAGCTCTTCGTAATTTTTCATTAATTCTTTAACGATTAGCCCATTAAAATTCATTAAACCCCAAATGTTTATAATTTTTAAAAGATTTTTTTTATATTTTGGTTAAATTTTTAATTTTGTATATCCTTTTTAGATAAAACGCGTTTTATTGATAAACTTTTTTCGCATAAAAATTTGAAATTATACTCAAAAACTTTTCGACTGTGAAATTTGAATTTTTGATGCAGTAAGGCTTGCAATTAAACTCTTAGGCATTTTTAATGCCGCGAAGCGTAAGCGAATAATCTGATTACGAACGATAATACTTGCAGGTTGCTTCTATTTTTTTATTTCGATTTCATATGTTGTTTGATAAATTTTCATAAGGTTCTGTTTTACGCGGAATTTATCATTAAATGGTGGTTGATATTTTCCGACCTAAAAGTGCAGAGTGGACTAAGTTTTTTCAAATCGCAACCAAACATATTTATGTTATGAGAAATATTTGTATTTTATCATTTTTGTATCCTAAACATAAATCTTAAAATATATAATTTAGTTTTTTTACTATCGCTTATATATTTCATCAGAAAATCCAAGTAAAATATATCACATAAGAAAAAAATCTCTTTCAATTTTAAGATTTCCATACTCTAGATGTACGGTACCCGTAAACATATTATGTAAAAGAAGCACAGAATAAATATTTCGTTCGTATAATTTCCAGCCACGTCAGCAAAATATGATATAACGATAGAGATTTTATCATCTTGTGTGAATCGAATATACGAGTACATGTATGATGTGCACCCTTACAAGAAAGATATTACTCGTTTTCTGTCACATTGAAATCTGGTTCCTAATAATAAATATTTTTATTTGAAGCCACACATATCAAAATCGATTTATTTTACTCTCCCTTTCTCTGTACCCTAGTATCTATGTACATATCATGGCATTTATGGCAGCATTTTTAATGGCACCATACCCCGTTCAAACATATATAAAATAAAACAATTTGTGCCTTCCTGTAATGTTAATGGCACAGTAATTTTGCTTGTGGAATGCGATAAATTTATATTTTTTTTTATTTTTTAATCGAATATCAATAGAGACGTACCGTACGACACAGTAATTTTTATTATAACCACCGTATATCATGCAGAAAATGTGTGTTAACCCTATGAATGCCATGAATCTATGGTTATGTGACTGGATGAAATTGAAACAAGTGTACCGTATCTTATTTTTGTAATCTTGAGCTCGGTTAGCCGAAAATATTTAAATATTTCGTTTAATATATTTTAAATTTAATAGGAAAATCATTGCTTTAACTTGTCGGATACTCCTAATACATATTTCCGAAAATTAAGCAACTGCCAACTCTGATGATGGGAATTCCAATGCATTAATCCCTGTGTCGTTTAGTCGGCCAGAAAAAACTTTTCCACCTATTCGAATAAATTGGTGATGGTCCATTTTTCGAGGACAAAAAGTTATTATTTTAGAATATGCCAGCCCTAATTAGTAATTCCATTTATTCGAAACTTTTGAACTTTCTCACTGTATTTACAGCCTCAAAGTTCTTTTCTTCTGTCGCGATATTTATAGCAGTCGAATCAATTTGTAATTTGCGCGGTACAATTCAGTAGTTTTACATTAAGATCCGTATAAAGCAATTAGTAAAATTTCACAAACTTTCGATATAAGTGGATTTAATTATAGTATTGTGAAAAGGAGATACATTTTTCAGGCTCTTAAAACGGTTTAGAGAGATCCAAAGATTTAGAAAGTTGTAAAGCAAACCATTGTATTTAGAGCGGTTTGGCGATCCAAAGCGATTAACAGTTACATATACAAAATGATCTAGAATGCTTTTGAGGTATTCATAGCAATTTAGAGCGATGCAAAAGTATTCAAAATGATTCAGCGTTTTACAGCGGTTTTGATCAATCTAAAGTGTTTTTACTTTGATTTTCGAGTGTAATGGTGTTTGTGATTGTTCCGTTTATGTATTGGTCTATTTTCAGTACTCAAAAAATTAAAGTAAAACTAAAAAAAAAACAAAAAAAAAATAAAAAAAAATATATTTAAGTTAGTCGTGAAAATAGAATATAGATGAGAAATGTGAAAGAATCGAATTTCATACGCTACGTAGTAATTTGCTAGTAGTACAACTACATATATATGTATAGACGACATTCCAATCTAAATAATACACCATCAGTCGTCGCGACCTGATGCGAAGTCTGATCTTCACAGCATAAACTCAGGCACTATATTGTTAGGATGGCATTGGAAATTTCTAATAGGGATATGTATCAAAGCTACAAAATTTGGTATATGTATTTCGTTTTTAATGTAGTATCTTTTAGGGGCTTATTGTTTTTCTCAATCTAAGAATAAAAAGTTGTGAAAATTTTGTTAAAATTGGACCTCAATGATTTATAGTTTTCTCTAGAAATTTTAACGTCTTTAAGGAAGTGGAAATTATCTTTGGTCCGTATGATCAAATTGTTGAAATCCTGATAAAAATGTTGATTACCGTAGTGCAAAATCATTTTTATCAACGTTTTGCAGGACAAAAATTAAAAAAAGTTCATCCACGTCTGCAACGATGATATCTCAAGAACGGCTTAAGTAATTCGAATTTTTTTGCCAATCTTCTTTTGTTTTTAATTCGGAGAATTGAATTTTTTTGGATCTCTACCTCAAGGCGGTCAGGTTTCTAGTATACGAAATCACTCAAAACAACACCTAGTGCTACGATATTACTTTACATTTTAACCATATATTCGGGTTGTATATCGTTTGAAAGGTGTTTGATCAATTTTAGCGATACCCTTTAGTTCATAAATCCACCGGTTTGGCGCTGGTAGCTAATTTTGTGTTTGTTATACAAGTAGCTGAGTTACCCGGCGTTGCACGGGAGGTATATATTTCAAATATCTTGATTGTTATGCAAGAATCCTCTCTTTACATCGCTGTAGTTGCAATCACATATGAAAAGAAAATTATAAGTAGCTGTATTCAGTAACGGGTGCCTCCGTCAATGCATCCAGGCGAACTTTTGTAACGATATTATTGGACATCCTGTTTGTGAGGATAGTTAATTAATTTTGGCTTGGTATTTGTTACCAATTGCCAAATAATTATACTCCATTTTTACAAACCTTCAACCAGATCAAAGTTAATAATAAATATAAAAATATTTTAGTTAATAATTTTTATTATAAAGCCTTTTGATAAACAATATTTTTGGTTTTTCCATTTGGTGTGTAAATAAATAAATTTTTTGGCATTCCCACTCTGGAGCAAGCACCATACAGTTGGCCATGTGAAAAGCATGAATTTTCCAAAATAACACCAGCTATTTTCAATGATTGCCCCTGGGCTTTGTTGATTGTCATTGCAAAAGCAAGGCGTAATGGAAATTGTAGTCGCTTGAATTCAAACGGCAAATAGGTGGGAATCATAGGAATGCGCGGAATTAGCACATCTTCTCCTTTATTTTTAACGGTAATAATCATTGCTTCAATCACATTCGGCATCAATTTCTTCACACAAAGCCGTGTTCCGTTGCACAATTTCTTTGGATCTAAATTTGGGAGCAGTATTATTGGTGAACTCTCTTTTAAAAATAGTATGTGTGGTGGAATACCAGGTGGCTCCAAAGAATTAAGAAACTATTGGATAATTGACGAATTGATTCATATCAGTAACCGTGTCGGTAGATTTGTATTTCATTAGTGGCCCGAGTAGTTCCGATTGAATTTCATTATTTAATTTATTAACGCCGCCATTTTTGGGACCTAAAGATTGTCTTAAATTTAAATTAATAAAATTTATTTGAACAATTAAATTAATTATAGTAGAGGTATGATTTGTGTATAACAATCGCACGCGAGATTTCCTTTTTGTTGTTTAAATTTTTTCGACTAAGGCGCTATTTCGGAACATTTAAATAATTGTATCTATACGTACATGTAAAAATGAATTCTTGATCCAGGGCAGACTTCCGGATTGGAGCATGTCACTAATTTCATATAACCCCTTTCCTAAAGTCATTCCCTTCAAAAAATCTTAAAAAAATTGAAATTTGAGAAAAAATTTGTGCCACAGCCCCTTGACCCCGGGTTCTAGCCCCTTCAAAATTATCGTGGTCTTGGTCCTGAACATGCAACATATACATGGTAAAAATTTCATGACGATCGGTAAAGCGGCTAAGGCGTTATTTCAGAACAATCAAATAATTGTATCTTTACATGTAAAAATGAATTTTTGATCCAGGGGCAGACCCCCCGAATTCGAACATGCCTCTTATTTCATATAACCCCTTTCCAAAACTCATTCTCGTAAAAAAAATTTAATTTTTTGAAAAAAATTGTACCATGTCCCCTAGACCCCGGGGTCCAGCCCCTTTCCCCGGGGTCCAGCCCCTTTCACAATATCGTAAGATTGGTCCTGAACATGCAACATTTCCATGGTAAACATTTCATGGCGATCGGTGGAGCGACTGACAAGTCATTTTGGAATAATAAAATATTTGTATCTATACATGTAAAAAATAATTTTTGATTCAGGGCTGGGCCTTTCGGATTCGAACATGTCAGTAATTTCATATAAACAGCCCAGTAAACTCATTTTCGTGGAAAAATTTAAAGAAAATTAAAATTTTTGAAAAAATTTGTACCATGGCCCCAAGACCCCGGGATCCAGCCCTTTTCCAATATCGTAAGATTGGTCCTGAACATGCAACATTTACATGGTAAACATTTCATGGCGATCGGTTGAGCGACTGAGAAGTCATTTTGGAATAATCAAATATTTGTATCTATAAAAAATTAATTTTTGATCCAGAGCTGGGCCCCTCGGATTCGAACATGTCAGTAATTTCATATAACCAGCTTCATAAACTCATTTTCGTGGAAAAATTTAAAGAAAATTAAAATTTTAGAAAAAAATTGTGCCGCAGCCCCTAGACCCCGGAGTCCAGCCCCTTCCAATATATCATAAATTTGGTTCTGGATATGCAACATTTCCATGGTAAACATTTCATGGCGATCGGTTGAGCGACTGAGAAGTCATTTTTGAATAATCAAATATTTGTATCTATACATGTAAAAATTAATTTTTGATCCAGGGCTGGGCCCCTCGGATTCGAACATGTCAGTAATTTCATAAAACCAGCCCCATAAACTCATTTTCGTAGAAAAATTTAAAGAAAATTAAATTTTTTTAAAAAATTTGTACCGCAGCCCCTAGACCCCGGAGTCCAGCCCCTTCCAAAATATCATAAAGTTGGTTCTGGACATGCAACATTTCCATGGTAAACATTTCATGGCGATCGGTTGAGCGACTGAGAAGTCATTTTGGAATAATCAAATATTTGTATCTATACATGTAAAAACTAATTTTTGATTCAGGGCTGGGCCTCTCGGATTCGAACATGTCAGTAATTTCATATAAACAGCCCAGTAAACTCATTTTTGTGGAAAAATTCAAAGAAAATTAAAATTTTTGAAAAAATTTGTACTTTGGCCCTAGACCCCGGTGTCCAGCCCCTTTCACAATATCGTAAGATTGGTCCTGAACATGCAACATTTACATGGTAAACATTTCATGGCGATCGGTTGAGCGACTGAGAAGTCATTTTGGAATAATCAAATATTTGTATCTATAAAAAATTAATTTTTGATCCAGAGCTGGGCCCCTCGGATTCAAACATGTCAGTAATTTCATATAACCAGCCCAGTAAACTCATTTTCGTGGAAAAATTTAAAGAAATTAAATTTTTTGAAAAAATTTGTACCGCAGCCCCTAGACCCCGGAGTCCAGCCCCTTCCAAAATATCATAAAGTTGGTTCTGGACATGCAACATTTCCATGGTAAACATTTCATGGCGATCGGTTGAGCGACTGAGAAGTCATTTTGGAATAATCAAATATTTGTATCTATACATGTAAAAATTAATTTTTGATTCAGGGCTGGGCCTCTCGGATTCGAACATGTCAGTAATTTCATATAAACAGCCATGTAAACTCATTTTTGTGGAAAAATTCAAAGAAAATTAAAATTTTTGAAAAAATTTGTACCATGGCCCCTTCTCCGGGGTCCAGCCCTTTTCACAATATCGTAAGATTGGTCCTGAACATTCAACATTTACATGGTAAACATTTCATGGCGATCGGCTGAGCGACTGAGAAGTCATTTTGGAATAATCAATGATTTGTATCTATAAAAATTAATTTTTGACCCAAAGCTGGGCCCCTCGGATTCGAACATTTCAGTAATTTCATATAACCAGCCTCATAAACTCATTTTCGTTCAAAAATTTAAAGAAAATTAAAATTTTTGAAAAAAATTGTACCGCAGCCCCTAGACCCCGGGGCCTGGCCCCTTCCAAAATATCATAAGGTTGGTTCTGGATATGCAACTTGTACATGGTAAATATTTCATGGCGATCGGTTGAGCGGCTGAGACGCCCATTCGGAACAAACAAACAAACAAACAGGAATTCATTTTTATATATATAACATCCGATGTTGAATAAGTTGCGTTTGGACCCCGGAGTCTGGACTTCACGTTACAAATTTTTTCTAAAATGGCATTTTTTTATACTTTATCACGAGAATGAGTTTATATAAAGGGTTATATAAAATTCTTGACATGCTCTAAACCGAGCTGTGATCCCCCTCGATCAAGGAAGTTCAGTTTATAAGTTTCCATTAATCTAATTGGATTCAAATTTTGCAAAAGTACTTTATACCAAAATTAGTAGATTTTCGAAATATTTTTGAAGGGTTCGGCCACCTACGTGTAAGTGCTTTCATACATTTCTTATACCAAAGGTCGAGGTTTTTATCTTTCAGTTTTAAACTTAACACATAAATTCCTTTGCGCCTGTCTCCATTTACTCGATTTTAAGACGTACGCTTGAAGATGGTGACCACACGCAAAAATTACATTAATCAATTATTCAAACTATCAAGTTATTGTATTTTATAACAATCGATTGTTCATTACTCCACTTCTATCTAAAATATATGAAAATATGAAAACACAATTTATCTCAATAATCAGTGAACAGAAGAGAGTGCTGTTGACTCTCAAAAATTGTATACGGAACGAATTGCGTTATTAATCAATTAAATTCATCCGCCGAAATATATTGATAGACTCAATGGCTAATGGCACACGGGCTATCACATAAACCGTATTTTTCTTCCGTTCTTTCCCCATTTACATAAAATACCGGTTTTAATTGCGACTTAAACAAATTTTCGGTGCAATCACACTAACACAAACATAAATGAAATGAAAAATATTTCAAGGACATTTTTGACTCACTTTAATTAAAATTTTATTTTCGAGAGACCAGAACGAAACAAAATAAAACACACATACATGTATACATTATCTATTACGACTAGTAGGCCTTGAAAAAATAATCAAAAGACCAAAATTCTCGTGTGTAATGGGACAATAAGATTTATTTTGAATTTAAACAAATAAAATAAAGAAAAAATGTACTTTAAACTAAATATATATAATATTTAACAAATAATCATTAAAAGTTAAAAGATATAATTTCCATATATAACTTTCGAAAGCAATTTATTAAAATTTCATATTAAATTTGGAATGTGAAGAATTTCATATTAAATTTGGAATGTGAAGAAGAATGTGAATATGTGCATCTTTATGTCAATAATAGTTGAATTGTTCATACACTCCGTTACTGTCGAAAATATATTTAAAGCCCAAATTAATGTTGAGTATACTGCAACTCAGTTAAGTCAATTAAATATATTTGTAAATATGTCAACGAACATTAACACTAAAACATTGCTATATTATGAAGTTCCAAAATACTTCACTCGAAAAACATCGTTTTCCAGAAAACATCAAGGTAAAATTATTCCTGAGTGTTCTGGAATACGTAGTCCTGATGCTTCGGGTCGAGTTTTTAATGTTCATCCTAATAATACTGATTGTTATTATTTGAGAATGCTACTTCATATGAAGTAAAAAGACCAACATCTTTTCAAACACTGAGAACTATCGGTAGCGAAGTATGTCAGACCTACAGAGAGGCATATCTTAGACTGTGGCTTACTTGGAAATCATCAAGACTAGGACAGAACACTAAGAGAAGCATCTCTTACGTGTGCCCCACAACAAATACGCAAGCTCTTTGAAACCATATTAACAACTTGCGAACCTTCTGGTACTTTGGAAAAAGCATAATGAAAGCCTAAATGAAGGTTTACTTCAACAAGCACGAAGAACAAATCGTTGTACAGTTGTCAGCAGAATTTTTAATGAAACATTCATATTACTTGAGAATGAATAATCCATTAATAATAAAGTCGATAATTTTTCTTGCAACATATCTCGAATTAAGAAATTGTTCTGTATTAAAAACCTGCCAAACAAATGTTTGAGTTTGTACCATGGCACATTGAAAAGCACTTGAATCATTTGATCGTACTCTGAATAGCTTTTATATTGCAAGTACATATGTGGTTTACGTCAAATTTTACGAGTCATTCCACAATCAACACCCGCTGACGACCCCAATGTCTATCTGAAAGGTAGAGGTCAGTTTTCAACATTCATCCAACTTGGACGTGTTTTCTTTGTTTCTCTTGTTTTTTTCTATTTTTTCAATTTTATTTTTGTAGTTGTAACAATTACCAAATAATTAACCTTAATAATTATAATTTTATTACCTAATAATACACATTCGAAATCGCTGACTGTTCTAAGTGATTTTTTTTTAAAAGTGTAGTTCAGTAGTGTTGCTGAAAAAATTTCCAAATGATTTACTGAAAGGTATGAAATTAGTGATGGACGATGCGCCTGGTTTGCGGTTGTTCTGTAGTAAATGTGAAAACGGATTGAATAACATCCTATCCAAAATCGACAAATCACTCAAAAAATAGAAAAATCAGAGGAGACCATAATCGATAATGTTCTCACAAGAATGAATCAATTAGAAGAGACATTAACAACAGTGGTTCGTGCCTTATCCCAATCTGCTGTTCAACCAGAAGAAAGTCGGGTCTTAAGATCCATATCCGAAGCCTCCACTCAGACCGAAACACCAAGTCTAGTGAACAAAAACCATACGATATCATCACTAACATCATCGTCAGCCATCCAAAACCGACAAATTTTAAATCATTTAAAGCCAACACGAAATAATAATCTACTGAGAGCATCATCAACCATACCTGTCTCTAAAATTAATACAGCTGCTAATGACGTTGAATTAATGGATGAGTACACGATTCGAGTGGAACAACCCAGACAGTGGCTTTTTGTTAGCCACATCAGTGCCGGATGAACAGTTCCGCAAACTAGTGACAAAGCTTGCGAATACTGGCGATCTGTTTGCCCAACGCATGGTGCCGAAAGCAAGCTTTGGAACGAAATATGATTATGTATCATATAAAATCAATATTCCAGGTGAAGTTTTTGAAAGCTCCATCAATTCTACTTTGTGGCCAGAAGGACTGTTTGTGAAAGAATTTGATTGGGGTCAAAGTAAGGCATACGCGCCGCCTAATCCAGTAGCAAATTGTATTGCTGCGAAAAATAGTGCCACAAACTCTGAATATAATCATGACACTTCAACCTTGTCACATATCCACAAAAAACTATTAAGCACACATTTTACTTTCAGAATGTAAATAAAATGTCTTCAAAGGCAGCTCAATTCCATAATTTTGTTTTAAACTCTTTCCGGTTTATGTCATCTGTGAAACATTCTTCCCTAGTCAATATGTGGTTTATAGATGTGATCGCTCACCGCAAACAAGCATAAGAAATTCCGGTGGCGGAGTACTCATAGCTATCGATACGTGGCGTATACTCCACCTGATTCGAATACATCATCGTATACCAAGTGCTGTGACACAATTATGGAAATTAACAATACAGCACATCATTCAGACATAATTTTAATAACTGGGGAATTCAATCTGTCAAATGTTAGTTGGACTTATGATGAAGAAACTAACGAGAATATGCCGCTAAACATGAATTCGGATAACGAGTACCTATTCGTCTACACGTCAAATTTGAGTCAAAACTGTGAATTAAAAAATGGAATTTTTCGAATTAATCCGAACCATGGACCTTATTAAGACCAGGAGAATCACCAACACCTTTCGTAATTAATGATATTCACCACAAAGCAATATAAATAATATTGGAAACCAAAGTGAATAACAGGTTCCAAAATTACGGAAACCGGAAACCATATTACAACTTCAAAACGGCCAATTCGAATAACTTACAACAATATTTTGAGAAAATAAATTGGAATGCCGAGTTTAACAGCGATGGTATAGATGTAAACGTGGAAGAATTTTACACACATCTATTTAAACCGAACAAATATCCTCCATGGTATGACGATTAACTTATCAGTTTTAAAAACAAAAAGACAAGGATTATAAAGAAAACCTGAAATTGTGTTCCCAGGGTAGTAAACAGAAATTTACTGCATATAACCAAAATTTTGAATCTTATTTTGAACTGAGATACAGAGACTATATCCGCAATCTAAAGGATAAAATAAAAGACGATCCCAGACACTTTTGGAATTTTTTTAAAATCAAACGTGAAATTGATGGTTATCCCGCCTGGATGAAATTTAATGATCAAAAGTCTTGTGATCCACAGGTCATAACCAACATGTTTGCAGAGTTTTTCCAATCTGTTTATAAAGCGGAAGACATTGATAATTATAAAGATCCAACTACTAGTGAATGTAGTAGATTCATATTTACTCCACACATCGAGCCAGAAGACATCCAGCAAACATTGGTAGGGTTTGGAGAAGGATGTGGTCCTGATGGAATTCTGGCTTCATTTTTAAAAAAATTCTAAAAATTTGGTAATTCCTCTAAGCATTTTGTTCAAACAGTCATTAAAATTGGATGTATAAGAAGTTGGCTCGAAATTTCCATCCCGAAAAGGTTTTTTTTTTCAGAAAGTGTGTGTCTTTCCTAAATCATATAAAAATAATTCCATCCCGAAAATTTTATTGTTAAATTAAAGAAAAAAAGAAACAGCCCGAGAAAATTATAAAATTATATTACTGTTTGCAGTAAAAAACATGAACAATGTAATAAAAAATTAAATAAATTTTAATGATCATCTAGAAAATCACTTTTCATCCATCACTTTCTATATTAACTGAAAGAAAATATGTTCAGTACCAAATTTCCTTGTGGCAAACACAGAGATGACCCCTTACCATGGCATATGGAGATAGGTAGGCCAATGTGTATAGAACTTATATCCAGGCCCACGTTAGAAAATATCGAGGATTGATGGTGATTATTGATTATCCCGAAAACCACTTTCTATACATTCTTCAGTTGAAAATATGTTCATTACCAAATTTCCTTGTGGCGAACCCAGAGATGACCCCCTGCTTCGGCATATGGAGCTAGGTGTGCCAATGTGCATAGAACTTATATTCAGGCGCTCTTTCGAAAATATCGAGGATTGATGGTGATTATTGATTATCCCGAAAACCACTTTCTATACATTCTTCAGTTGAAAATATGTTCATTACCAAATTTCTTTGTGGCGAACACAGAGATGACCCCTTGCCTCGGCATATGGTGTTAGGTGTGCCAATGTGCATAGAACTTATATCCAGGCCCACGTTAGAAAATATCGAGGGTTGATGGTGATTATTGATTATCCCGAAAACCACTTTCTATACATTCTTCAGTTGAAATGTGTTCATTACCAAATTTCCTTGAGGCGAACCCAGAGATGACCCCCTGCTTCGGCATATAGAGTTAGGTGTGCCAATGTGCATAGAACTTATATTCTGGCGCTCTTCCGAAAATATCGAGGATTGATGGTGATTATTGATTATCCTGAAAACCACTTTCTATACATTCTTCAGTTGAAAATCTGTTCATTACCAAATTTCCTTGTGGCGAACACAGAGATGACCCCTTGCCTCGGCATATAATGTTAGGTGGACCAATGTGCATAGAACTTATATCCAGGCCCACGTTCGAAAATATCGAGGATTAATGGTGATTATCGATTATCCCGAAAACCACTTTCTATACATTCTTCAGTTGAAAATATGTTCATTACCAAATTTCCTTGAGGCGAAAACAGAGATGACTTCCTGCCTCGGCATATAAAGTTAGGTGTGCCAATGTGCATAGAACTTATATTCAGGCGCCCGTTTGAAAATATCGATGATTAATGGTGAATATTGATTATCCCGAAAACCACTTTCTAAACATTCTTCAGTTGAGAATATGTTCATTGCCAAATTTCCATGAGGCGAACACAGAGATGACCTCTTACCTCGACATATAGAGATAGGTGGCCCAATGTGTATAGAATTTATATCCAGGCCCACGTTAGAAAATATCGAGGATTGATGGTGATTATTGATTATCCCGAAAACCACTTTCTATACATTCTTCAGTTGAAAATATATTCATTACCAAATTTCATTGAGGCGAACCCAGAGATGACCCCCTGCTTCGGCATATAGAGTTAACTGTGCCAATGTGCATAGAACTTATATTCAGGCGCTCTTCCGAAAATATCGAGGATTGATGGTGATTATTGATTATCCCGAAAACCACTTTCTATACATTCTTCAGTTGAAAATCTGTTCATTACCAAATTTCCTTGTGGCGAACACAGAGATGACCCCTTGCCTCGGCATATAATGTTAGGTGGACCAATGTGCATAGAACTTATATCCAGGCCCACGTTAGAAAATATCGAGGGTTGATGGTGATTATCGACTATCCCGAAAACCACTTTCTATACATTCTTCAGGTGAAAATATGTTCATTACCAAATTTCCTTGTGGCGAACCCAAAGATGACCCCCTGCTTCGGCATATGGAGTTAGGTGTGCCAATGTATATAGAACTTATATTCAGGCGCCCGTTCGAAAATATCGAGGATTAATGGTGATTATCGATTATCCCGAAAACCACTTTCTATACATTCTTCAGGTGAAAATATGTTCATTACCAAATTTCCTTGTGGCGAACCCAGAGATGACCCCCTTCTTCGGCATATGGAGTTAGGTGTGACAATGTGTATAGAACCTATATTCAGGCGCCCGTTCGAAAATATCGAGGATTAATGGTGATTATCGATTATCCGGAAAACCACTTTCTATACATTCTTCAGGTGAAAATATGTTCTTTACCAAATTTCCTTTTGGCGAACCCAGAGATGACATGACCCCCTGCCTCGGCATATTGATTTAGGTGTGCCAATGTGCATAGAACTTATATTCAGGCGCCCGTTCGAAAATATCGAGGATTAATGGTGATTATCGATTATCCCGAAAACAACTTTCTATACATTCTCCAGTTGAAAATATGTTCATTACCAAATTTCCTTGAGGCGAACACAGAGATGACCCCCTGGATATAAGCTATATGCACATTGGCCAACCTAACTCCATATGCCGAGACAAAGGGTCATTTCTCTGTTCGCCTCAAGGAAATTTGGTAATGAACATATTTTCAACTGAAGAATGTATAGAAAGCGGTTTTCGGGATAATCAATAATCACCATCAATCCTCGATATTTTCGAAAGGGCACCTGAATATAAGTTATATGCACATTGAAACAGCTTACTCTATATGCCGAGGTAGGGGGTCTTCTCTGTGTTCGCCACAAAGAAATTTGGTAGTGAACATACTTTCACCTGAAGAATGTATAGAAAATGGTTTTCGGGATAATCAATATTCACCATCAATCCTCGATATTTTCTAACGGGCGCATGAATATAAGTTCTATGCACACTGGCACACCTAACTCTATATGCCGAGGCAGGGGGTCATCTCTGTGTTCGCCTCAAGGAAATTTAGTAATGAACATATTTTCAACCGAAGAATGTATAGAAAGTGGTTTTCGGGATAATCGAAAGGGCGCCTGAATATAAGTTCTATGGGGAATGGGATATTCACCATCAATCCTCGATATTTTCTAACGGGTGCCTGAATATAAGTTCTATGCACACTGGCACACCTAACTCCATATGCCGAGGCAGGGGGTCATCTCTGTGTTTCTCAAGGAAATTTGGTAATGAACATATTTTCAACTGAAGAATGTATAGAAAGTGGTTTTCGGGATAATCAATAATCACCATCAATCCTCGATATTTTCTAACGTGGGCCTGGATATAAGTTCTATACACATTGGCTCACCTATCTCTATATGTCAAGGTAAGAGGTCATCTCTGTGTTCGCCACAAGGAAATTTGGTACTGAACATATTTTCTTTCAGTTAATATAGAAAGTGATGGATGAAAAGTGATTTTCTAGATGATCATTAAAATTTATTTAATTTTTTATTACATTGTTCATGTTTTTTACTGCAAACAGTAATATAATTTTATAATTTTCTCGGGCTGTTTCTTTTTTTCTTTAATTTAACAATAAAATTTTCGGGATGGAATTATTTTTATATGATTTAGGAAAGACACACACTTTCTGAAAAAAAAAACCTTTTCGGGATGGAAATTTCGGGCCAACTTCTTATACATTAAAATTGGCAGCTTTTCGACAAAAGTGGAAAATAACTAGAGTGACGCTTATTTTCAAAACTGTATCTAGAAATGATGTTTCTTCCTACAGAGGTATCACATCTATATCTGCTATACCTAAATTATTTGAACTAGTAATATGCAACTCATTCAAAGCAGTATTTATCACAATATCAACATGGTTTTATGCCTAAAAGACCAGTATCTACAAATCTCATAGGATTTATTAGGTATTCTATTAAAGAAATTGAGAAGCACAAACAAGTTGACGTAATATACACCGACTTTGCAAAAGCTTTCGACTCCATCAGCCATTGTAAAACTTTGAAACACATTTTCAAGTTCAGATTTTCCAGACATTTCGTAGCCTGGTTCAAATCTTATTTGACTAATCGAACCCAATATATTGAAATAGGAGGTAAAACGTCGAATGGAATACGAGCAACCTCTGGTGTACCACAAGGCTCTCACGTGATAAAGCATTCCAATATCCTAATGTTCGCTGATGACCTCAAAATCTACAAAGCCATCTAGTCAGTGACGATGCCAATAAACTACAGGAAGATATTGACAATCTAGCGTTATGGTGCGAGTTTAATTCTCTTAGTCTCAATATTTGAAAGTGCAAATCTCTATCATTTCACCGGAAAACCAACCCTGTTTCACAAGGCTACAAGATAAATGGTGTACTCCTTCAGGTAGTACTTGAGACTAAAGACCTAGGAGTTACTTTCGTTGAAAATATGAGCTTTACTAAGCATATTGAGCTGTACATCGTTAGGGCGAACTCCATCCTCGGTTTTGTCAAACGTTGGACGGGTGACAATTTTTATGTGGAAACAATTAAGATCCTGAATTGTGCTTACGTTCATCATCGAAGATCAAATCCAAAGTATTGGAAAGACGGATGAGCTTATGACCATGATCTACCATACCACTTAAACATTAACCGGGTGCAAGACATACAACTTAACAATTCTTGAAAATAGACGCGAATTGCTAAAAAGTACATTTATTGGTAATCTTCTACTAGGCCTAATCGACGCACCGGATGTGCTAAAGTCAATTAAAATAAATGTTACTGGTGGACAACTAAGAGATCATGATTTCCTTTACTTAGACAGACACAGAACCAACTACGGCGATAATGAACCAGTGAAGATGATGTGTAAAAGTTTCAATAGAATTAACTATTTGTTTGATTTTTGTTTAACTGAAGACAATTTTAAAAGGCAATTTTATGCCTCTCAGTGATTTTTTACTTGT
Organism: Nephrotoma flavescens; assembly: GCA_932526605.1. Classification (NCBI taxonomy): domain Eukaryota; kingdom Metazoa; phylum Arthropoda; class Insecta; order Diptera; family Tipulidae; genus Nephrotoma; species Nephrotoma flavescens. The sequence goes on from OW052221.1 coordinate 72,190,352, forward strand.
TACTTTACTTTTATATCAAATTTTAGAATCCAACGCGGATTTATTTTATGTTGTATTCTTAATTTAAAATTTTTCAAGTCAAATTTGTAGACTTATTTCAATATAAATAAAATAAAATGCTTTACTAAGCACATTGAGCTATGTGCATCGCTAGGGCGAACTCCATCCTCGGTTTTGTCAAACGTTGGACGGGTGACAATTTTTATGTGGAAACAATTAAGATCCTGAATTGTGCTTACGTTCATCATCGAAGATCATATCCAGATGAGTTTATGACCATGATCTACCACACCACATAAACAAACAGCGATAACCACCTTATTTAACCGGGTGCAAGACATACAACTTGACAACTCTTGAAAATAGACGCGAATTGCTAAAAAGTACATTTATTGGTAATCTCCTACTAGGCCTAATCGACGCACCCGTTGTGCTAAAGTCAATTAAAATAAATGTTCGTGGTAGACAACTACTTCCTCTACTTAGGCAGACACAGAACCAACTACGGCGATAATGAACCAGTGAAGATGATGTATAAAAGTTTCAATAGAATTAACTATTTGTTTGATTTTTGTTTAACTAAAGATAATTTTAAAAGGCAATTTTATGCCTCTCAGTGATTTTTTACTTGTTACTTTACTTTTATATCAAATTTTCAAATCGCAACGCGGATTTACTTTATGTTGTATTCTTAATTTAATATTTTTCAAGTCAAATTTGTAGACTTATTTCAATATAAATAAAATAAAATATTTGCCAATCAGCTTTTGGATACGGGTAACGGGACTTTTCGTCCTTACCTGATTTTTGAGATATCGTCCTTACCTGATTTTTTACAAAATAATGCTTCCGTCAATTACAATGCCCTGAACGTTGTTATTAAAGTTTTTCCAAATATTTCAATCATCTTCAAAAATCATGGTTTGCTTTACGAGCGTGCAACCTTCTTAGCCCCCAAGAAGGTCGGGACACCACACAGTTATAGTGATGGTGATCAATAGAGTTTCTTAATTCTTCGGAGCCATCTGGAATTCCACTACTGATATTTTGTACGAGGGTACTATACACAAAAATACTTTTTCGCTTTATTGAAGAAAATGATGATCACCATACACAAACGTGTATAACAGGTTGTAATGAATTCCGGATTTTAAGGGATCTTACTAAAATCGGAATTCTTTTTGAAAAAAGCATGCCAAATGTGATTAAAGCAACGATTATTACTGGTAAAAGTAAATGAGAAAATGTGGTAATTTCGAGCATTTCAATGATTTGCCTTTCGAATTCAAGCGACTACAATTACCACTGCGCCGTGCTTTCGCAAAAAAAAAATGAAAATTGCTTGTGGGGTAGTTTGGAAAATCCATGCATGTCAACTATATCTTGCTTGCTTCACAGTTCTCACGCCAAAAATTTGTTCATTTTCTCATCAAATGGTAAAGCCAAAAACTTGAACTACTTTACGATAAAAATTAAAACTAGCTGAAATGTTTTATATTTTATTCGTTTTGATCATTGTAGGTTTGTAAGAAGAAAGTATATAGTCTTTGAAATTAAGAGAGAAGTGTTGAAACTTTGAAAGTAATGAACCTATCCTCACAAATAGAATGTCAAATAATATTTATAAGGCACATATACCTTCCAAAAATATCAATATGTTTCCTGTAACAATGGGAAGGTGATGCTTCTGTTACTGCATTTCGCGCCTGAAGAATTCTTGTCATATATGATTGCATCGAGTGTACTATGAAAATTCGGTTTCCAAATTCCGGTTTTCAAAATCTCGGTTTTCAAAATCCCGATCATCTTTACTTCTAGTTCTAATTGCACAAACTAATTAGTAAAGATTTATAATTGCAGGATTTGGTACTTGCAACCGTTTGTAATTGCAACATTCTGTAGTTGAAGATTAATAAAAAAAAACAATATTTTTTTAAGGCAACATTTTGAAATGCAATAATTGTACAGACTGACGCCTTCGATAACTCTTACGGGCGCTTAGCCTCTATCAAAATTCCATCCCTATTAGCCATTTTCTAGAACTTTATAGCAAACTCATTTTTGAGTTTTGTCAAAAAATCATTAAGAGTCCCATTTCCCACATGCTAAATTTTAAAAATTCAAACCGGGATTTTCTGAAAATCGTTTTTTTTTTAATACAAAACCGAGATTTCGTTACACACCCGTTTGCAGGTCCGGCGACGTCGAGAGGTTTCCGGCAAAATATCCGAGGCTCAAAATAATTCTTATTTCTCCCGTGTCACGTCGGGGTTATTCGGCTAGTAGAATATATAACTGTCACATGAAAATGTGTCACATTGAAAATGTGTTGTAAAATGTAATAGATTTCACTGAAGCACCTTAGTACCCCATTGTAGGTTGGAGAGTACTAAGGTCTATTTTTATCATTAAATTTGTCTCAGGATTTCATTAAATTGGTATTACAGACCGAAGTTACAAGAAGAAATACTGACTTCAAAAAATAAAAAGAGAAATTCCTGCTAAGTAATTTTACAATTGATAGAAATATTGACTATTCACTTGTAGGGGAACTAAAAAGATAAAGGGGCGCATCATGATAGGAAAGTGGATGGAACATTGGCAAGAATGAGCACCTTGAAAACATAATATTTATATATACGAGTAGCTGAGGAACTGTTTGATGAACTGCATCGCTCATATTCCGGGTGCGATGCACTTTAATGTTTGTAGCTGGTTTATTTTTTAATATTTTATTGTGTCAGGACTCAGAAGTGTCTGGTTCTGTTTTAATCGTTTTACTTTTGTTTGATGTTAATGCCAACGACACATTTTTGAACTTGTCTTATTTCTTTATCTGAATGTACTGTTGTACCGAACGCAGTATTTCTAGGTGTGTTTCAAAGAATAAAATAACTTTCATTGTTACTGGTGTTGCGCAGAACAATGTTTTTTGAATTCATCTTTATATTTTGACCACGTTAATTTTCATTTAAAATATTTGCAAGTGCAGTTTTGTGCTTATAAAATTAAAATTTATAACGTTTTGAAAATAAAATCAAAACCGTTGGAAATACTAAGAAGGTTAAATTAATTTTTATAGTCTTATGCTTACTGCTGTAAAGGTTAGGAAACTGTTCAGCAAATAAATAAAATCATAATATTTCTAAATAAAAACATTAATTTCCCATCTTCTCGCAGGTATGCAAATTTATGTCGAGTCATGTAAAATACATGTAGATTATACCACATAAATAATCCATTTAGGATGGCAAATGAATTAGTGGACGAACTTAATTTTATAACAACAAAAATTGTGTGAGATATTTCGAATAAACGATTGATTTGTAATTTCAATAAATTTTCGATGTGTTTTCGAGTTTAAGTCAATTTATAAATGGGTTACCCCATTTGTGAAGTCTATTTACAGGGGTAGGTTGGTCCTTTTTTCAATCGATGGATTTTAGTACTTAATGTTATATGTTATAAAAAATTCTTCGACATATGAAAAGTCAAAAATATGCCATTTATCATCATGGAGTCACTAACAGTACATTTATTATGAAAATTATCGTTCAAAAATAACTACTTTTCGTAAATTACGAGAGAGTTTTGGTTGACATGAGTGTCCTACTGAGCTTGCAATTGGCAACACTATTGATCGTTTTGAAGAAACTGGTTTAGTGGAAGGTCGTAGACCGTATTGACATGTGCATCGACAATAAAATGATAAGAACTAAATATTTTACGAACCACATTACGAAGCATTTTGCAGGTTGATCTTCATTTGCTTCCATACTAATATTCAACTAACTCAAAAATTGAAGGCACCAGACTATTTAAACCGTCGTCGTTTTGTTAATTGGATGCTTGAACGAAATGCAGGTTTTTCATCAAAAATCATATTTAATGGGTACGTGAATAAGCGAAATTGTCGAATTTGCGGAACGGAGAATCCTTTTATTATTCACGAAACAGAAGTTCATCTTCCAAGAATCAATGTTTGGTGTGGTTTATGGGCTGGTGGCATCATTGGACCGTTTTCTTTGAAAACGAGCAAGAAAAGGCCCTTACAATGAATGGGGATCGTTATCACAACATGTTAACCGGTTTTTTGTGGACCAAATTAAATGAATTGCGTGTCAACGACCTTTGGTTTCCTTTCAACAAGACGGAGCGACATGCAACGTAAGTCATGCAACAATCCGTTTATTGTCAACAAATTTTGCTGATCGCATAATTTAAAGAAATTATGAAGTTCCTTGGCCAGCAAGTAGCCCAGATTTAACACTGTTTGATTATTTTTTGTGGTGTTTTTGTTCGACAGTATACATATTGAATTCTACGGATCACATCAAACTCCAAAAATTCTGTTTACTGGAAAATCAAATGTCATGTATTTTTGTGTAATCTAAAATCGGTTGAATGATTTAATTACGATGAATATGTTAATTGGGATTATGACACGTGAATGTAGCCTGTATTTCTAAATTGGAAGATCGAAGTGACTTCCTGAAATCAGCCAGAGATAGCTTTCATATGAGCTTTTTAGTATATCATCTTTTAATTAATTTTAAGACAAAGCCAGTCTTGTGTTTAAGAAAAATTTTGCTCTGTACAGCCTAGACGGATTCATCCCAGTGAGCTTTTTCGTTGTTGCATTTACGAAAAAAGGATTTAAAACAAAAAGATTTAAATTAAATTTCTAACAAAATTAGTTCAGATCATTTATGAAATTTTACCAGAATTGACGAGTTCTGATAAATCAAACTTTATTTCACCAAAATACGGCATCTCTAAACGGTTCAGATAGATTGACTCTATTCCGAATAAAACTTTAAAAAATTTGTTGGATATCTGTGTACCGGAAGTGGCAACTTTAATGGGAGTTTTTTTAATTTTTGTAATGATTCATCATCATTTAACTTTAACAAATTGAGGGTTTGCAAAAAACGACAAAGAATTGATAGATTTAAACAAATTTAGAGATTCTGTTTTCAACCACCTTTAAGCAGGAATACGGTTTTTTGAATATACAAGACAGTTTTAGCAAAAGTCCAGTAAAATTAATTGTTCGCATAAGAAATCATGTATTAGAGATCTATGTATACATTCTTGGTAAAAAAAAAAACGGTGTTGGCCTTAATAGTTTTTGGCGGATCATCATAAAGCTAACCTTGTGATTAGAATAGTAGGTGCAAATAGTAAAATATATTACCCTTCCAAAAGTCAATGGGTCTTCTACTTGACGATCACAAATATTAATCCACATAGTAAATAAGGATACAATAGAAGCATAAATGATTGGAATAGGACATCGATGTAATTTACATCGAAAAACCAATTTGATTTTCCCATATCTTCTAGCTCGCCCGACCATTTAACTTTTCGTGTTTAAATTTTATACAAAAATACCATACGTTATTTACTTAATGTATGCAGATACGACATTAATCCATCGAAATTTAGATACAAAAAATACACGAGAAAGGATATCCCAGAATAGAGAGAAAGATGGAGAATACAGCAAAGTCTACATGAAAAGAAAACGACAAATCAACGCAAATACAAATAAATAACGCTTGAAATTTGCCTAAAGAAATTCATGATGCCCCCTAATACAAACACTACAATACTTTATACATATGTGTATAGCCATGATACATATGTATTCATAAGACGTACAACATAACGTGTATTAAACCTCTAGATAAATATGTATAAGAACAGAATACAATTGTGTCTTCTTCATCGTATCCTCGATATAATAGTGCGAAAGATAAAAATATAAAGCTTTTTTACTCATCTCCTCCCCTTGCCCCTCGAGACAAAAATTTATTACAACTAAAATAAATTTGGTTTGTACATATTGATGTAGGTACATAGAGTTTACATACGTATCCATATGAGATGAAATTCGAAAAGAAAATATAAAATTTATGTGTGTATCATTTTCACTTTTGTCAATATATTTAAGATGATGAAAATGTTGATGATGTGATGAGAATGTGCAAGAAGAAGATATCCAGACCACATTTCCAATTTCTTTTGTGTTATTTAATGTTATACAATGTTGGGTCGTAGGTATACATGGAATTAACTTTAACTTCTTATTATCAAAAGAAAATCAATAAAATCACTTAAATTACATGGTAAATCCTTTACACAAATAAGACGAAATGTTGATTTGTGTTTTTTTTTTAAATACGAGTATATAAACAAAAGTTTTTCGGTTTAATTAATTATGCAAATTGTATACGCGAGTAATACAAAAACATTGTACAAAATTAAATTCAATTATTATTCCAGTTGATAAGGGCGCGGGGAAAATGAAAATTAATCAAAATTTTAACAGAATAACTCGTTGCTCACGTTGTTACTGTGTGCTGTGACATGCCACGATGAAGTAATTGGGGAAAGCTAATTTATTTTTTTTTGTAAATTTTCTTTTTGATGCTCGGATAATGAGTACCATGTAGTGGTATGGCATTTATGTACCGTTGTTTAAAAACTAGCGAATGGAAATTGAAAAATTAATTTTGTTTTAAGAAGGTAAAAAAAATTTATCGACTGAACTTTAATGAATATTTGATTTCGTTTGCTTGATTGACAGTTTATCATAACTTTCTTCGTGCTGCTTAGATAGATGAACACTGAAATTAAAAGATATTTTTGATTGACATTTTATATGTTTCAAGATTTCTATAATCTACATCCAAATTTGCACAATAATAATGTGCTGAATCCTCAAACGTAATGAGGTAGCCAGAACTTCGGTCCGATCTACTAACATTTTTGCATCTCGTTGGGAGGTTTTGAAATGGATCATTAAAATTTAGTTGAAGTTGTATGTCAGGATCATAGAAAATTGGTTTTATGCCTGTGTTGAGATTTTGGATTTGTGTAATCTTTGAAAAACGCATGATCGAGTTGAATTACTTCAATACGATTTTTGAACTTCCTTGCAATACAACTTTCCACGGGATCACATTCCATTTGGGTGTGCTCTTTTGTAAATCATTTTTGGGTTACTCAAATGGAGTGCATGTTAGCAAACTTTAGTAGAACATTTGCCAAAGTAATCAGAAGCCATTGGAAGATTTATTCCAAGTAATAATTTCATGGATCTAATACCAGTGGTATGACTTGGCTAAAACAAACAATGAGTTCTACAAATACGGAATGTAATACCTCAGGTGGTACAGCAGCAGATATACTGCTAAATCCACACTCTTCGGAGGCAGGTCCAACGGATTCTGGGGTGAGCCAATCACTGTTTCACCCATTTGGATAAAGCTCCAAATTATCAAGATCATCAAGATCTTCAACTAGAAATATCTTTCAGTACAAGAAAGAAAATGCCGAACTCTGTGAACACTTAAGAGAAACAATGGAGTTTACAACTAAATTGGAAGAAAAATATACAATTTTAAAGAAAGAGAATGAATTAAAAAAAGCAGTTGAACCCCTTGCAGCACGTGGAACGACACCTAACCCTACAAAAGATACCATTAATCAATTTCATACGGATGAAGAAGAATTAGAAAGAGAAACAAATTGGGTATTGAACTAGAAAGGAAAGGAAAGCTTAATACTCACCAGAAATGGCAGAAACTTTACCATCAACTTCAAAAGAGGTTTCCAGAAACCAGTTAATCATAACCCAAAAGAGAAATCACCTCCACCATAAATGTAGTCGGGATATCAAATTTCTCCGCTATACAATCGATTATGAAATCGATTAAGGTAGTTGAGTACAAACTCGAATCTCTAAACAATGGCGCCTCAATGGTTAAAATCAAAGTTATGGCCATGTCTTCTCCCAATCTGCGCAAAAGAGGAATTTTTTGAGGATTTCAAGCAAAAGAGTTATCAAATAGAAAATGCTGAAAAAATCATTTATAGAGTGTGATAGCATGAACAACTGTTAGTGACCGCTCACACAACATGCGTGTGATGCTATCGCCGACTGTTTTAAAATATAAGAACTAATACAAAAAATATTATTTTTATTTTCCTTATTTTATTTTATTATTATGATTGCAAAAATAAAAGAAAACAAAAAAAAAATTACCATGAAGCAGCGCAACGCAACAGTTCGCGTTTGTATAATAAATAAAAAAAATCGTGGTTATTAGGTTTTTTTTAATACAATTAAAAAACTTCTGCTGGTTGAAGCTTATATATTTTATATTTACTTTGTTATCATTTATAACAAATCACCGACGTTTCGGATATTTATTAATCATATCCATTTTCAAGGCTGAGAAAAACAATCAAATTCACTAAAAATTAATAAAACACTATAGATTAAAGTTATATAAACCAAAAAATTAAAACTTACCAAAATAGAACAAATAATGTATATATGTACATATATTTTGTAAATATTATAAATTTTAAAATCTTAATATAAAAAAATTTAAATAAAAAATTAAAATTTCTTTTGTAAAAGCCCGTAATTATTTTTTCTGACAACGGAAAAACTTATTATGAAAATAAAATGTGTAAGTAAAACCAAAAGCAAAACTGATTTCTAGGCTAAAAAACGTAGAAAGCTTTTTTTAAAAAATTGGTAATTCAAAAAACAAAACAAATTAGAAAATTAACGAGTTGTAAGTACTTGAAGATACTACATTCAGATTGTTTGTTTAGACAATCTGAAGTTTGTCGACTTCGTTTTATATGTATCATTTCCAAAACTTGTCGTGTTCGGTAATTTGTTTCCTGTATATTTTTATAAAAATTTTGTAAACAAAATAGAACAAAGTTTTAAAGCAAGGTATGATTTTTATAAAATTTTACATTTGAAAAAGTTTGATAATATTTTAAAAAATTTTAATTTAGATAATCATATAAATATAAACAACAACATTATTGACAATATTGATGTAGACAATGTAAATCATTCATCAAATATAACAAACGTAAATAGTTTGATAGTTAACGATAACACTAACAACCAAAAATGGCTAGTTAATTTGACGAATAATGAAATTCCCGAAACAGTAATCAATATTTTAAAACTGGGTGAAAAATTTTGTTCTCCGATTACTGACAAATTTGTACCTTATACAAAAATTATAGCTAATATAGAAGGTAAACTTTTAGACATCCCGGATGAAAATATTGATAAAGCTCGTTTGAGAAATGAACTTGTCAATATTTTAACAAATTTCAAAACCCGAAGTTGACACAAAAAACGCTTATCTCAGGCCGTATTTAAAATTTTAAATGATGTTTCTTTTACAAAAAATTTTATTAAACAGAATCCTGAGATTTTAGTGACTAGAGCTAATAAAGGGAATATTACAGTTTTAATTAAAAAATCAGACTATCACAATAAAATAAATTTAATGCTTGACGATACGAACACTTATCAGTTAATTCCAAAAGACACTTTAAATTCGGTACAAAGAAGATTAAATGTTATGGTTGGGGAATGGAAAAATCAAAATAGAATTACTTTATATGAATCAAAAAAACTTAAGAGTTATCATGGGGTCGTAGCAAAGTTGTACGGTTTGCCAAAAATTCATAAAGCTGGCATACCTTATAGACCTATAGTTAGCTCCATTGGTACGCCATTATATCAACTGTCAGTTTTTCTCTCTAACATTTTGAATAAAACTGTAGGTAAATCAACTACTAATATAAAAAATTCTTTTGATTTTAAAGAAAAAATTAAACAAATTATTTTACCGCCAAACCACACCATTTTATCATTAGATGTCATTTCTTTGTTTACTAATATAGATAGTATTTTGGTATTAAAGTTAATAAATGAAAAATGGAAGGATATTAAGAGAAATTCGGGAACAATTCTAACAAAAGTTCAATTTAATTATGCTATGGAACTTGTTCTTAATAATTGTGAATTCTCATTCAATAATAAAGTATATAAACAACTTTTTGGATCACCGATGGGTTCACCCTTTAGTCCCTCGGTTACAAATTTGGTCATGGAGTTTATTGAATCAAGTGTTCTGTCTTCTTTTGACTTTAAGCCTATTTTCTTTTTTCGGTACGTTAACGATATTATAACAGCGATACCTAATGATAAAATTGATTATTTTTTTAGTATTTTCAACTCATTTAATAATAACATTAAATTTACTATTGAATTCTACAGACTAATGACTTCTGTAGAAGCTGTTTGGACGAAGAGGAGGAGGAGACGTTGGATCACTTCCTATGCTCGTGTCCGGGACTATCAGGCAGAAGACATAAGTACTTAGGTGTGTACAGCATGGACAGCCTTTCGGAACTCGCGGGCTGTGGAGTGCGAGATATTTTACGCTACATAAGTAGCTCCGGATGGTTTCAACGGGAGTAAAGGGGAGATAGGATCCTGTGGTATCACAATGGGCCACTACTGGCCTAAGTGTGCGATAGCAGCCACTCTAACCTAACCTAACCTACTATTGAATTGGAATCTAACAATAAATTACCCTTTCTGGATTTGCTGTTAATTCATAGTATTGATGGTTCAATTTCGACTGATTGGTTTCACAAAACTACTTTTCTGGTAGATATCTTAATTTCGATTCCCATCTTCCAAATTCTTATAAACGTAACACAGTGAAATTATTATGTGACAAGATTATTCTTTTATCGGACCCCATTTTTCATAAAGACAATTTTCAGTTACTAAAAAATACCCTTTTGAAGAATGGTTATCCAAATTCATTTATTAGACCAATTATAAATTCAACCTTATATAAAAATTTAAATATTGATAATCAATCTGCCGTAAATGTTCCACAACCAGAAGCGGTTAACGTTAATTATATTGGAATTCCATATGTAAAAAATTTACATGAGCAAATTAGTTGTTGTCTGAAAAAATTTAATTTAAAAGTTGTGGGAAAAGCTAATAATTTCTTAGGTAAAACTGTGTTCTCATCTTTGAAAGATCCCACACCTTTAAATAATAAGAAAGAAGTTGTATATAAAGTTACTTGTACTTGTAACAAGGTATATATTGGCCAGACTAAACAACTTCTATGCTCTCGTTTTTGCCAACACAAAAAGGACGCAATACGACTAAATAGAATTAACCAAAGTACTACAAACCCGAGCAGTTTATCTACTCATCTTCATGAATCAAACCATTCGGTTTTTATGGAAAATATAGAAGTTGTAGAACAGGAAACAAATTACCGAAGACGACAAGTTTTGGAAATGATACATATAAAACGAAGTCGACAAACTTCAGATTGTCTAAACAAACAATCTGAATGTAGTATCTTCAAGATACTTACAACTCGTTAATTTTCTAATTTGTTTTGTTTTTTGAATTTTTGTCATTGTTGTAATGTGGTATTGTAGTTTATATTTTTATTCGGAATTATATTAGTATATGCAATTTTTTGAAAAAAGCTTTCTACGTTTTTTAGCCTAGAAATCAGTTTTGCTTTTGGTTTTACGTATACATTTTATTTTCATAATAAGTTTTTCCGTTGTCAGAAAAAATTATTACGGGCTTTTACAAAAGAAATTTTAATTTTTTATTTAAATTTTTTTATATTAAGATTTTTAAATTTATAATATTTACAAAATATATGTATATACATTATTTGTTCTATTTTGGTAAGTTTTAATTTTTTGGTTTATATAACTTTAATCTATAGTGTTTTATTAATTTTTAGTGAATTTGTTTGTTTTTCTCAGCCTTGAAAATGGATATGATTAATATCCGAAACGTCGGCGATTTGTTATAAATGATAACAAAGTAAATATAACATATATAGGCTTCAACCAGCAGAAGTTTTTTAATTGTATTAAAAAAGCCTAATAACCACGATTTAAAATAATTTACCCGGACTGGTGAAATTGGGTATTTTTATTATAAAACATTTCAACTTTTTCTAAAATGGTACAAAACGGTTTTTTCACAAAAATGAATACTCGATATGGATTTTAGTTTCGTCGGACCAAATTACTCGTTTCCAATCGTCAACAGTCCAATTTTTGTGATCTTGACAAAATTTTAAACGCGTGATTCTATTTTTTCGGATATTGCCGGCTTCTTCTTTTTTATCCCTTGCACTAATTCAATCTTCTGTACCGCTCTTTGTGCAACTCACTCACTTACACTTTTGTTCATTCTCCTTAATGCCTCCTTGTGTGTTTTAGCCTTCTTATTTTATATTAAACGATACATCAAGCGAGGCTGAGTATCTGACTAAAGCCTTGGACGACCTCCTTTACTTTATTCTGCAAGCACATTTTTTCTTTTCTGTACTAAACATAATTATAACATCAGCAATTTTTCTTGATGAATGCCTTTGTTTGGTCAAGGAACAAAACCAATGCCGTTGTTTTCCGGCGTACTACTAATCAAAAATAACTATAATCCTTTAACACTTCACTGATCACGAAAACTGTATTTTTTTAAATTTTTTTTCTTGGAATTTTATTAAAAACAAAACATGTGAAACATGCAAATCTGAGTGCTGCAAGTGATTGTTACGTAATATTTTTTTATTTTAAACGTGATTTTTTATTTTATTTTTTATAAAGTAATTTGTTAATGTATAATTAGTTATAATACAGAGAGATTGCGTTTATTACCGTTTTAAATAAAAAAGAAAGCAATTAATACAAATGAGTTTTAAATTATTTACACAGTTTTGCTCGCAACTGTTTATGAAAAATGCATTAATAATGATTGTCGTTCTCAAAAACATGTAGCCCTAATCCCGAGACATTCTTAGTTCTGGCGATTTTTTTTTAGATTTATCGAGCCTAGAGTTCATTCTCGGAAACTTGCCACGGACCGACTTTTTTGTTTTATTTTGTCTGAAATTCATTCCTAGTGTATATACATACATCTCACAATCATGTAGTCAATCCGTGACATTTTTAGTTTTTGCGAAAGAATTTTTGTTTTATGGCACGGGACAAACATTTAAATAGAAATCAATGAAATTCTTTGCCATAATTTTCCATAAGTATATGAGTCTCCGAATCTGACAGTTTTTACAGATACTTTAATTATTATTCGATCTGTTTTATTTAGATTGCCGTTAGATGGCTGGTCTTTAATTTTTTCAATTTTTTTCAAAATTTTTACAAATACATATACATATGTATTTATTTTCGATGCCATGTACGTGACTTCAGTTCGGTTCAGTTCAGTTCAGTTTAGTTCAGTTCAGTTCAGTTCATTTCAACTCCGCTCAATTCAGTTCTTAGTTGAGTTGAGTTGACGTAATTTGATTGGTTTTGAGTTTGTTAGCGAGTATAGAACTATTTATTTCCGATGTCGTGTACGTGACTGCAGTTCAGTTCTTAGTTGAGTTCTCAGGTTTTGAGTTCATTAGCGAGTATAGTATTTATTTTCAATATCATGTATGTGAATTGAGTTGAGTTGAGTTGAGTTGAGTTGAGTTGAGTTGAGTTGAGTTGAGTTAAGTTGAGTTGAGTTGAGTTGAGTTGAGTTGAGTTGAGTTGAGTTGAGTTGAGTTGAGTTGAGTTGAGTTGAGTTGAGTTGAGTTGAGTTGAGTTGAGTTGAGTTGAGTTGAGTTGAGTTGAGTTGAGTTGAGTTGAGTTGAGTTGAGTTGAGTTGAGTTGAGTTGAGTTGAGTTGAGTTGAGTTGAGTTGAGTTGAGTTGAGTTGAGTTTAGTTGAGTTGAGTTGAGTTGAGTTGAGTTGAGTTGAGTTGAGTTGAGTTGAGTTGAGTTGAGTTGAGTTGAGTTGAGTTGAGTTGAGTTGAGTTGAGTTGAGTTGAGTTGAGTTGAGTTGAGTTGAGTTGAGTTGAGTTGAGTTGAGTTGAGTTGAGTTGAGTTGAGTTGAGTTGAGTTGAGTTGAGTTGAGTTGAGTTGAGTTGAGTTGAGTTGAGTTGAGTTGAGTTGAGTTGAGTTGAGTTGAGTTGAGTTGAGTTGAGTTGAGTTGAGTTGAGTTGAGTTGAGTTCTCAGTTTGGTTCTCAGCTCAGTACTCAGATCAGTACATACTCAGTTCAGTACATACTCAGTTCAGTACTCAAATCACTACTTAGTTCAGTTCAGTTCATAGTGCGTTCATGACCTGTGGCCCTATTCTGGCTTTCCCCTGGGAATAGGGAATTGGGAATTAGGGAAAAACTTTTAGCAGTTGGGAATTTTTTATTCCCCAAAGTGTATTCTGGCGGTTGGGAATTTTTTTGTTGGGAAAAAATAATTCCATTTTATAGCAGTTTTGACGGTAATTTTTCCCCATTATTGTTTTAGGGAATTTTATTTCTAATTTTTATACATTGTTTTCTAATAAATATATATTTAAAAATAAATTAAACTTGTAATAAGGTCGCAACATGCGTTTTAGTTTATAAAAAGCAAAATAAAAAAATTTTCCCCCAAAAGTTATTCCCAGTCTACCAGTGGCCCTATTCTGGTTTTCCCTGGGAATAGGGGATTGGGAGTTAGTGACGTATTTCTAGCAGTTGGAAATTTTTTATTCCCTAAAGTGTGTTCTGGCGTTTGGGATTTTTTTTTGTTGGGAAAAAATAATTCCATTTTATAGCAGTTTTGACTTTAATTTTTCTCCATAATTTTTTTTTGGGAATTATAATTCGTACCTTTTTGAATTTTAAAACATAATTTTTGCTAATAAATATATATTTAAAAATAAATTAAACTTGTAATAAGGGCGTAATACGTGTTTTACTTTATATAAAATACATATATTTACATAAAAAATTATATATTATAAATATTATATATTTACATAAAAAAAAATTCCCAAAAGAATTATTCCCTGTCTGCCAGAGTACACACTTGGGAACGGGAAGTATATATTTGGGAATTAGAGCAATTTGTAATTACAGCAAAATATTTTCCCAATTCACCGGGAAAGCCAGAATAGGGCCACTGGTGAGTTAGTTCGGAAAAAATAGTGAGTATAGAACTATTTATTTCCGATGTCATGTACGTGACTGCAGTTCAGTTCTTAGTTCATTTCTCAGGTTTTGAGTTCGTCAGCGAGTATGAGTTGAGTTGAGTGCGTTCATGACATGGTTAGTTTTTAAAAAAATGCCATAGTATCACACAAAATGTGATAAAACAATTTCAACTCGAGTTCGGAACTAGTAAGCGTGGTACAAAGCATTTCACGTAATTTGATTGGTTTTGAGTTGAGTTGAGTTGAGTTCTCAGTTTGGTTCTCAGTTTAGTACTCAGGTCAGTACATACCAGTGGCGTTTCCTGGTTGTGCTCCCAAGGTGTTCTGCTTCGGATTTTGATCACTAAAATAATAGTTATTAATTAAGAAAATAATATTAGAAAAACTATAATTTAAAATAAAAAATTTTAAAAATAAAATTTTCTGTAATAAAAATAAAATTTTTAGAATTCGAATAAAAATCAAAAACTGTTTATTCGTTCAGCGAACGAGCAGAACATCACTATAAAAAGCCGCTGATGTCCAGTTAGCTTAATATAATATATCTTATATCATAAACAAATAAAAATTATCCCCATTTTAATACGATGAGGTAGACCCATTTGTTATTGACCCTGAAGTTGTTCAATCTTTGCAAATGGAATTTACACATTCACTGTATCGAGGATTGGCCAGTACCCAAAGATTTCCGACCGACATGTTATATATCTCTAGTTAGCTTAAGCCATCCTAAACAAATTAGAATGATCTCCATTTTAATACGATGAGGTAGACCCATTTGTTATTGACCCCGAAGTTGTTCAATCTTTGCAAATGGAATTTACACATTCACTGAATCAAGGAATGGCCAGCACCCAGAGATTTCCAAATGACATGGCATATATGTCTAGTTAGCTTAAGATATCCTAAACAAATAAAAATTATCCCCATTTTAATACGATGAAGTAGACCCGTTTGCTATTGACCCCGAAGTTGTTCAATCTTTGCAAATGGAATTTACACATTCACTGAATCAAGGATTGGCCAGCACCCAGAGATATCCAACTGACATGGCACATATGTCTAGTTAGCTTAAGATATCCTAAACAAATAAAAATTAACCACATTTTAATACGATGAGGTAGACCCATTTGTTATTGACCTCTAAGTTGTTCAATCTTTGCAAATGGAATTTACACATTCTCTGAATCAAGGATTGGCCAGCACCCAGAGATATCCAACTGACATGGCACATATGTCTAGTTAGCTTAAGATATCCTAAACAAATAAAAATTAACCCCATTTTAATACGATGAGGTAGACTTGTTTGCTATTGACCCCGAAGTTGTTCAATCTTTGCAAATGGAATTTACACATTCACTGTATCGAGGATTGGCCAGTACCCAGAGATTTCCATCCGACATGTTATACATCTCTAGTTAGCTTAAGACATCCTAAACAAATTAGAATGATCCCCATTTTAATACGATGAGGTAGACTCATTTGTTATTGACCACTAACTTGTTCAATCTTTGCAAATGGAATTTACACATTCACTAAATCAAGGATTGGCCAGCACCCAGAGATTTCCAAATGACATGGCATATATGTCTAGTTAGCTTAAGATATCCTAAACAAATAAAAATTATCCCCATTTTAATACGATGAGGTAGACCCGTTTGCTATTAACCTCTAAGTTGTTCAATCTTTGCAAATGCAATTTACACATTTACTGAATCAAGGATTGGCCAGCACCCAGAGATATCCATCTGACATGGCACATATGTCTAGTTAGCTTAAGATATCCTAAACAAATAAAAATTAACCCCATTTTAATACGATGAGGTAGACCCGTTTCCTATTGACCTCGAAGTTGTTAAATTTTTGCAAATGGAATTTACACATTCACTGTATCGAGGATTGGAAAGTACCCAGAGATTTCCGAACGACATGCTATATATCTCTAGTTAGCTTAAGACATCTTAAACAAATAAAAATTATCCCCATTTTAATACGATGAAGTAGACCTATTTGTTATTGACCCCTAAGTTGTTCAATCTTTGCAAATGGAATTTACACATTCACTGAATCAAGGATTGGCCAGCACCCAGAGATATCCATCTGACATGGCACATATGTCTAGTTAGCTTAAGATATCGTAAACAAATAAAAATTAACCCCATTTTAATACGATGCGGTAGACTTGTTTGCTATTGACCCCGAAGTTGTTCAGTCTTTGCAAATGGAATTTACACATTCACTGTACCGAGAGATTTCCAACTGACATGACATATAGGTATAGCAGTGGCGTGTTCTGGTTGTGCTCTCAAGGTGTTCTGCTTCGGATTTTGATCACCCGAAATAATTAAAATAATAGTAATTAATTAAGAAAATTATATTAGAAATTTATAATAAAAATAAAATTGTCTGTAATAAAAATAAAACTTTTAGAATTAGAATAAAAATCAAAAATTGTTTAGTCGTTCGGCGAACGTGTAGAACATCACTAGAAAACGCCGCTAGTACATACTCAGTTCAGAACATACTCAGTTCAGTACTCAAATCACTACTTAGTTTAGCTCAGTTCATAGTACGTTCATGACCTTGTGAGTTAGTTCGGAAAAAATACCAAGGTATCACACAAAATGTAATAAAACAATTTCAACTCGAGTTAGGAACTAGTATTCGTTGCATAAAGCATTTCACGTCATTTGATTGCTTTTGAGTTCGTTAGCGAGTATTAGAACTACATAGTATATTTGACTGAAATGAATCAAATTGGTGGGCCAACTTCACGCAAGAGCAAGTTGGTTATTGATATGTTAATGTAGCCTGATTAAATTTTTTATTTAATCGGATAAAAGCTGGGAAAGCTACATATACGTCTGCCACTTTACCTTTTTTAACTATCTAACGTAAAACATCAGGCGCACAAAATCAATAATATTTCACCTGTTGCCGTGTAGCCGTAAACAAAAATAACCTATATTTTTTATGACAAGCCCATACCAAAAATTATACAAATTGTAACTCTAATTCGCATTTGTAAACAACACCAAAAGAAAATGAAATACCAAAATCAGCACACATAAGGGAAGGGGATCAACATCAAAGTTGTTTTTTCCGTAAAATAAATAAATAAAAGTTTAGGTTCAATCATTACTCCTAATCCTCTTGCCGACAAACAAAATGCGACATTAAAGCAACGACAAATAATTTCTTAAGTGTTCCCATTTCAAATATTAAAACAACAACAAAGTACTATATCTAATCTCGTTTTATTACCTTAATTTTCTTAATTTTTTTTATATTCGTACACAACAAATCTAACACGAACAGCAAAGGCAGCGAGACCCCAGTCAGCGATTCACTGAACAACAACAAAATATATATGTATATAAAATATTGAAGTGAAAAAATGCAGATATTTTGTAGTGTACTGTATACTACTTTACACGATGTAGACAAAACGACACAACAATAAAACATTTTGCTATACACAGTTATATTGAGAACTTGAAAAGCTTTGAAAGTTTTTTTATTCTTTATTCACTGTGTAAGGAATAACATTGTTGTTGCCTTTTAATTTATTTCATTTTTTGACCAAATAAAATGGAAAATAATTGTATTTGTTATACGGAATGAAAGTCATTTTCATTATAAACACTAAACTCATCGTGCTTCCTTATCCTCGAATGAATTTATATGAATTTTTCATTCCTTATTTCGTATTTGAGAAGAAAAACATTCGTTTCAAGGAGGTGTCATGAGCCAAACAGTTAGATTGGGATGAGGTTACGCAGTACTACTGTATACATACTCGTATATACGATTGAGGAATGGTATTAACTTGTCAGTAATAATGCAGTAAAATGCGAATAAAATTTATCAATTTAATTAAAAGAAATTTGCGTTTTATATGAAATTACCGAGAGTATATTGTTTCGAATTTCCGGGAAATTTTATGTCTGCTGGATAGACGAGAGATGCTTCAATGCGAATTAATCGAAATTTATTGCTATTGATTTCAATAAAATTGAGACGATATTTAACTTATTTTTTGTTAATAAAGTAAAATAATACCGTCTGCCGGGTATAGATTACATCGAGGGAATACGTTTTTCTGTCATAATCTTTTAAACGTTTAATACCTTCGGCGATGCTTTAAGGAGATAAAAAATGCACATCGTGTTATATTAAATTTGTAGAGCGACAAATCATTTTGATGTATTTATATAGCTTGCACTCAATTTATAATTACTAATAAAAAAACTCTAAAACCCTTGGTTATAGAGGTTTAGTAAGTGAGCGATCTAAATTTTTTATAAAATTGTTTGGTCACACATTATTTGAGTTCGTATATGCACGAGTAAAAAATGTGACAAACATGTAATGTAGCTGGCGCTCCATTCTGTGAAGAGATATGGTCGCCACAGCAGTGCTCTTCCACATAACTCGAACTGCAACAAGACGGCCGGACACGACAACCAAGAGTTCGAAGATTCTGTTCGACGTCATCCATCCTTCGAATAAGCATTACAATATATTATTTCGAATCCAACACATAAAAACTATATTTGTTTACTAAATCTAAATTGTGATGATAAATAAACAACTGCTTTGTTTTTATTTTCAGAATCATACAACAATAAAAATTATTTACATTTTCACTATAAATACAAGGAAACGAATGGTTCCCATCTGCTATCATATAAGTAGACAACGTATTGTGCATTCATATGCAAAACATTATGACTAAATGCTAAATTGACCCAAATATATAAAATCATGCCAGTCGTGTTCAGCTGCACTTAGATGTATGAACAGAAATATTAGGTCTGCACTAAAAGTTTGGTTCCCAATATAATTTTACATTAAACCCACCTTACTTGCGGACAAAAAATTAAATTTTTTTAAATAAATTTACATTTGTTTAAATTATATTAACAAATAATTTATAGCACAGTGATGAAAAGTGGTAAATGTGAATACAAATTTCCTTCGGGAAATTTATTTATGCGCCAACATTTTTTGTTTAACCCAATAAAATATTTTAAAAAAATTTGCAAAATTTTCATATTTTTGTCGTGTATAATACAAAGATAGTTTGTATCTAAATAAATTACAATACACAGTTGATTACATTGAATGATAATTTCTGGATGATCGATTACATTATTCACTGTAGATACTATCGAATATATCTCATATAAAACATCAATACAAATTTGTGAAGTGAAACGGGAAAGAAATTGTTCCATTTTGAAAATGTATAACATATGATGAAACTGTAATACAATTTCCATGGTATCAAAAATAGGAAATTAAATCTTTCAAATACTTGTATTTAATTTAACATATTTTATATAAAGCATTTTATTGCAAACAAACCCGTGAAATGCCATACAATTGGTATGCACATCGACAACAATAAGTATTACAATACAAAATTAACTTTAGCTAAAAAATACCAAGCTCTTTTGTAAAATTGCAACTATTTAAAAATTACAACAACCAAATAGCATAAAAATTAATAACATTCTACTGTAGTGTCGGTACATAAAGCAACATGATATGCTATTTGAAATAGTTATTCAAACATTTGCAGAATTGAATTTGTATACCAGCACTATATATACATCAATAATATTCTGCACCAAAAATACTTCCATATTCAATGTAGGACGAAAGCTTTTTTTCTTTCAAAGCTCGAATTCTCGATTTCCAGAAATAAGAAGGCAAAGAGAGATGGTAAAAATGTTATTGCTTTAATAACTTTGTAAAAAGTTTTTATTTTCTTTTTTGCTTCAACTGGAAATACTTGTTTATACTCTTTTATTCGTTATATGATTTTTAAAATGCAAATTGAAGTTAAATTCTTCTTCTGTGCACACACAAAAATGATGAAATGTTCAATATTCTTCCATATTTTTCAAGCATTCGTTCGTTATTCAATATAATTATAGTAAGTTAATAAAATGCGGTTATATAACACATCTAAGTGCAGTATACACTGGTACTGTATACCTACACAAAATTTCAATTAATTTTTTATATTTTTTTAGGAATAAAATAAAAATTACTTTTTAACAATCAACAAATCAGCAGATTTTTGTGTCAAAATAACATAATTTTCATGAGCTGCGTAAATTCATAAGATTTTGTATTTTGAATATCAAAAAAAATTTTAAATTTCCAATTTAATTGTATAAATTACACAAAATGTAATACATTGTTTGAACAAATATAACTAATCAAACATAAAAACTACCTATTTTATTTTCAATATCATAATGCTAGCATGTATAAGTGTTAATCCAACATAGCAAAATAAAGTTGTCATAAAAGTAGAAAAAATTTACAATGCTGGCACTTAAATGTCAAAAAATTAAAATTTATAAATTTAATACTAATTTATTAGATTTTTAAATTTTTAGATTTCTAAATTTAGAAACTGAGAAATTTAGAATTTTAAAATTTTGAAATTCAGAATTAGAAATTTTAAAATTAAGAAATTACAATTTTTTGAAATTTAGAAATTTAGAAATCTAGAAATTTAGAAATAAAGAAATTTAAAAATTTAAAAATTAGGAAATTTAAAAATTTCAAAAAATTTTAAAAAATTTAAATTTTTGAAATTGAGAACTTTTAAAATTTTGAAATTCAGAAATTTAGAAATTTAGAAATTAAGAAATTTAGAAATTTAGAAATTTAGAAATTTAGAAATTTAGAAATTTAGAAATTTAGAAATTTAGAAATTTAGAAATTTAGAAATTTAGAAATTTAGAAATTTAGAAATTTAGAAATTTAGAAATTTAGAAATTTAGAAATTTAGAAATTTAGAAATTTAGAAATTTAGAAATTTAGAAATTTAGAAATTTAGAAATTTAGAAATTTAGAAATTTAGAAATTTAGAAATTTAGAAATTTAGAAATTTAGAAATTTAGAAATTTAGAAATTTAGAAATTTAGAAATTTAGAAATTTAGAAATTTAGAAATTTAGAAATTTAGAAATTTAGAAATTTAGAAATTTAGAAATTTAGAAATTTAGAAATTTAGAAATTTAGAAATTTAGAAATTTAGAAATTTAGAAATTTAGAAATTTAGAAATTTAGAAATTTAGAAATTTAGAAATTTAGAAATTTAGAAATTTAGAAATTTAGAAATTTAGAAATTTAGAAATTTAGAAATTTAAAAATTTAGAAATTTAGAAATTTAGAAATTTAGAAATTTAGAAATTTAGAAATTTAGAAATTTAGAAATTAATAAATTGAGAAATTTAGAAACTCAGAATCAAAAATTTAAAAATTTAGAATTTTTTTTTTTGTAACTATTGCCAAAGGCTTTATTCTTGAATCTTTCTTTATACGAAACTAACAAGAAGTGTGAAATTCTTAAAAACTATGAAAAAAAAAAATTAACTTAAGCCTTAACCTATGTTAATACTTAATATCATTATGCATTATTATTATTATTAATTACTTAATTTCATTTCAACATGCACGAAATTATTAGATTATATTTCTCAGTTAATTAAATCTAGAGGATCTTTTATGCGAAGCCGTCCATATTTCGGTTGCCTTAGTAGTTCTCTAGCTAATTCGTTAGGGTGTGATTCCAGTTTCAGTTGGTATTTTAGACTGCATGATTTAATTGTCTCTTTGACAGTTTTGATTCCTAGGTCTCTATGGATGTTGCTGTTTCGAATATACCATGGGGCATTTGTAATGCTACGAAGTATCTTTGCTTGCGTTCTTTGTACGATATCTATATTTGATGCACTAGTTGAGCCCCATAGTTGGATACCATATGTCCATATGGGGATTAGGATCGCTTTGTATAGTAGAACCTTGCAGTCTAGAGAGAGTTTCGATTTTCTTCCGATCATCCAGTACATTTTAGAAAATTTTATTTTTAATTGATTGCGTTTTCTTTCAATGTGCTTTTTCCATGTCAATCTTCTATCGAGATGAAGACCGAGATATTTGACGTTTGTTTGTTGAGGAATTGTGATATTGTTAAATTTTACTGCTGGACATGTACGTTTATTCAGTGTGAATGTTACATGTGTTGATTTACATTCATTCGTCCTTATCCGCCAAGTTTTTAACCAATCTCCTATTTTGTGTAGATGTTCTTGTAATTCTCTCGATGCTGTTTGAGGATTTTTGTGTGAAAATAATATAGCTGTGTCATCAGCAAAAGTTGAAGTGACGATTTTTTCAGTTATTGGTAGGTCAGCTGTGAATAACAAGTATAGCACAGGTCCCAATACACTACCTTGCGGTACTCCTGCCTTTATCTCGGTTAGATCAGTAGTGGCCGTATTTTGTTTCACCTGGAACATCCTTTGGGCTAAGTAGTTTTCAAGAATTGCATGAAATTGTTTAGGCAAAAGAGTTTTAATTTTGTAATTTAATCCTTCATGAAATACTTTGTCGAAAGCTTGCGCAATATCCTAGAAAACTGTCGAGCAATATTTCCTTTCTTCTAAGGAAACCTTAATTGTATTTACAATTCTGTGCACCTGTTCTATTGTGCCGTATTGCTCTCTAAATCCAAATTGGTGATCTGGTATAATGCGACGTTCAGATAATATAGGTATTAGTTCTTGTAGTAGCATCTTTTCAAAATGCTTTGAAATTATCAGAAGTAGACTTATTGGTCTGTACGACGAGACTTGGGTTTCGTCTTTACCTGGCTTAGGAATCATGATAATTTGAGATATTTTCCATTTTTGGGGAAAGTATCCACATCTCATAATCGCGTTAAAAATATATGTTATATATTTTATGCATCTATCTGGTAATTCTTTGATCATTTTTCCACTCATTAGATCATGACCTGGCGCTTTCTTGGGATTTATACTGTTTTTGGTAACTTTTTTGGCGCATTTCTATTTAAATTTTACTGGATTTGGGTTCGATTCGTCCCTCGTAAGCTGTGGTAGTACGCAATCATTATTTTGTTCGTTTGGGGTGAACACTTTTTGTAGATGGTTAGAGAAAGCGATAGCCTTTTCTAAGTCATTTCTGGCCCAGTGACCATCTGGTTTCCTTATCGGTGGGTTCGATACCTCTGGCCTTTTTAAATTTCTTGCTGCCTTCCACAGTGAGTAATCTGTTGTTTCTGTTGCTGTGAGCTCACTTAGGTAATTCTGTATTCCTAAATTTTGTTCTTCCCGTATTGCTTCTCTCAAAACTTTAATAGCTCTATTTAATTTCCATTTTTGCAAAGGAGATTGGTGAAACTGCCATAGCCGCCGAATTGTCCGCTTCTCTGCTAATAACTTTTGAATGTTACTTGAAAGCCTTATATTTTTTTCGGAATTTTTGTTCTCCGGAGTAGCTTTTTTTGCAGCCATTTCGATTATTTGACTTAAGTTTTCTATCGTGGCATCAATGTCTTCTGGTGTGCGAAGTGGAATATCAAGATGACAATTTACATCTACTATGTTTCTATAGAGAACCCATTTCGTTAGTTTGTTTGTTAAACGTTGTGGTGGTTCAGTTTTTAATGCTTGGGTACTTAGTGTTACTATTATTGGTGAGTGATCTGATGATAAATCATAACAGTCAACGACTTGAGCATTGGGGCGAGCTATTCCTCGTATTACACAGAAATCTATTAAATCAGGATTTTTCTTTTCTATCTGTAGGCCAATATGTGGGATACGGCGACGTCAACCTCGAACCCCATTGCACATGTTTAGCGTTGTAATCACCCCCTGCTAGAAATTTGATTCCCAACTGGTTAAAGTAATCGATAAATTGCTGTTTTTTAATTGCGTGTTTCGGTGGACAGTAGACAGCCGATATTAAAAATTTCCCAGACCATTCTTCCAAACTGACAGTTGTAGCTTGGATGTGATCTTTAGCATATTTCTGGAGCTCGTAGTGCTTTAATCTTCTTTTTATTAAGACTGCAGTGCCGCCGTGTGCTTTTCCATCCGGATGTTTGGTGTCGTAAACGGAATAGCCGGTAATATTCAAAAAATTTTGTTTTGTGAAGTGTGTTTCAGATATTAACATGATGTCTATATTTTGTTCGATGAGAAATGTTTGTACCTCAGCTTTATGTTGCGAGAGCCCGTTCGCATTCCAAATGGCTATTTTTAGAATTGTCATTTTTGATTTTTGACTATAATTTGCATAAGCGTATTCATATTTTGCATCATCATGCTCATTTGTCTTTCGATCATCATCATGAAACTTAGGATGGTCTCGGTTAATTTATTTACCATGGTGTGAATGTTTAGGTCCTCAATACAATGAGCTTTTGGTTTCGGTTTGTTACCTTTTAGAATATTTGCGTAAGAAACACCTGGCTGTGCAAAACTGCTGGCAAATGTCTCCAAGTTATCGTTTTGTGTGTTTGCACTCGTTGGTTTGGTGACTATTGTATTTTTGGTAACATGGCCCTCTGATTAAATTGCATATTCAGCATTCGTTGCTCAGCTCTCATTTTAGGGTTTATTTTGCGTTTTAAGTCCAGATACACTGCGCAACCCCTGTAGTTTGCAGTATGATTTCCACCGCAGTTATATTATTCACCGTAGTTAAAATTTAGAAATTTAATAAAATTTAGAAATCTAGAAAGTTAGATATTTAGAAATTTAAAAATTGGGGAATTGAGAAATTCAGAGTTCGAAATTTTGAAATTTAGAATGTTAGATTTTTAGAAATTTATTTAGAAATTTATTTAGTAATTTAGAAATTGAGAAATTTTGAATTTAAGAAAGTTTTCAATTAAGAATTAGAAATTTTATAATTTAGAAATTCAAAAATTTAAAAATTTAAATTTGAAGAATTGAGAAATTTTGAACTTTTGAATTTCAGAATAGAAATTTTGTAATTTAGAAATTTTGAAATTTGAAAATTTTGAATATTAGAATACTAGAATATTAGAAATTTAGAATATTATAATAATTATTTAGTATTAGAACATTAGAATATTAAAATATTAGAAATTTTGAATTTAAGAGTTTTGAAATTTGAAAATCTAGAAATTTAGAAATTTTTAAATTTGGAAATTTTTTATATTTTTAAATTTTGAAATTAGAATTTTAGAAATTAAAAATTTCTATAATGTAACATACATACCTCGATTGCGGCAAAATACTGCTGTTTTGAGTTGAAGTTAGTCTTTGCTCAAAATATCAGTCTATTTGGTACGTCATTTTGCTTGTAAAATTTTTCATTTGCAATTTTCGCTTGGACGGTGAACACGCCATATAAATATTTCTCAGTAGGCGTACATTTTTTAGTTTGACGTTTCAATTTTCGGAGTGGAGAATTTTGTCTATTTGCCTGTCTTTAATTCTTCTGCTTTAAATTTTATTGATTTTTAGATTATTCTTGATTCGGGACAGTTTATTTGATTTCATAAAAATTATTCTCAAAGCTGGCTACATCCTTCTCTAGTATTTGAGCTTGAACGAAATTTGCTTGGGCCATTTTATAACAGTACGCAACACTTTCTTTCCAAAGCATGGAATGTTCATCGTTAGAAGTTAGTCAAAGAGTAGCCCGATCGCGAAGTAAATGTTGCCAGGAATCACGCAATCCCTCAATTGCGGTTTTCGATTATTCCTTTGCTCGGGTTCGGCACGGACATCGAATATTTCTGGTCGCATTTTGTCATTGTCATCAGTTACAGCGCATCCCCAATAGAATTCCTTTAACTTTTTCCTTACAGAAAAGTATGAAAAAAAACTTGAGAATTTTTTTTTCTCAAGTTTTTTTTTCATACGTTTTTGTAAGGAAAAAGTTAAAGGAATTTTATTGGGGATGCGCTGTTACTTGCTTCGCAAAGTTGTTGCACAGGATTCACAACCTTATCAAAATCCACTTCTAATTTTACCACCTCTTTTAAAAGTAATTTAGATTTATTATTCATCCTGTTTTACAGACAAATATATCACACTGTTTTACACATAAACATAATACTAATAATTTCAATAAAAATATTATTAATCAATATAATAATATTATTATTATTTATTAATATTATTAGTATAATTATTATATAATAGTATTAAATTAGTAATATTAATAATATTATTAGTCTGGTTTTATATCACAAATATATAATTGTTAAATACATCTATATTTTCTATCAAATATATAGCAAACATAAAAATGGCGCTTTACAATGAGCACAAAATTTTGTTCCTTTTGTAGTTTTTGGTTGGCAAGCTTGAAGAAACCTTAGCTCAAAATAAAAAAATATTTCAATTCGATTGCGGCAAGAGTAGACGCAATTTGATTGGTTTAGAGTGCGAACGATTACGAAAATCGTTGTATCCGCAAGTGTGTATTCAGCAAAAGTTGAAAATGTCGAGTATATCGAATATGACGAGTGTGTCGGGTACGAGTATCTTGAATATGTCGAGTATGTCGGGTGTGTCAGGTACGCTGAGTATGTCTAGTATATCGAATATGAAGCCAAAAATGTTGATAATGTCTATCCCAAAAAGTTGTCAATGGTTTAAAATGTGTCTAAAATGTCTAATATTTCATATGTTTATAATGCTTAAAATCTCTTAAATTTCTAAAATGTATATAAAGTGTAGAATGTCTAGATTACTTATATTTCAAAATGTTTGACTGTCTAAATGGCTATATAAACGCCTCAATGTCCAATTATCTAATTGTTTTAATTTCTAAATTTCATGGACACATTAAGGAACCATATAAAATTTTCACTTATTCCTGCTTATGAATCCGATGACTCACTTATTCCTGCTTATGAATCCGTGATTTTGCGTTTTGCACTATTATTAACGCAGGAGCAAAGAAAGTCAGCTACAATTTCACTAACCTCTAAAATGTTGTAGCTTCTGCTCAATTGGTTTCGATCCCTGGTATGAACTCCAAAACCTTTTACCTTAACAGAGTACTGTATACATAGTTTATATTTACAACCTCTTATTTCATCGATTATCATCAATTGTCTTTTATTGACCTTTTCATATGAAATGATTTCGCCATATGTCGACTTTTCCATTGATTTCACGAGGAATAATAATGAAATAAAAAGTTTTCGGTTTTACGAATAACTGTCAGTTCTTTCCTTAAAGTCTGAACCAAGCTCAAGCCTAGGTCCAGCTTAAGTTACATTGAATTTTTACAGTTTTTATTACTCTACGTGTAATACAAATTGTGACAAGCAAAAGTTCAGGGTTTTTTCACTGATTTCTGATAAAAAAAAATTTCAACCGCTTGTTACAAAAAAGGAAAATGGAACCATTTTCATAAGTCAACTTAAGCTCTTACGGACTGATATATTGAGCTTTTATTTGGGTTGACTAAAGACTAGACTTGCTTTTATGTTCACCCTATTATAGTTAGCCTACTCCAGCTGATTAATGTCGATAATGCAAATCCAAACTAATCAAAGATAAAATGACACGAAAACAACACCCAGCCGAAAAATGTCAATAATGTAGTTACAAACGTTATGTCGGAAAGTAATTATTTATATTAGAAAATTTTCCTAACAATAACGAACGAACCAACTAAAAAAATGTTACATGGAAATTGACCTGAAAATTTTTTTTAAGTGTGAGCATCATTACGACCTTTTTTTTGAATCTATTTCCAGCCATGACACTTTAAACGGTCAATTTTTATAAATTTTTAAATTTTGTGTGTATACGATATATTCAATCAAGTTCTCCCGGACTCCTAACCTGGAAATTGACCTGAAATTTTTTCCAGGTGTGCGAGCATCTATAATGAAAGGCACATATTTCCAGCCATGACACTTTAAACGGTCAATTTTTATAAATTTTTAAATTTTGTGTGTGCGATATATTCAATTGAGTTTTCCCAGACTTCAAACATGGAAATCGACCTGAATTTTTTTCCAGGTGTGAACATAATTAAGACCTGTCATTTGAATCTATTTCCAGCCATGACATTTTAAACGGTAAATTTTTAGAAATTTTGAAGTTTTGTGTATGCGATCTATTAATTGAAGTTTTCGTACTGGAAACTCGCGATGAAAATTATCATGAAATTTTTGAAGTTTTTCTTGATACATGCCATTGAGTTTTCTCAGTATTAAAATTATTTTTTTACTATATAGTTTTAACGTTTTTAATGAAAAAGTTCAATTCAATAATATACGTTGATGAACCGAAATAAACATTTTTGAAAAAGATATTACTGTTTCACACTAAAATTATTTGTCTGCTTTATCGACATTTTTCGGCTGGCAATTTATACGAATCTGCCCTACTGACCTTTACAGGCGAATAATATAAGTTGTTTTTTGGATTTGCACTATCGACATTTTTTGTCTGATTTATTTTTGTTATTATGTTTTGAATCTGCATTTTCGAAATTTTTCGGCTGGAGCGAGTCGGCTAACTTTAACAGTATTTTATGTTTTAGGAATAGATTACCAGGTAAGCCATGCCGGTACTACCATGACCAGGTAAACATTACTTCCAGTCAAGAAAGAATAATCTCCGATTGAAAGTGTGTTTCAATAAGAAGGTTCATCAACTCTCCAAAATACTTTTAACATTATATTTGCCGTAGGCACTTGGCGAAATACACTTGTTTTTTATTTCGTAAAAAAAATAATTTTTGAATATTTTAATTAAAAAATTTGTCCAAAAGTTTAAAAAAATCACTCGATCGATTTGTTAATCGGTCCTATGTTATACAGAAAAGTTATTTAGTTCCGGTCCATATTCGGCGGAAATTTGGTTGTATTAGAAAAGCTAGACTTTGTTGTCATCAATATTCTTGTACCTATACCGATATAATTTTTTAGTGCTTGTGATGAGTTTGATTAGTTTATGTTTGTCAGGAAAAGGTTTTCCAGATGAATTCCGATGTAATCTTTGCCAATTCCGTCGACCATAACACAAGGTTGAAACTACATGGACAACGACTCTACTATGCGGATTAAAGCTAGCCCCCAACTTGATCGTTAGTAAAATTTGTCCCATTATTACAAATTTTGAAATGTACATAGTCAAATCAATGTTAACCAGTCGTTGCGGTTAATCTTAGAGCAGGAGATCTCAGGAAAGCGCACTAGAACTCGATATTTCAGTCGGAAATTGCGCGACTAATATATTGGCACCGCTGAAAAGAATGTACAAATTAAATATGATTTTTAATTACTTATATTGTTATTGTAAGTTTTTGATTATTTTATGTTGATTTGGCAAGTATTATACTGTTAAGTACTTTAAGGAAATAATGGGACATATTTTGTCGTACCCTTTATGTTTCTTATACATATTTGATAAAATCTCACAATACATTTTTTTCCGTACTTTCGGTTGAAATTTTAAACAAGTAGTAACATTAAGCGTGCTGTTATTTGGCGATCTGCCAATAGAGACTAATTGGAAGAATACACGGTAAATCATAATTCCAAAAATTTGTCTCTTCTCAAGATTTGATTTTTAGTTTTTTAGTTGAATTTTTCAATGCTTTAAAAATAATGAGGAAGTCATGTCATCATCTTGTGCTATTCCTTTAATAATATTTTTTCGTTTTAGATGTTTTTGCTTCTATACGATTAACCCATTTTTAAAAATTATACAAGTATGTTGATATTAACATCACCGAGATAAATATAATCGTTATAATAAGTTGGAGCGCCTAAAATTATTTCAAGAATGCGAAATTTTTAAGAAATTGTCACGATTAAGAAATATTTTATGACAAGTACAACTGTAATTTCTTAATTATCATATCTTGGATTATAATAATGTCTACGTCTCATATATACCTAATGCGATATCATTATAGTGGTATTACTGTAAATATTCTTCGGTTTTTAATGGAATAACACGGAATTTAAAAGCGTACTCGAGCATACAAATCAAAATAATGATTTGCGTACATCAAGACTAGTTGTTAGTGGAAATTCTACATAGTAGGTGTACAGTTAAATGTTTAGTACTCGTATATAGATGAAATTAAATTAAAAAAAAAAAATTATAATTCTAGTGCTGTTCTTATAAAACATAAATAAATTCCAAATATTATGTTCTCTAAGGTAAGCAAATACATCAATCAATCAATCAATAAAGATTAGCGTGCTCATCCAAAATAATTATTTAGGAATTTATTTTTAGTTTTAATTAATTATAAATAAATAATAATAATCTATAATTAGATTGTATACAACAATGTATGTTTGTGTGTTTTAAGAAAGAATAATACGATTTTGAAACAATTCGATAATCATAATGAAATTGAACTTTTATTAATTAACAAATTGAAAATTAGCACACCGGCAGGTGGTATCAATCGTATATAATTTCATTATTAGCAGTATTCAGTTCAGCAAAATATTAATAGGCCTGTGGTGTTGAATTGTTATTTGCAAATGATATGGCGATTCGGAGTTTTTCTAATTCGAGATATTTATACATTAAGAATCCGGTCAGCTCAAGGGTGGTATTTTAGTTAATGTTATTTAGAGCAAAGAACGTGGTTTTAGTTGTTCTTAATCTTTTAATGCGAATTTATGATGTATAGTGGATTTTAATGTTTATTTGCAACGGTAACTAAAAAATGCTTTTCTGATAAATTGAACTAAGAATAGTTTAAATTATATCGGGTTTATAAATAGATAAACAAAACATTTCGGTTTGTGAAAAATGAAATATACTATTGTAATGCATGTTACACGTAGTCGACTACTCAAGAGAATCGATAACAGTTGTCACTTATCTTGTTAAAATGATAAAAGTTTAACCTTATTGCCAAATAGTATTTTTAGTTTATCACAGATAGAAATGCGGTGCCCGTATGTTTAATCTAAATTTAAAATTGTGTTCCTGCATTTTTTGTAGAATTCGACAAATCCATAACCGATCAGAGAAATTCATTAAGAATACATCAACCTAAGACTTTTTTATTTCACTGATAATAATATCAAAACTGTTTAAACTGTTTAAATCAAATACGAACACTCTTCATGTCCAACTGTGAGCTTCGAGCTTCGATATATAATTTGTACAGAATAATAAATGTGAAGTTCAGGAATTTTTTGTGACGACGATCCGTGACTCTCTTGTAGTTCTTTTTGCGTTGCATGTGTAACACATATTTCCACTTGCAAGTATAACACATATTTCCACTTGCTGGATAATTATCACCACGACGGTGACGAAAGTGGCCGAACAAGTTGCGCCATTATAATAAAAATTCCCTATACCTTGACCTTGTGATGGTGATGGAGTAACTTCAATTACTGTCTGCGTAGGTAAAATATTTTCCAATTCGTCATTATTTGTTTGTTCTATTATCGAGCCGCTGTGTTTTATGCGAGCATTTTCAATGGATAACAATGCCTTCTTAAATGTTACCGTACTTGTCCGATATTTCTCTATTCTAAGATTTGTTAATTTAGGGTTTTGTGCACGCTTGATTTTACTCATAAT
The DNA here is from genome assembly GCA_932526605.1 of Nephrotoma flavescens. Taxonomy (NCBI): domain Eukaryota; kingdom Metazoa; phylum Arthropoda; class Insecta; order Diptera; family Tipulidae; genus Nephrotoma; species Nephrotoma flavescens. The sequence continues at coordinate 72,222,615 of OW052221.1, forward strand.
TCTTTATTTTTTATTCTTTGGATTTTTCGAGTTTCCTTATCCAATTCTAATTGTTTCTTTTGGCCTTTTTTTATTTGCTCTTGTTTTATCCAGATTGGTGAGGTTATTACAAACGGTTTTTTTGATTTAATTTATGTGCACTCCTTTCTCAAAGGAGTCTCTGACCAATTTAAATATTCTTCTATAGTTGCGGTTATGTCAGCTGGCTTAACTATATATATAAGAAGGAGCTTGAACTATTGTCGCACTGGGTTCGGTAATATCGAGATTCCCACTAATCGGAATAGCATCTAAAATATTAGTAATTTCATTTTGATTTAGTGTACCTTCACAATTATTAATGATAAAAATTTTATTAATTGAATTAATGTTAATTTATGAACTTTCCGATGCCTTGCAGTTGACCTTGACAGTTTATTTGGGTTGTGATTTTGTATTTTCCAGTATTTGGCAATCTATATCAGTTTGCGTAAATGGATCCGAAAAGCGTTGGTTGAGTTTTATATTTCAGTTTTTGCTATAAATCATATAAAACGGGGAAGTCATCATTAAAATTGCTTGGTTCATTTTCTCCGTTTTGATTTTATAAAAATACCCAGTCTTTTCTCACCGATAATAGAACAAAATGTGTCGAATGCACTGATTTGGTTAGCAGGATTAAGATTGACATTAGAATTCTTTGCTAACGTCAAATGAGTGGCATGTCCATCGATAAAATAAATAATAGGGAACATTGTTCCAGAATGCACCAGATATGGATGGAGATCTTTTGAGATATATTCATAGAATATATCCTTGGTCATCCCGTTTGAGCAAAGACTTCCGAATTTCTTCCGGAATTCTTCTGTAAGGGTATATAACCATAGGCGGTGCTACCACTCCTGTTGCGGAAAAGGTAAACATAACTGTAAGGGTAGCTTTTGCCAATCCTTTGTCTACCTCATAAACATTTTTTGATCCTTTGCGCCTACAGGAAGCCGGACTTGCCGTATTGCTTTGAAGAAACCATCACTACGTAAACAAAATAAGCAAAACCGACTTAAATGGGCCCGTGAACACCAACATTGGACGATAAAAAATTGGAATAAGGTTTTATGGACGGATGAGCCCAAATTTGAAGTGTTCGGTACCCGAAGACGAATATTTCTGAGAAGATCTGTTGGTGAACGTGCCAGAAAAGAGTGTATTGCCGCTACCGTAAAACATTGAGGTGGTTCAGTGATGATTTGGTGCTGTTTTGCTGGTACTAGTTTAGGCAATGTTGTTAAAATTGACGAAATACTAAGAAAAGAAGAATACCGACACATTTTGGAGAACCACGCGATACCTTCAGGAAGTCGACTTTTGGGTCAAAATTTTATCTTTCAACAAGATGACCCAAATGACCCAAAACATTCTTCTAAATTATGTAAAGACTATCTTCGCCATTTACAGCACGAAGGAACGGTTAAAATTATGGAATGGCGCCCCAGAGCCCTGACTTGAACCCTATTGAGTTACTGTGAGCATAACTGAACCGGGAAGTACAGCATTCAGCTCCAACATCAGCTACTGTTATGTGGGACAAACTTCAATCAATTTGAAATTCAATAACGCCAGAAACTCTGGTAAAACTTATTGCGAGAATGCTTCGACTGTGCGTCGCGATTGCTCGCATTCGTATAAGTTTTTATATGTTTTATGCTGTTTTTGACAGTGCCAAAACACTTATGACCCGTAATGTACGTCTATTGGAAAGCCGGATGAGCTTATCGGTCGTATTGAGCAGATTTTGAAACTAGAACTGCTATACTTATAGGGAATATCAACCATATTAGTTTTCACCACTAGTTTTGTTGACATTTTAGTGTAATTGCTCAAATACGTACTGTATTGTACTGTAATATTTTGTTATGAATTCCGGGCGTTCGATACGGTTCGATAATTTATTTTCCAACACCTTCAATTTCTACAGCAATTTACTTATTTCACTTGTTTACTGCTCACTAATTTACTTGTACTGTTCCCACTTTTACTGTTCACTACTTTTTAACATTTTATTTTGTGTTTCACTGCTTGGACTAGTTTTTTTTATTGTTAACATGCGATCTGTTTTGGGGCTCAAGGCTCATTCTGTTCTTCCACGGTTATGCTTTTTACTTCCTTACTTTACGCCTTCGGCCATCTCGAGGACGTACGGCCAGCCTATACTGGCATGAAAGATGGGTCGGCCCATGGGTTCTACACACCGACAGGGGGTCATAGATGTGTTATATTTCACCACAGATCGTAATCTGTTGATGAAATTTCACGTTGCATTGTGCCCCTATCGGGATTCGAACCCGGTACCTCCCGATCCAAACGCCAAAGCATTAACCACTGTGCCATATAGTCGGTACCTTACACTATAGTTCTGTTGTGCTTGTCTATCGCTGTTCGAGATTATACTGGTGATGTGTGTGTCTGTGTGTATTGCAATTGTAATTTTTTTTTCATACAACTACATGAGGCCGCGGTGGCAAAGTGGTCAGCATGCTTGCTTCAGCGACCGGAGGTCCCGTGTTCGATTCCCGGTGGTGACAAGGAAAAAGTTTCAGGGCTGGCTTGGCAATGAATTAATCACTCATTATCCGAAATGAAAATATGATTATGAAACTTCATTTGATTCGACCAAATCCCTTGATGGGATATAGTGCCAGAGAGAGAGAGAGAGAGAGAGAGTTGTGTCCACAAACATTCCTCGTCATCAATTGCTCCTATCTTGATGATTAACGCTGTTCTTAATTCCATAACTTTCCATGATGATTATCGCTACCGTTAGAATTACTTTCATTATCTTTATATTACCCTTCATGACATACTATTTTTTCTTAAATCCAAACCTCAATCAGTATTGGAACAATACTCGATCAGGCAACATCGATGATGTTAATGAATAATAATCGCCTCAATAAAATTATCGACTCTGACTCTTAACTTAGTTCATCCCGAACAGACTCATCCATTTTCCTCATGTTGCATCGCCATAATTTATCAATGTGGACTACTTACATCTTATTTCTGGGGTCTAGTTGAATTTGGTATGCAACATCGTTAATCCGTTTGATGACTTTATAGGGCCCGTCCCAACTTTTTTGTAGTTTCGCTGATATTCCTTTTTTTCTTTGGGGATTATAAAGCCAAATCAAATCCCAGTCTGCAATTCCTTCGCTATCTGCTCTAAGGTCATATCCCGTTTTATTTCTATCGCTGGTCTTTACGATTTTACTTTTTATGGATCCAGTTCATTCTCCGTCTTAGATCGGCTACCTACTCATGGTGTGCAACTAGTTCGGTTTCTGTTAACCTAAATTTAATATAACACAGGCGGGGCTCTCTGGCAGACAGCACCATTGTAGGTAAATTTCCTGTTGCGATACCCTGATATGAAAGATCCCAGTTATCCTGATTAGCATTGACTTCTGTCCGCAGATATTCTTCCAGTATCCGATTAAACCTCTCTTCCATTCCATCTGATTGTGGATGAAACAGTGTGGTAAGAGTTTTGTTTATGATAAGAATTGTTCACAGTTCTTGAAACACGGAACGATTCGACATTTCTACCTTGATCCGAGTGTACTGTGTGTGTGTGTGAATATGACTCCGTCCTTTTTTTAATAAAATAAAACACATTTGCTTGTTTAGAAAATGAAAGAATTATTTGTTGAAGGTATGCTTCATATCTGCAGCTACAACTTTCCCCCATCTTTCAAGCAATTTACGGATTCTCTCTCTGAAGAAATCCTGGTCATAGGAGGCGATCCAATCAGTAGTAATCTGAAGGAGCTATGTCTGGTAAATACGGCGAGTGTTGTACAACTTCGCAGCCCCTTCCTTTTAAATAATTTTTCTTTGGTTTTGCATTGTATTGCTGAAAAATTTATTTGTTGTGCCTTTTTTTTTTTTTTTTACATTTATTATTTTTATTTCAGCATTACATTTGTTAATTTAATTGTTTATATATTTGTAAGAGAAATAATAAAAACGTTACATTCACTATATTCATTTGTTTTTTTTTAGTTAATTGTCCTCATTGGCCAAGTTTCCTAGCTCTCAAGACATAAACATTTTCCTTAAATTACTAATACTACACCCGTCAGGGTTAATAACTTGATTACTCAGGTTGTTTATCCACTAATTTATAATAGAAAATATTTCTAAGTAAGTGATTTTTTTTTATTGACAAATAAAAATGCTGTAAAAAATTTATCAATCCTTATGATTATGTATACATTTTTGTATCATATGACTAGAGTTTTTTTTTGCTTCTGCTAAGCGCCCGGGTTTACTGATAAACCTAATAAATTACATAAATGACTAATTTAATTAATTTCTTTTGTAGTTAACTTAACTTTGCAACCACCAATATTTTCCATTTGCCTTTTGATGCTCTTTAATATCTCTGTTTGAAATGCTGGTGCTAAATCGTTGTGATTCTCTGTTGCTAAAATTAGTTTGATTAAAATATTTGATGTTGGTACGTCTAAAAATATGATATATTATTGGAATGCCAAATTCATTCTGAATGAAATTTTTGGCATCCAAATATACGAAACTTTCGGGTGGTGGATATCCATGTTCAATGTAGTCTTTGTATGTCTCCGTATCCATCAGATATGGCCCTGATATTAAAGAATTTTCTTGACTGTTTGAGCAGCGGTTTATATGTTGCCTTATTAATTTGATGATAAAAGAATCAATTCGCATTATGTCTGAATAGTTGTACAAATTCTTATTTGAATAATATTCTTTTAGGTTGTGTAGTTTCCTGTATCTAGCTGTACATGCTCGTAGACATTTCCGCTCCAACTTTCGTAATTTTTCCATGTTTGCGCTGCTTGTATTGTACCATATGGGTGCGGCGTAGGTTATTAAGGGACGTATAAGTGTTTTATAAGCCAATATTTTCACGTTTTTATCAAGATATCTAGAAAAAAATAATGGTTGCAGTGCTTTAAACGCGCCACTTGTTTTGCTAATCTGTATTTTCAGATGTTTGTTAAAGTATAAATATTGATCCATATTTAACCCTAAATATTTAACCGTTGTGCTTTGGTTTAATTCGATGTTATTTATTTTTAGATTTAAATTTCGCCAGTTTTTCCGAATATTCCTGTTTAGTTTAGCAAGTGGCGGTCGAAATAAGATCGTCTCACATTTTGTGGTATTTATTCTTATTTTCCATTCCGTGAAATATTTGTTTATATAATTTAATCCTGTTTGTAATTTTTCCCTAATACGTGAAATATTGTTGCCTGTCGAATATATTATTAGGTCGTCAGCGTAAGCTAATGTCTGGCAATCTGAAGAATTTAAGTTCGGGGCTTCTAATAATTTCGATATATATAAATTAAATAATATCGGTGCTAAGATTGTGCCTTGCTGTAATCCATTATGTAGTGTAAATAAACAATCGGTTACGATTTTTCCATTTGTTACACAGAATTTTCTTTCAAATAACAATTCGACTATTATGAGTATTAAGTTATTACTAAATTTCATTTTTTCTAGTGTGTAAATAAGTCCATCCAACCATACTGAATCAAACGCTCTTTTAACATCTATTAAGGCGGCTCCTGTAACTTTATTATGGTTAAAATCTTTTATAATATCAGATGTTAATTTGTTTATTGCGTGGATCGTCGAGTGCCCATGCCGAAAGCCAAACTGATTATCTGTAAGAATTTGATTTTCTGTTACGTGTGCTTTTATTCGGTTGTATATAATTATTTCAAATATTTTACTAATATTTACTAATAGATTTATTGGCCTGTAGTTTTCACATTTGTTTGGATTTTTTTTCTGTTTCATAATTGGTATTATTTTAGCTATTTTCCAAGCACTGGGAATGTAAAGGTTGTTTATTATGTTGTTAAATATAGTACAGTATTCTTGTATAATTTCCATTGGAATTAATTTAAGAGCAACGTTTGGAATTTTATCAATACCTGATGATGTTTTATTATTTAGACATTTAAATATCTCTTCTAGTTCTTTATATTCTATATACATGCTATTATTATGAGTATCATTCATATTTTCCGCATTTGCCAGACAATCGTCGCTGAATATCACTTTGTGGGTGTGTAGGTTTTTCATCGCTCTAAATTTTTGAGTAGTAGCTTCGATTTCTTTTTCTAATGGTGAAGTTAGTATTATTTTTGATTCATTTTCATTGAATGCACCAATTAATTTTAGTTTGTCGTGTTCGTCAACTATGTGTACTATATTTGCGCTAACATTCATACTATTATCTAAATTAATATTTCCTATTTCTATATTTCTCATTGACTTCACACTAAATTTATCCACCATCAGCTCGGCAATTTCAATTTGCTGTTTTGGTCTAAATAACGTGTTAATTTTTTTAAATACATTTCTATTTCCGTCATTTATCTTAATTTTTTCAATTTTACTTTTCCAATATTTATTCACTTCTATTTTAATATTTTGCGTTATTAATATTTTTATATTTTTTATTACTGATTTTAGTTGGTTTAGTTTTTGTATTATTGTTGGGTTGCTTAAGTCATAAAAATGTTGCCGTTTTACATTTTTAATTTTAGTAATGTACTCACTTTTTGTTTTGTATAATTTCAAAATTATTTTGTTACTATATATTTGTTTTAAGGTTTTCTGTCCTTTATTTTCTGGTGTTGATGATTCAATGGCTTCTAAAATTAAATGATTTATTTGCTTAAGGTGAGTGTCTATTTCTATGTTTGATAAATTCTTATTGTTTGGGACTATTCTTGGTTCATTATTCTGATTTAAATGGCTGTAGTAGCTTAACGTTATTTGTTTTTGGTACTCTGGCCAATTAGTGTTATTTATAGAATTATTTCCAATACCCTTATTACTTGCGTTTATATCAATAAATGCTATGTCATTTGAGCCATTCGTGAAATTTGTTAAATCCAGATACCATTGTATGGCCCTATGATCACTCTCGTATCGAAGTGTGGTTAATGTATTTGAAATTTTTAGCCTATTATCGTGAAGAACTATATCTAAATATGACCCACTTGGAATGTATGTTGGTTTTGCCGAATATTTTAGCTGCATTTTATAGATGTTTGAATTCAGATCTAACCATTTTTTCATCATAGTCCCACGAGGATTTTCTATTGAATTTCCCCATGCTGAGTGTTTTGCGTTGAAATCGCCTGCCAGTATGTAATAATTATTCGTAAATTGTAAGTTGAAATGATGGCATAAAACTTCCCAATCCGCTGCGAAATTATTATTAGGGCTGTTTGGAGCGTAACAGGAGGCTATTATTAGTTTGTTTTGATGATTGTCTAGTTGTATTTCTATTGCTGTTACTTCCATAACTTTTAATGGTTTAATAATATTTAATGCTCTATATTTAAATTCATTTTTGATAATAATAGCAGTTCCACCACCCGTCTTATTATCACTCCGTCGATCTTTGCGAATTATACTATAATTATCGATTGTCATTTTATGTACTTTATTGAGTTTGGTTTCTGATATCATTAATATATCAGGTTTATGTAATTCTAAAAACATAATTAAGTCAATCCTTCTATTTATTGAAATTATCGAATTCACGTTGATAGCGATTATTTTTAGTTTTGTAATTTGGTTGCTAATTAAAGTCATAAGGGAAAAAATTATTTTACTGCTCATTTGTCATTAGAGTGGATATCATATTCATCATCATATCCATTCTTTTGTTATTTTCTATTATATATTTTTGGAAAAATTCTAAGCTGGTATTAGTATTGTTAAATTCCTTGTTATTTGAATTTACGTTTAACGTATTAGTATAGTTAGTATTTAAAATATTACCATTGATATTGTTGGTGTCTTTACTTCCTTTTACTTGATCTGCATATGTTATCCCTTCTTTCCTTGTTGAATTAAATAGGTTTCTATCATTATGTTGGTGGTTATTATTCCTTCTCTCTGTTAGTTCGTTTTTCTTTAAATTTAATTTTTGTATCAAAGACTTGTATATTGGACAGCCCTTGTATGATGCTGGATGCCCCTTGTTTTTACAGTTAATACAGAACGTATTTTCTGCACTCATTTCCGTTGCTTGGTCACTGACATAATTTGTGTGATTTAAAATGGTACACTGCCCTGGCATGTGTTTAATACTGCATTTAACACATCTGTACTCCAATCTACAGTTCGCTGCTACGTGGCCATATCGTTGACAATTGTGACATTGAATTAATTTTTGGCGTTTGATTGGATACCAGAATATTCGTTGGTAAAATACACTCCGAATTTTAGTTAATTCTGTTAATTGACTATCGGGTGTTATATGAACAATATATATAGGTAAATTTTTTTTCTGTCGTTTCGAACTAGGTGTGACTAATTGCGTGACGTTTACAAACTTTAGTTTATCGGTTTGATACACTTGGTTGAATTCTTCTAATATTTGCTCGGTGTCTTCGTTCGGCGATAATCCCTTCATTATCATTGTTTTGTTTTTATTTTCTTTAATTGTATATGTGTAATATTCAGTTTCAATTTTATTTAATGCATCGATCATGCTTGTATAACTGTCCATAGATTTACTGTATATTACGTGTTTGTTGGCTCGAATTTTTTTTACTTCTACATCCGTCAAGTTGGTTGCTTTTATTATCTCTACAGTGTCATTAACATTTTGGTACATTATATTAATTGGTGGTGGTTTATGTGATTTGTTGTTTTGCGATACGTTATTTGTATTATCATTTACGCTATTTCCGTTATCACTGGAGACTGTTTGTATCGTTGATGGTACAGATACTTCGTTAGATGTTATATTATTAGATATATGCACTGATTTTTTCTTAGATTTATTTTTATTTTTTATTGTTGTAAATAAATCCTGTTCTATATTGTTTTTATCACTGGTATTATTATTTTCATTGTTATTAATATTATTAATTTGCTTAATATTATTATCACTATTTCTTAAATTCGCTGGTGTTAGTGTTGGTAATTTTCATCGCATATCAAAGGTTTCTAATCTCTTACTGGATTTGGCCATATTTGTATTATTTATTTGTGTATATAAATGTTCCAACATTTCTTCGAGCTGTTGAATTTTGCCTTTTAATTCTCTATTTTCGATTAATAATGCATTATCACACTTTTTTCGTTTTGTAGTTGTTTGTTTACTTTCCATTTTAGCTACCGCTTTTGGCGGTTCCTCGTTAGATTCATCCATTTCGCTGGATACTAATTCTATTTCATATTCGGATGATCCCATATTTATATCATTTATTGATACTTTTACGATTTCACTATTTTGTGTTAACACATTTGTTTCCAACATGTTTGTGTTACTCTCCGAGGCGAGTAACTAGATATTTCCACTATTAACTGTAGTTATAATATGTTTATTTACAAAATTAATTTATCACTGGCTTTAATTTATTATTTGAGTACAGTTTCACTAAAAACAAATTTTATTTACTTTTAAGTTGACGAGCGATACAAAAATACGTCTATGTCGTCCGAAAACCATAATCGTTCTCTCTATTTGTTGTGCCTATTCGCCCATTCTGATCGCTTTTCCTCTATAACTCGCTTTAAACGTATTATAGTTGTCGTCATCTGATTTCAGCAGATATATTACAGAGCAGATTATATTGCAATGAATACCTCGGTTTGGTTGCGATGGCCAGCTCCACTAGGGTTCACCCTAGATTTTTTGAGTTTGGGATTCTCATGCCTAAAGCCAATTTTGATTGTGTTTGAGAAGAATTGTCAGCATCTTCATATTTGTTGGATGGTTTTCCATGCTCTTAATCTTCTATGCCAAAATTGTAATTTTTAAAATCGAAAAAAACGAAACCATGTTTTGCATATTGTAGTCAATGGAGCATGGTCACCGTAAATTTCCCCAAGCCAACAATTTCCCCTGCAATTTTCTTTGCAGTAAAATAATGTAATAATACTTTCCGCAAAGGATGTATATTTGGAATAAAATTCAACATTTTCAAGGAGTTAAAAATACTAGTTATTTACACTTCAACCAAATGTCGCATACTGCGTTTGACAGCTGACATCAAGCTCTATAGAATACCAGTATTGCTCATTTATATTATTCGTAAGCAGAACTAGTAACGACACTTAATGGGAAAGGGTGGTGTCATTTTCATTTCAATATCCGAGGGGTTGTTTTATATCAAAATTCTGGCGAATTGTATAGTGACCCTCAGCTTTAATAGGATCCCATATCGATCGTATAACGTTCTTCCGAATATATCACTCTTCTGTTCGCTTTACAAAATACTCTGCAAACTCATTTCTTTTACCTAAAAAATTACTGGAAATTAGTGTGGGTTTTCCTCGAACCGATTGATTAGTGATTCTAACTTCGCAATGAGAATGATTCTGGAAATATGTTTGGCGTACAATATCAAAAGACAGCAACATAGTAACGATTTCCAATAAACAAATGATTTATCGCGAGAAGTGTTACACCTCAACTCTTGTACAGGGATATACACTCACGCCTACGCTCTACAAACTGTAGCTCGAGTACACTATAAGGAAAACCAAATAACTAACATTGCATTGCTGATTCAATAGAAGGAATAATGAGGTAAGTAATTATCGATGAATGGCCATTCTTTCCATCATACCACAACTTAATGAATCAATGGTTCATAAAGTTATAAGTTTCCACATTAAACCAATCATATCTGCGGCACAGAACTGTTTCTATTTTCTCAAAGGTATGTCTACAGTTACGAACCTTCATACCTTCCGTTGAAACTTATTTAATAGTTAAAAATCGAAACGAAGTTGTTTTAAAAATTTTGTGAAGGCGTTCGACAAGATTTTTCACTCAATTCTTATCGAATGGTTGCACTCTTACCTTTCAGACTGTTAGCAATCTGTAAGACTTCTCGGTCAATCTTCCCAAGTATTTTGCGTGACATCAGGTGTACCAAAGGGTAATCACTTAGGTCCTTCGCTGTTCTCATAATTTATCAACGATGTCGTTGACTGCTTTAAATACACAAGTTCCTTACTTTTTGCCGATGGCATGAAAATTTTCGCTCGGGTTAACAATGAAGTCGACTGTTATAAGCGCAGAGATGATTTAGATAGATTTTATCTACTTTTAGAGTGTCCAAAATTGATTTGTACGCCTTTCGATGTCTACCATCTCGTCGGACAACCGATTTAATACTTTCATGGCGGATCAAGATCGCTTTAATTTATTAAAAATTGCAGCTGCAATCGGCTCTAGTATCGATTGCCGAAACTCATGCAATGGTTAAATCTTTACTTTCCCGTCCGCTGTACGGAATTTTATTCAAAAATCAAAACAAAACCAACAATCGTCCAAAGGAAAAAATAATAAAAATGTTCGCAGAAACCAAAGATGAAATAAATCGAACACACAATATGGTCACCGTCGTGCAATATTTTTGAAAATAAAACCCAATGTGACACTGTGGCGCGCACAACGGACGTTAATCGGCGTTCGATTATAAAGTAAAATCGAAATAATAAAATTTAAAAAAAATTAAACATGAAAATTTGAGAATAAAAAAAATTCGAAAAGTCCCGGTTGGCCCCCCCTGCAATATTGGGCGTACTCACGTCTTTGATAAATGAAAACGACTGGCCCCGGTAGGCCTTCCGAACATTCTAGAGCGTTGAGCGTCTTCCCGCCTTAACAGTAGAAAAATTAAAAAACAATTTTCAAATGGCCGATTTTGCCACCTGTGTCGATGGGCGTTGGCTCACCGAAAAATTACAAAAAAATTACAAATGGCCTCGGCTGGCTACCTGTACGTTACGGTTTTCACCGATGCGGTCCAAAAATTTTGGGTGGCGGCCACCCGCTGAATATACGGTACCGTTGAAAAATTCTGCGCTCGGAATAACTTGCTGTGCTCGCTTTATAAAAATGTGAGACCCGTTGAAAAATACGGGATGCCTGGCGATATGAACCGTTGTTAATGTATTCCTTTTAGTTTTGGGATTTTCACTTTTCTTTTTCATATTTATATACATAGAGATTTGTCTTCACTGATGTTTGGAATGTTGGAAACTTTATTATTCAGCCTTTTCTTCTGATTAGAAAATGAACGAATCACGGAAAATTAGAACTTGAACTCATTTCTATTCTCGTCTTTCTTCATAAAAAACAATTATTTATTTTGTATTAACAAATAACAGAACACTGATATGTATTTTTTGGTACTATAAATTTTGTCATGAATTTTCCAATAAAAAAAAAAACAATTAGAAATTAAACTTCAAACTTATAAGATTTTAGGTATTTTAAATGTTTTAGTTTTCGTCGACTTTATTCTATCGCCTTATCAACTCGACCTTTTTAATTATACCACCAAAACGAGACTATCCAACAAAAAAAAAATAGAATTTAATTTGAATTATAGATGGAAGATTTGCAAGAATTGTAACAATCAGTTTCGAACTTAATGAGATGATTGATTTGAAAAAAAAGAAGTCATCTCATCAGGCCGCGGCGACTGACGTTGATATTTTACATAGGAATATTGTCTATAAAAAAAAAAAAAAAAAAAAAAAAATTGCTCGCACCACATCAAAAAAATATAGAAGAATACTCACCTACATCAACTGCACGCACCAAAACAAGAAAACACAACAAAAATATTCCTCTATATCTCAATCGCTCGTACACACTCATAGGGGTAAACATTGGTCTCACTCGCAAAATCATTCGAAGTTTACGCAATACAAAATATTAATGCTCAACCAATACAGAGCATTAATGCGCCCAATGAAACACCAATGACACAACACAGATGGCAATGCCATCAGTAAAAGGTATAACAAACAACCACAAAGAAGTTAAAAACCCGAAAATAAAAAAAAAATTAATAAGGGAGGCGTAACAAATTCAAGAATAAAATTAAAATAATCTTTTGTAAAAGTATTCCCTGAGAGGGAAAAATTTCAAAATAGCAACTGAAAATAAGATTGATTTTTTATTCAACTGTAGAAATTTAAATAGCAACTGTTATCGCGCGTTAATATTTTTTTTTTAAGTGGAAAGAAAGTATTAATCATCCAATGGAATTAATGTCCTTTTAAGGTCAATTAATACTCTCCTTTTAAATTCGCTTTACACCCTGCCTCTGGCAATATTGCAACTATAATATGGGTTAGATTCAGGTACTCTACTATTTAGTTGTTTAATATTAAAACCATATATTTCTAAGATATAAGAAGAGTTTTTTAATCACATGTTGTCCACGTTTCAACGAGATTATTGTAAACACCACAATTCATGATTTAATTACTAATTGGCAAACACACCAATTTAAAGCATACGGTATCAATATAAACTCCCGCAGTTTTCCAATTATATAGCAAATTTTTGATATAAATCGCTTTTCCCATACTGTACTCAAAAATTTTATTCAAATCAAATTTATATTTTATTTTATTAAATTAATGACGGGCGCCGAACCGCAAATTTACAATTTTCCACCTTGAAAATTGTATTACTCGTGCGCTCATTTATCATGACAGCATATACACGATATATGCTCGTACACAAAATAAACAAATTATTTATTATGATATAATACAAGAGCATAATATACACAAAACATTATTAATGTTACGGGAAAACATGTCATCCATAAACTGTACCGCAAAATGTCATTTTCTATCGATACATAATCTCTTGTCGACATACAATGATCGATAGGCGTGTAATCGAGTATACGTATTCCAAAGTTATTTGATGATGATGTCAATCAAAAGAATAAAAACTTTCGATATGGCAACTCTCACATATACATATATCGGTATAAAACCATCTCCTATATATGAAACTACTCGTATAATAATACGGGTGATGCTGTGATCGAAAAATAAAGATGACGAGATTTATGACCTGAACTACATCTCGTATTTTATGTCCACATAACAATTATATTGTCCCGATTAATTCTTTTCGAACATGGTCCTTTGTTCCATCACTCTTCTAATGTGTTTTCTATTGTGTGCGGACCCTATCTAATATCGGTTCTAGATATATTATGTGTATAGACGAGAACATTTAAATAATTTTACGAGCGAATAAAATGTTTTTTGATTAAATTCCAGACAATGTGAGCAACATAAATTATCATACATTACATAATGCTCTACTTAGTTTTATGTTGAGATGATTCGTTTAATTTTATATAAATCTGTTTGTTGATTAGATGTGGAATTCTTTAAATAACTTTCTGACTAATTTTTCGTGAAATTTCCGGCCCTCTGTAATATATGAATTGTAGGCGTAAACCTTTATTTTGCATATCTATGATATGCCAACGATAAGCTTTTGGCGATACAAAGCTTTTATGATAAACACGATATAAATGTTAATTTATTCGAAAACGAAATAAATTTACTGTTCCATGCGGTTACTTTTTACTATCACTGACTAGATGATCAAAAATAAATATGGTAATTCTTATTTCAACATCCGTATTTAAACGTTTAAAAAACGGAAACTCACTTAGGAATTAAAGAAGATTATAAAAGAATGACAGATAATATCGGATTGATTTTTGCTTAAACATATTATATTTTAAAATGATTTGATGCTCTGATAGCAGGTTGCGGGTTTTAAAAAGTCTCACATCTTCGATTAGTTTACACCCTCATCTATATAAGTGCACCGAGGCATGACATTGGGGTCTTTTTAGGAAACAAATTTTATGCTATTCTAATTTATGCTATTCTTAATTACTTGGACCAAAATAAAATAATCGATTTTGGTAATTTTAACAAAGTATCTGGAAAATAGCTGAATTTTTGTCAAATTGCTATTTCTCAAACGGTGAGTGTTTGGATAGTTGTAATGTTTTCCAATATAACCAAAAATTAAATAAAAAATTCATAATGTTGTATTTAAATTTTAAATATTAAGCGTGTGGTATATAGCAATTGTTTTTATGTGCTTCTCAAAAGTATTTGCCTCAATAACTAAACCAACCATGTTCAAACCGCTTAAAATGAAAATAGTGTATTAGGAAGAACTTCAGAGCGTAACTGTAAATTTAATTGGGGAAAATGTACGGCTGCATACATTTTTCATTTGTTTGAACGTCAAATTTTTTCAAATGTCAGTAGATCTAAAACATCCCGATTATTTTTATGTCGGAGAGAATTTGCGTTTTTGCCGTGTGTGTTGTGCCGTATTGTCTACACTGCGTAAATAATTAATATTCTACATGTGTGGACAGTGTATGTAAACAATCTAAAAACATCGACAATGTATGTAGAGAACAACAGTAACAATTATTTTTATCAGTAAAATAATAGGCGATGATTATCAACTCTTTTGTTTAAATGTTGATAAAACAAAAATTTAATATTTTCGTTAGTGTTGAGAACTTATCTTGTGTTGTGAGATTGTTGTGAATGAAAGTTTTTAAGCAATTTAAGAAAATTAATATTATGATGGCACAGATCCCAGAGGAGTACGTTGATATCCATTTAGTTTGCGGATTTCGCGATGGTAATGCATCATGAGCTCGCAATGAATATCAACGCAGATTTCCAACAATATATGCATAGAAGGCTGCGAGATATGGTTGCAACATTAAATACGCGGGCAGAACTCCTTTCAGTCTCACCAAATAATTTTTATGTCTATGAGGAAATAATTATTAATGTAACAGCATATTCATCTAAAAGTTAGGAAAAAACAAGTATTTTTAGAAAAACTGAATTTTATAAAAAGAGTTTTTTTTTAATTTAAAGCATCCTAGTTCTCAAACGGATGCAGATGCAAAATAACCACTTAGATCTTAAAAATGTCTATACAATTGCCAGTCAAAAAAACTAAGTTGGCTACTCTCCGATAAATGTTCTGATAGTTAATATTTATTATTTGTGTAAACTTTTATCTAAACCACATTTTTAAAACACCCTGTATCTCAAAGGATATCAACAATTGATGCCTTCCATACGATTTTTTTCACAGAATAAACCAATTAATCATCCCTTAACTTAACGGATTAGTATCACAAACCCGAAGCACAAGTGCGCTTAGTATTTAGTAACGTTTTTTTTTGGATCTAGGAAAAATGGTTGACAAAATTGTACGATACGCATCGACTTTTTTACTAATTGTATATACTTCTATATACTCAGGGTTCGTAGATTTTTCAATGGAATGATGCATTTCTGCAACAACAACCGAAAATTTCACTTAGTATTTACTAAGAGTTTTTTCCGGTACGCGACAACTCGGCGACGGACAACTCGGCGACGGCCAACTGGGCGACGTTCAACTCGGCGACGGTAAAATTGGCGACGGTCAACTCGGCGACGGTCAACTCGGTGGCGGGGGGAAAAATTAAAAATGAAGATAAAAATTTACTGATTTCCGGATTCTGCACCATTAGCGTCATTTTTTTCAAATCTTTTTTAGATAAAATATTAAAGTAATTCATGAAATTTTATTAAATTCGACCATGCCTTAATTGATTGACATGGCACCTGGTTCTAATTTGCGCCGTGTATTGGTGCGATCGTGAGCCCGTTAAATTCATTTGCCCCAGCTGATCGCCTATATCTGAATTATCGAATACATTAGCTAAATCGCAAAAAATTGTTACTGTACTATTTGTTGAGTTCCGTTAAAAGTTCCTGGCCATATTTCCTTCCAAAACTCATTTTAGAATCCCATTTCCATCCAACATACCCAATCCCATCATAATCGGTTAAGAAATGGCCGAGTTCCGTTCGATGTGGCCATATTCCAGAACTTTCAAAACTCATTTTAGAATCGCATTACCATCCAACATACAAAATCTCATCTTAATTGATTAAGACAAGGCCGAGTTTAATAAAATTTCATAGACCACAGTCACTTTAATATTTTATTTAATACATTTTTAATGCAATGACGCCACTCGAACCAATGGTGTACAATCCGGAAATCAGTTAATTTTTATCTTCATTTTTGATATTATTCAATTTTTTCCCCGTCGCCGAGAGTTGACCGTCGCCGAATTGCCCGTCGCCAACTTGGTCGTAGCCGAGCTGACCGTCGCCGAGTTATACGCCGCCGAGTTGGTTGTTGCCGAGTTTACCGTCGCCAAGTTTACTGATGCCGAGTAAACCGTCGCTGAGTTAACCGTCACCGAGTTCATTGTCGCCAAGCTGGTTTCGCCGAGTTGAGCTGTTCCGGTTTTTTCGGAGAAAAGGAAAAACAATTTCAGTTCAATTTCAATTCAATTTCAATTCAATTTCAATTCAATTTCAATTCAATTTCAATTCAATTTCAATTCAATTTCAATTCAATTTCAATTCAATTTCAATTCAATTTCAATTCAATTTCAATTCAATTTCAATTCAATTTCAATTCAATTTCAATTCAATTTCAATTCAATTTCAATTCAATTTCAATTCAATTTCAATTCAATTTCAATTCAATTTCAATTCAATTTCAATTCAATTTCAATTCAATTTCAATTCAATTTCAATTCAATTTCAATTCAATTTCAATTCAATTTCAATTCAATTTCAATTCAATTTCAATTCAATTTCAATTCAATTTCAATTCAATTTCAATTCAATTTCAATTCAATTTCAATTCAATTTCAATTCAATTTCAATTCAATTTCAATTCAATTTCAATTCAATTTCAATTCAATTTCAATTCAATTTCAATTCAATTTCAATTCAATTTCAATTCAATTTCAATTCAATTTCAATTCAATTTCAATTCAATTTCAATTCAATTTCAATTCAATTTCAATTCAATTTCAATTCAATTTCAATTCAATTTCAATTCAATTTCAATTCAATTTCAATTCAATTTCAATTCAATTTCAATTCAATTTCAATTCAATTTCAATTCAATTTCAATTCAATTTCAATTCAATTTCAATTCAATTTCAATTCAATTTCAATTCAATTTCAATTCAATTTCAATTCAATTTCAATTCAATTTCAATTCAATTTCAATTCAATTTCAATTCAATTTCAATTCAATTTCAATTCAATTTCAATTCAATTTCAATTCAATTTCAATTCAATTTCAATTCAATTTCAATTCAATTTCAATTCAATTTCAATTCAATTTCAATTCAATTTCAATTCAATTTCAATTCAATTTCAATTCAATTTCAATTCAATTTCAATTCAATTTCAATTCAATTTCAATTCAATTTCAATTCAATTTCAATTCAATTTCAATTCAATTTCAATTCAATTTCAATTCAATTTCAATTCAATTTCAATTCAATTTCAATTCAATTTCAATTCAATTTCAATTCAATTTCAATTCAATTTCAATTCAATTTCAATTCAATTTCAATTCAATTTCAATTCAATTTCAATTCAATTTCAATTCAATTTCAATTCAATTTCAATTCAATTTCAATTCAATTTCAATTCAATTTCAATTCAATTTCAATTCAATTTCAATTCAATTTCAATTCAATTTCAATTCAATTTCAATTCAATTTCAATTCAATTTCAATTCAATTTCAATTCAATTTCAATTCAATTTCAATTCAATTTCAATTCAATTTCAATTCAATTTCAATTCAATTTCAATTCAATTTCAATTCAATTTCAATTCAATTTCAATTCAATTTCAATTCAATTTCAATTCAATTTCAATTCAATTTCAATTCAATTTCAATTCAATTTCAATTCAATTTCAATTCAATTTCAATTCAATTTCAATTCAATTTCAATTCAATTTCAATTCAATTTCAATTCAATTTCAATTCAATTTCAATTCAATTTCAATTCAATTTCAATTCAATTTCAATTCAATTTCAATTCAATTTCAATTCAATTTCAATTCAATTTCAATTCAATTTCAATTCAATTTCAATTCAATTTCAATTCAATTTCAATTCAATTTCAATTCAATTTCAATTCAATTTCAATTCAATTTCAATTCAATTTCAATTCAATTTCAATTCAATTTCAATTCAATTTCAATTCAATTTCAATTCAATTTCAATTCAATTTCAATTCAATTTCAATTCAATTTCAATTCAATTTCAATTCAATTTCAATTCAATTTCAATTCAATTTCAATTCAATTTCAATTCAATTTCAATTCAATTTCAATTCAATTTCAATTCAATTTCAATTCAATTTCAATTCAATTTCAATTCAATTTCAATTCAATTTCAATTCAATTTCAATTCAATTTCAATTCAATTTCAATTCAATTTCAATTCAATTTCAATTCAATTTCAATTCAATTTCAATTCAATTTCAATTCAATTTCAATTCAATTTCAATTCAATTTCAATTCAATTTCAATTCAATTTCAATTCAATTTCAATTCAATTTCAATTCAATTTCAATTCAATTTCAATTCAATTTCAATTCAATTTCAATTCAATTTCAATTCAATTTCAATTCAATTTCAATTCAATTTCAATTCAATTTCAATTCAATTTCAATTCAATTTCAATTCAATTTCAATTCAATTTCAATTCAATTTCAATTCAATTTCAATTCAATTTCAATTCAATTTCAATTCAATTTCAATTCAATTTCAATTCAATTTCAATTCAATTTCAATTCAATTTCAATTCAATTTCAATTCAATTTCAATTCAATTTCAATTCAATTTCAATTCAATTTCAATTCAATTTCAATTCAATTTCAATTCAATTTCAATTCAATTTCAATTCAATTTCAATTCAATTTCAATTCAATTTCAATTCAATTTCAATTCAATTTCAATTCAATTTCAATTCAATTTCAATTCAATTTCAATTCAATTTCAATTCAATTTCAATTCAATTTCAATTCAATTTCAATTCAATTTCAATTCAATTTCAATTCAATTTCAATTCAATTTCAATTCAATTTCAATTCAATTTCAATTCAATTTCAATTCAATTTCAATTCAATTTCAATTCAATTTCAATTCAATTTCAATTCAATTTCAATTCAATTTCAATTCAATTTCAATTCAATTTCAATTCAATTTCAATTCAATTTCAATTCAATTTCAATTCAATTTCAATTCAATTTCAATTCAATTTCAATTCAATTTCAATTCAATTTCAATTCAATTTCAATTCAATTTCAATTCAATTTCAATTCAATTTCAATTCAATTTCAATTCAATTTCAATTCAATTTCAATTCAATTTCAATTCAATTTCAATTCAATTTCAATTCAATTTCAATTCAATTTCAATTCAATTTCAATTCAATTTCAATTCAATTTCAATTCAATTTCAATTCAATTTCAATTCAATTTCAATTCAATTTCAATTCAATTTCAATTCAATTTCAATTCAATTTCAATTCAATTTCAATTCAATTTCAATTCAATTTCAATTCAATTTCAATTCAATTTCAATTCAATTTCAATTCAATTTCAATTCAATTTCAATTCAATTTCAATTCAATTTCAATTCAATTTCAATTCAATTTCAATTCAATTTCAATTCAATTTCAATTCAATTTCAATTCAATTTCAATTCAATTTCAATTCAATTTCAATTCAATTTCAATTCAATTTCAATTCAATTTCAATTCAATTTCAATTCAATTTCAATTCAATTTCAATTCAATTTCAATTCAATTTCAATTCAATTTCAATTCAATTTCAATTCAATTTCAATTCAATTTCAATTCAATTTCAATTCAATTTCAATTCAATTTCAATTCAATTTCAATTCAATTTCAATTCAATTTCAATTCAATTTCAATTCAATTTCAATTCAATTTCAATTCAATTTCAATTCAATTTCAATTCAATTTCAATTCAATTTCAATTCAATTTCAATTCAATTTCAATTCAATTTCAATTCAATTTCAATTCAATTTCAATTCAATTTCAATTCAATTTCAATTCAATTTCAATTCAATTTCAATTCAATTTCAATTCAATTTCAATTCAATTTCAATTCAATTTCAATTCAATTTCAATTCAATTTCAATTCAATTTCAATTCAATTTCAATTCAATTTCAATTCAATTTCAATTCAATTTCAATTCAATTTCAATTCAATTTCAATTCAATTTCAATTCAATTTCAATTCAATTTCAATTCAATTTCAATTCAATTTCAATTCAATTTCAATTCAATTTCAATTCAATTTCAATTCAATTTCAATTCAATTTCAATTCAATTTCAATTCAATTTCAATTCAATTTCAATTCAATTTCAATTCAATTTCAATTCAATTTCAATTCAATTTCAATTCAATTTCAATTCAATTTCAATTCAATTTCAATTCAATTTCAATTCAATTTCAATTCAATTTCAATTCAATTTCAATTCAATTTCAATTCAATTTCAATTCAATTTCAATTCAATTTCAATTCAATTTCAATTCAATTTCAATTCAATTTCAATTCAATTTCAATTCAATTTCAATTCAATTTCAATTCAATTTCAATTCAATTTCAATTCAATTTCAATTCAATTTCAATTCAATTTCAATTCAATTTCAATTCAATTTCAATTCAATTTCAATTCAATTTCAATTCAATTTCAATTCAATTTCAATTCAATTTCAATTCAATTTCAATTCAATTTCAATTCAATTTCAATTCAATTTCAATTCAATTTCAATTCAATTTCAATTCAATTTCAATTCAATTTCAATTCAATTTCAATTCAATTTCAATTCAATTTCAATTCAATTTCAATTCAATTTCAATTCAATTTCAATTCAATTTCAATTCAATTTCAATTCAATTTCAATTCAATTTCAATTCAATTTCAATTCAATTTCAATTCAATTTCAATTCAATTTCAATTCAATTTCAATTCAATTTCAATTCAATTTCAATTCAATTTCAATTCAATTTCAATTCAATTTCAATTCAATTTCAATTCAATTTCAATTCAATTTCAATTCAATTTCAATTCAATTTCAATTTAATTTCAATTCAATTTCAATTCAATTTCAATTCAATTTCAATTTAATTTCAATTTAATTTCAATTCAATTTCAATTCAATTTCAATTTGATTTCTATTCAATTTTAATGGAAATCAAGTCATTGAGAGATGGAACGAAAACACGATATTTTTAAGCAGCTTCAACCGAAATATTTTTATAACACTACTAACAAATGTTTGATGTCCTTAAAATTAATGACGCAACATTTACATCCTGTCCTCGTTATTGCAAAAAAACATTGCAGGAAAAGGCATACAAATTGTTCCGGGTTATCTGCATAACTTGTATCTGATAAACGTTGAACAGCTACGACAAATATTCAATGAGAACAAAGAAACAGCAATAACCGAATTAGGTATTTCTGTCATTTGCGGTTCAATCCTTATAGTATTCAGCAACAAAATAAGGGGAAGAATGATGCAAACCATTAAGAAGAAATTTATTGAGGATTCAATTTCAACCTATCAGCTTAAATCTATGAACCACGGGACATGCATCTCTACGGCGGGGGAAGTTAGCGGCAATATCAACGCTTGCCCTCGATATCACGTGTAAGCAACAAATCAGAATATGAAACCATTTTTATGTAATTTCCTTTCCAGTTGACTTAACAAATATTGTAATTTATAAAGAAGAAATATTTGAATTAGACTCTGTCTAAATTATTAGCTTGTAAAATCATGTTAGAATTTTCGTGAGAAAATAATTGAACACCCGGCAGTGTGCCAATTGCATTACTCTAGGTAAAAGAAAACCAACAACAACTATGTTTCATTTTCTAAGTTAAAAAAGATTGTTTTGTTAGTTCTAGAAAAGCAGTAGAAAAGTTTACATTAAAAAAAAACTTTTTAACGTCTCTACGAGACAACACCATTAACTTACATATTTTGCAGTTGATTGAGTGGCACATATTAATGGTATTTTATAAAAGTTCACATAATATAGTTACATATACATATGTAGGTATTACAATATTATAGTTTGTTCACTGGATTAAAGATAAAATTAGCATTAAAGTTGTATACAATGTTTCGGTATAGTTAAATGTAGTTAACTCACAGTTGACACAGGTACAGAAAACTTTTGTATTCAAAATGATTTATTATGAAGTGTTTGTTTGTGTGGTCCGCGTATCTTAATATTTATATTATATCAAACTATTTTCCTCAGTTTGTCTCAACATAGGGAGTGATAGTGTCTGATTCGTATGTGTAATATAAAATTTATTTATGTTATTTCACGGAAAAGGAGATTCTACCACATACAAAAGTTTTCAGTTTTCTGCCACAACTTTTTGTATCAAAATGCTACTGCAAAAATAATGATAGATGCGCGATATAGGCAAAGAGATTGAGTTGTTGGGTGACTGCATGAATATTCATATTCATGATATATTATATATTTTATAATTTAGTACCGCTACGGGATGAAAAATTTATGGACGTAAAACAAACGTAGGATTTCCACAGGGTGATGAGTATATATATACAATTGGCGTAAAACGGCTGTTGAAATGTTTTTAAGGCTATTTTCGTTCAATATC
The DNA here is from genome assembly GCA_932526605.1 of Nephrotoma flavescens. NCBI lineage: Eukaryota > Metazoa > Arthropoda > Insecta > Diptera > Tipulidae > Nephrotoma > Nephrotoma flavescens. The sequence goes on from OW052221.1 coordinate 72,246,066, forward strand.
CACACAACAAAATATGATACAAAATTATTATTCCAAATTTTATTTTGTAAGTTTGTATTTTTAACGGGATCTATTGCTAATGTTATATTATGTAGATTGCCTAACTTATGCAAATCGTTAAATGAAATAATTTAAATTATTTTGCTCAAATCTACACAAAGTGATGATGGGACAAATCACATTCGTCACAGTTATAGACAATTAACGAAAACCAACACATATTTTTTATTAGGAAATTGCTATGATCTACTTTTTTACACCCTAGTCTTAATTTGTGCCATTTTATTTCCATCCCGTAGCAAGATTTTAGAAAAATCGGTTGTCTAACCATATAGCAGTATGGGCTTACTGCTAAATTAGCTACAATTCGTTCAAAATTTTATTTGTTTTAATTAAAATTCAAATATTAATTCTAAATTTCGATTGTGGGCACAATTGATTGCTCCATTTCTGTTACTAAATAATATTTGCCGCGACCAATACATATAAATCTAGAATCGTTTGCAGTCCTGATTTAATGATATTGTAGTGATACTCATTTCTGCAAATTTCTTACGGAATTTCGATTGAGACCAGTATAAATGTTTTGTCTTACTAAGATAATATTCAGTTATACCAAACGTATTACAGTACATTTAATGCAACAATCCTAATTCGATCCAATTCGTTCAATGTTTTTCTAGTTTGGTTCCCGCAGTTAGATGAGTACCGAATTTTTAAATTTAAAAAATACAATGTTTCATTAGTTCGAAACCATACTTCTAACGTCTTGGTAACGTCACCGAATTCACAACTAATATCTGTCACCTATGAAGAACTCGAAATTTCATAATTTACCTTATTTTCTTAACAAATTGCGTTAAATTTAAAGAATTTAATACAATTCTTTATATATTGTCTATAGAATTGAACGAAAATTGGCCCTACTATTAACAGACGGTGAGATGCTAATTTCTAATGAACATTTATCGCTATAAATCAAGTATAGTCGTTTTGAATGTAAATGACTAGATAATTTAACCAAGTCATGATTCTTGCACTATATAGAGATTAGTTATTGCTAATTTATTATCGATCCTAAGAGAAGTTTTCTTTCGAAAAAAAAAAATCAGGTAAATTTTCGTGGGTAGGAGTTTGGAAAAACTCGTTTTAATAGTAACGCACACATATAATTTCTAAAAATTTACCGTTAGTCATGACACTTTACATGACTAAAAAAGGATTCAAATGAAAAGTCTTTGTAATGGATATCTCTGGAAATAAATTTCAGGACTATTTTCAAGTGGAAAGTCCGGGAGAACTCGTTTGAATATACCGCATACAAACAAAAAAAATTTAAAATGATTAAAAATTTACGATTTATAGTGTCATGGATGGAAAATGATTTCAAAAGCCTTAGTGATAGTTTTCCCTAAAAGAAAATTGCAGGTCGATTTTCATGCCGGTTTCTTTAAAAATGCCGATAATGCATATTAAATCTAATCAATATAAAAGGACAGCCGAAAAATGTCGATAATGCAATAATGCCGATTAAATGCTTGGGGCGGTAAGATGTGAAATGCATCTAAGTAACATGATTTTGCAGCCATGAACTTATTTAAAAATACTTAATTTTGAATATAGTTCGTTAATGGAACAAAATAAACATTGTTGATTTTCAAAAAATTACATGGTTATCTGCTCTATCGACAATTTCGGCGGTTATTTCTGCGAATCTGATGTACTGGCATTTATTGGCTACATTTGAATCTGCATTATCGACATTTTTTAGGTTGAAGCGTTTCCACTAGCTTTTATAGTTTATATTATGCCGTCCTTTATATTTTTTCCTAAAAAACTTATGTTTTTTTAATTTTTTTTAGGAAACATTTAGGAAAAACTAGTGGAAGAAACCGCCCTTAAATGAGGTAAGTACCTAGCCTTGAAATTTTGCTGTATTTTTGTTATTTGGTCATTGATATAATTTATTTGAGTTATTAACGTGATCTTTCAATGCATAAACAATATTGTAGCTGGTTCCGATATATAAATGATTTAAATTAAATGTGTTTTTAATATGTGTTTTAGCTAGGATTCCAGGATCAATTTGGGGTATCAAGACAAATAACAAATATTTAGAAAACATATCTCGATAACGAAATTTCTTGACATAAATCATTTCATCTCATGTTTCATTAACGGATTTTTTGATATGCGCATATGTTGCACGCCTTTCCTGTAGTATCAAGCATTAACTTTTTTCCGCAGATGTTTTTTTAAGCATGTCCATCCATTTACACAATTCCCCATTTAAGGTCTGTCGCTTAAATTATAGAAACGATTTTACCCTTATATAAATCGAAAACGCAAAAATTGTTTATCTTTATATTTTTGTTTTTTGAAAAGTACCCCCCTATTCCTGAATACGATACGAAAACGAAAATGCAAAATTCATATTTGTATTGAATCAGAATCGTACGATTCTTATTTAAAATTGAATAGGAATCTTATACTTTCGTTTTCGTATCGTATTCAGGAATAAGGATGCAGTTTTTTTTCAAACAAAGTAAACTGGTGTTATTTTCGTTTGTTTGTGGCAGAAGGAAAAATGGAATATCAAAAATTGTGCATGAATGGCAGAAAAATAAGCAAACTTCGTATTCCGTCATCGCAAAAAATTGGTAAACAACAAAATCAAATGTTTGCAAGACGATAAATCGATTTCTCAATGAAGGCACAGTAAAATCAAAACCAAAAAGTGGGCGACAAAGAGGAACGCGAAACTAGAAGTTAGAATTAAACGTTTTAAAGACCGTAAAAAATACTCCCTCTAAGTCAGTTCGGTATATTGCAAAGAAACATAGAACAACAAAAGATATGCCGCGGCGAATCAAAAAAAAAATCATGGACTAAAAACTTAGAAGAAGCAGAATCATGGACTAAAATCTTAGACGAATGACTTTTGTAGAAGTTGATGGACGAAGAAGAGGAAGAGGCTTTAGATCACTTTCTATGCTTGTGTGCGGCACTGGCATACAAAAGACATAAGTACTTGAGTGTGTACGATATGGACAGCCTTTCTGAACTTGCAGACTGTGAAGTGCGAGATATTTTACTATACATAAGTAGCTCTGGATGGTTTCAGCGAGAGTAAGGAGAGATTGGATCCTGTGGTATCTCAATGGACCATTATTGATGCGATAGCAGCCACTCTAACCTAACCTTACTTATACCTAGGCCTCTTAACACACGCTCCACTAATCTCTGAAACGTAGTAGGCGCATTGCATAATACAATCAGCATTGCTAAAAATTGGTAGAGACCGTTTCCTACTACTGGAAATGCCGTCTTCTCTCTATCATTAGGATGGATTGATACTGGCAAGTATCCGCTTTTAAGATCTATTGTACTGAAGGTTTTTCCTTGCGCGGCAATTGATAACTGTTCTTCACTTCGCTTAATTTCTTGTAATCAACACAAATTTATCTTATGTCGTCCTTTTCGGGACAAGAACCACTGGCGAATTCCTTGGGCTTCTAGTCTGATATACCGTCTCCTGTTGTTTCGCGATCGGTTTTCAACTTGGTGCTTGCCGGATTGGAGGGCATCAGCCAATTCGTCCAGTATCCACTGCGACGGCTAACTGTTCTACTGGAAGGTGGCTACACAGTAATCGATTTTTTTCCGAAAATTATTTACGGACAAATATAAAAAATATTTTTATAATTGATAATAAATAAAAACACGTTAAAAACTTTCTACTATGTGATAATAAATTTCGTAATTTTTATTACATGAGACCGGTTTTGGGATATATTTACCCTTTGTCAATCCCAATTTTAACTATCCAAATTCTAACTACGATAGTTAAAATTTGGATTGACAAAGGGGTAAATATATCCCGAAACCTGTCTCATGTAATAATAATTACAAAATTTATTATCACATAGTAGAAAGTTTTTAACGTGTTTTTATTTATTATCAATTATAATAATATTTTTTATATTTGTCCGTAAATAATTTTTAAAATTATGACTGTGATAAAAGTGTCGGCAAAAATGGAGTCAAACCATTGTGTGAATGTATTTTTTTCGGTTCATGATTTGGTGATCGAAAATATTGTTTAGACAAACCGTTTTAACAGTTGATTCCCACAACTTTACTATTGATCATTGAATATTCTCGCACAGGACAACTTATTTTTGACATTCGCACTCCCCACAATTTCCATCTTTCTATCCCCAAGGTCACCGTGTCCTTTGGCTTATATCATTTTTTCGTACATCGATGGCATATCTACCTCCACTGGTTATGCAGATTCACCACCTTCTGGCATCTTCATAATATGTAGTCCGAGGATACGTTCATCAATTATGCTAGCTACAATAAATTGGTCTTTTATAACCGCGTTCCATGACATTACTAGAAGAGTACACTCTCTTTTGACTACCGCAAATTCACCTGTCGTTGTTAGCAAGATATAACAAACGCTATCATCATTCTGTTCGGGATCTACCATATCAGGGAGAACAACTGATTTCTAAGTCCCGGTATCCAGTGTAAATATGCATTGGCGCTGTGCCAATAGGTCAATAACAACTATATACACTTTGGTAATCCGTCCCAAGTTATTTGATTTTAACGATGTTCTAGAAGCATTTTACCGCTTTCAGCATCTTTCATCCCTCAAAACTGCTGGAGCTTAATTTTCCGGATCCTCGTTAATTAAATGAAACAAGTCATTTCTACGCGTTTCTTGCTTCGTGCATCAACTTCTTTCGAACGCTGTTGCTTCTCACAATGACACATGTAATGGCAGGGTTGTTGGTAACGGAAATATCGAGACGAGGAATGCGATCGTTTTGCGGTTGCCATGCTCATCTCACCTCATTTTTTATTAGTGCCTAAATTTTCGTCATACCCTCAGATTTCAGCTTTCGCTACTTTATTGAATAAGTTGCTAAACTTGCTTTGGCTGCCAGATATTACAAAACCTACGTCAATACTTCATTCATAGTTTTACCTCTAATTGGTTCTCAAATGGAGTTTCAAATGGACGTCCTTGACAGCACCGATGAATGTGTCTACTGTTAGCCAGTTCAACAATTGGCGTCATCCCTGATGTCCCTGTTGTCGGTGGCCCGGTAAAAGCCCGAGACTGCAGTTTATTCTTTCATCACTGCGATGTATGTGTGGTTATCGTTTTAACCATTGCTGGTATTTTCAAAATCTCACTGCTGATGGATATTGGAAATAAAACACTTAATGTTTAAAGTAAATAAATATGAGAAGTATATCATGAGGGAAGTTCTGAATATCAAGCCTTTGAACATCCTAACACATATAAAAAAAAATTGACTAACCATACTGAATTCAAATGGGACGGCATAAATTTATATCCACCTACACACTCAACAGTTGAAAATAGGATCGCCAGTAGGTAAAAATAAAATGTTCCTGAGTTTTTTTTTTGGAAGGGGTACGGTAAGCTACGTGTTTAACACGAATTCATAACTTTATTACGATGCCATAAAATAAAATAAAGAAATTAAAATATTTATGTGTTTAATCCAATTAAAACAGCATACAAAATATTACGTACGTATTAGAAACCCTCTGCTGATTAAAAAGGTCCAACAATTTAAATATTTAATTGTGACGTAATAAATTCACGATAACGAAATTTATTAAATCGAATCAGGCAACAAGTTATGTTTTTTTATATATAGCCTGAACAAAAAAAATATGTAAAATTTTCCCGACACATCCACCCTCAACAGCAACATATAAAAAATGTAAAGCAAGAAAAATTACCTTTATGGTCGCTACGGTATTCCACACTGACAACAACAACAACAACAAAAAAATCCTTTTATTTATTTTGTTACCCTTCACCAGGAGTGTATATGGCATACGAATTTATTTTATTCTTTACACAAATATCCTTCATCATGTTTTATTAACTGTGTCCTCATGAATCGGTGTAACATTTTTTGTGGTATTTGTCATTGTCGTATACCAAGGGAAATTTTTGTGATTCAAAATTGGTTTGGGTAATGTTTTTGCTTCAAAAATTTGAAAACTGAAATGGTGCGAGAGAAATGTAAATTCGATAATTCGTTTACTCGGTCAGGTGTGATATTAATCAGATTAAAACATTTTACGGGAGATTTCAAAATTGTGAAGTATATACATCAGAATTTGCAAAACCATTCATTAATTTTATTTACTTTTCGTTTTTGTGAACTATTTCAGCTTTTGTTATCAGAAAGGGTTTATCAGAAATATTCCAACAATAATTTTCCAATTATTATCCACCAACACTAAAAAACAACAACAAATAATTTCCACAATTATTTACCCATTCTTGTTTCTTTATTTCATTGAACAATTCTTTTTCGCTTTTAAATTTTTGTGTACGGCGTCTTAACACTAACTAAAGACTCACTATCTCTGCACTGTTAACTGAGCATTTTTTGCAAAGTTAATGCCTCGCCGTAGTGGTTGCCTCTCCTAAGCCTGTACGAACCAAACAGGATCGAAACCACCACCTTAAAGATCAGTCCGTGCAGCACCGACAAACTCATGTTCTCTCTTCTCTTCTCTCTCGCCTCGACTTAGTGCATCCAACCTCGCAGTCACCATCTGTGGTCCATTCAAGCGCAGTCTAATCTTCGATGACAATTTACTCCGCCATTACTCTCTCTCGCGCTCTCTGGCACTATATCCTATCAAGGGATTTGGCCCCCTCAAATGAGGTTTCATAATCATATTTTCTTTTTGGATAATGAGTGATTAATTCGTTGATCCTAAACCAGCCGTGAAATTGTTTGTTTATCACCGTCGGGAATCAAACCCGAGGCCTCCGGTCTCGACCACTTTGCCACCGGGGCGGTCGCTCCGCCACTACTGGTCTCCTCCATATTCGGCACCACCTGCTCGTACATCTCTTCCCGTATAAAGTCTTAATTGAAAACAACCAACGCCCACATCTTCTCTGTCTCTCATCTTTTTGTCTTCGCCTGACTCGAATTTTAGAGAAATAGGTTCCAGCTGTTTCAATTTATTATCGCTGTCGCTACTCCTCATTCCTGGTGGTGTGTGTATCCCTTCCATATGCCATTCTTTATATCGATCACCTTCCATATGGCTCTTGTTTGCCATCACTTTCCACGATTTCCTCCAACCACCTTTATGGATATGTTCCACATATTTTCCAACGATGGCCTTCATGTGAACTGCCAATCGCCATTTAGCATTTCCGATTACATTGATTGCTTTAGTAGTCTTAACTAGCATACCATCCGCAGTCGCTACTTGTCTTAGCCAGCATCTCCTCAGATACTTCTGAATGAGCACACCACCAGTTTCGATTTATGACTCTTTGGCTTCATCCGCGAGCATCGACGCACCTGCAACAAGTTTCTCATTTTCGGTTATGTCATATTTCAATGTCATCTCGTTGCAATCCGTTTTTGATTTTCTCTGTCACCTTGCAGAGTCAGACAATCGTCAGACAGTCATCTACAACATGCTCTCTACCATTATCTATGTTCTCGAGCTTCTGCTCCATATCGCTCACATCATGTTGGCTATTACCAACGCTTTGTGTTTCGATTGGTTCAATTTCTACACGATGAATGAACCAATACTTGGGTAGTATTCATTTTTCGATATTTCTAGAATTATTTCAATAATTGCTCTTTTGACCGTCAAAAAATTTAAACTTATGTTATGATTTACAATCCCATCGTTGTCATTAATTGTTATGAATTTGCCTAAAAGTTTAAAATATAAGCCCAATATCATTTTTTTCTACAATGTATGGTCCACAACTAATACTCCACATTCCTGAGCTTGTATTTAGATATTAAAGAATATCTCAGTTGGCATAAGAATTCTTATTACATTTGGAATGCTATAATTTGTCCCCACAAGGATGTGGAGATTCTGAATATTTTTTTCAAACTAGCATGGTCTCCAACTAAAACTTCACTTATGAATTTGTGTTTAGATCTCTAGCGATATATCAGTTGGCCTAAAAAATTTTATTACAGTTGGGCACAAAATCCTAAAAATTGTCCCCATCCCTGGATGGAAGTGCGCCCGTTTATTTTTTCTAACTTATATGGTCCAAAACTAACACCTCCTAGAATTGAAATTGTGTTTGTGTCTTAAGGGATATTTCAGTTGGATTAGAATTCCTACATTTGGCCATGTTTCAAAATTCTATAAATTATCCTCACTCCTAAAAGAAGAGCTCCTGATTTCGTTTTCTAACTCACGTATCCCATCAGAATTGGGACCTCCTGATATTTTTTTCTAGCTGACATGACCTCAAATATCTGAGACTATGTGTTCAGACCTTTATGGATATTTTAGCTAGCCTAAGAATAATTATTACATTTGGTCATAATACTAAATTCTGTAAATTGTCCCGAACTCTGAATGGTGAGCTCCTGAATATTTTTCCTGATTGACATGGCTCGTACTAACAACTCGTTTGCCTGAGGTTGTATTTAGATTCTTAGGGATATCGCAGTTGCCATAAGAATGCTGAATTTGGTCACAATAGAAAATTCTATAAATTTGTCCCACCTCTTTAAAGGTAGCTCCTGATTATATTTTCAAACTGACATGGTCTCTTACTCAACCAGTCACGACTTAAGAGCTTAAGTTACACGCCGGTTGTACCACTTCGGTTAGTGCTACAATTACCAAAATTGTATAGGCTTCTCGTCCCAAATAAACAACTGACCTCTAAAATTTTGGTGGTCGTACCGATCCTCTAAGTGGTCCAAACGGAGCACAACTTAAGCTCTTAAGTTTTGACTGGTTGAGGTTTAAATCTCCAGAGTTTGTGTTTAGATCTTTAGGGATATCTCAGTTGGCCTAAGAATTTTTATTTCATTTGGTCATAATACAAAATTTATATAAATTGTCCCCATTTTTTAAGGATTTATTTTTTCTAAGTGTTGTGGTCCTCAACTAACACATATTGGGTCTAGATCTTAAGGGATATCTAAGTTGGTCTAGGCATTCCTATTACATTTGGCCATAATACAAATTTCAATAAATTGTTCCAACACCTAGAAGAGAAGCTCCTGGTTTTTTCTTCTAATTTACATGGTCCCCGGGTTGGGAGCTCCTAATTAGTTTTTCTCCCTGGCATGAACTCATATTTCTGAGGTTCTGTTAAGATCTCTGTTTGTCCCCATCCCTGGATGAGGAGCTTCTCAATTTTCTTTCTAAGCGATGTGGTTCCCACCTCATATGAGGTTGTGCTTAGGTTTTAAAGGATATCTCAGTTGGCTTAAGAATTCCTATTACATTTGGCCATAATCCAAAATTCTATAAATTTTCCCCAAAATTGGATGAGGAGCTTCTGATTATTTTTCTACCAGACATGGTTTCCAACTAAGACGTCATATACCTGAGGTAGTGTTTAGATCTCTAGAGATGTCTTATCCAGCTCAATTCATAGTCATATTTTATTTGGTAGGTGACCTACCTGAGGTAGTGTTTAAATTTCATTTTGTAAAAATCTTAAAAAAATAGTTTCTTTTACTAAGAATTCTCATGCAGAATCGTCCTACTGGAAAGTTTATATGACTCAACAAAATTCATAGACTAGAATTTTACTGGTCGAGTTGTGGAAGAATCATAGACCAGAACCTGTGGACTAACTAATAAAGACTACTAGAAATATTTCCAGACTTAATTTCACGTTAAGAAATTATCGAAAGTAAAAGTTTTTAGTATGTTTTTGGACCGTTAATGATCTATAAACAAAATAAAAGCCTTTCATATGCGCTCTTTTTATTTTTCCAGCGAATAAAAAATCGGGAAAAACACTTTCGTATAATATTTTTGTCTGATCTTTTTTACCAGTCGACTGATGGATGGAATCTCTGTGGTGTAAATATTTTCGAAATACTGTTAAATAGAGTAACTCAGACAGAAGTGCTATATAAGTATATTTTTCAAAATTCCATATACCAAAACAAAGGCAGAATCGGCAAGGCGTTTCGTGATGTATTTGTAAAAACTGACTTGATTCCGCGAATACGTGATTTTTCAAAATTTCTAATATATATTTCTAAAAATTACGAAAATATGAGATTTTGAAGAGTTAAATACATCAGAAATATATACCCATTTGCTACAAACGCAGACGATTTGTTTGATCTCAATTTTAAGGACTAATTGGATATGTTATTGAAACCTCGTGAACATCCCTAGGATTACTCAAATATTAAATTTTCTTTATCGATTTTTTTAATAAACGATAAATGGGATGTTGTTTGTAACGTTTTGTTACGCCAAAAATGTGATTTTAAACTTTGCCAGTAGTTTTGTACCCAACTAAAGAACTAAAGTCGTACTTCCTTTACCTAATCTATCCATTAGTATTTTCCCATTTATTTGCTTTACCTAATTTTTGCTTTTCCCTAATATCCACCCGCACTATGTATCGAGTTCCTGAATCGCGTTCTTAAATTGTTGATTTAGGTTTTCCCATTGTTGGCCCCATGTTGGCCACAAGTTTAGAGACTGTAACTAGCGCTGTCGAAAAACATCATCTTACTTGAATAACTTTTATGTTTGGTCATAAATAAGATAACGTGGTTATCTGTTGATTTTATGTCAAAAAATAAAACATAATATAGATATTATTGCTGAAAATAATTATGCCAAAAATGGTGTTTGTAATATTATTACGATTGATGAAATAACCGTGCGATTAATGTACATATATATAGAAATATTTATGACACGGAAACACTTAAAGTTTTATTTCCGCGTAAACCTGTACGAGAAAAGTGAAAATATTTTATATAAAATTATTACACTTAAAGGAGATGGAACACGTAATATTTTTATTCTTGGTCACTTTACAAAGCTAGTTCATTAAAAATGTGCACAGCGCCTATCAGTTGAAATGTATGCATTATCCATGTGAATATCGTAGACGATATTAGATGTCATCAGCTGCCAAACCAGCATCAACGATGAATTATGTCACAATGTTTCAGCTTTGAACGTGTGGCTAAGGATAAACACATGACATGACGAGTGCTTCCTAGTTTTCAACAAACTGCTGGAAATCGAGCCAAATTAGTACATACAAATTTACTAATGAACTTTAACTAAAATATTTTCTAGAATAGTTAAGGATGGTCTAGGCGATAGGCCAGTTTCAGAATTGCCAATATCCACTTTGCACTCCTTGCGGCATTGATTCCCGCCGTGCTACTAATGGTGACGGAATTGAGTAGGTTACGGGACCCTCAAATGGTGAATTGGTATCTTCAACTCATCACGTGGATGAATCAACTGTGGTTGTATTTTGGGATTTTTTGAAGCCAACATAATGTTTACATTACCCTATCGTACCAAAAATGTAAGTGAAACCGGTGGCTCTAAATAAGTTGGGATTTCGAGTGTAACGAATTTTTGTTATTTGAAATTTTTTCCAGACCCAACATCAGCAAGGATTTTCAAATAACGTAATTGTCTCGCAGCCCTTGTAAATTATCGTTTATTTTTATGTTTTTCCCTATTTCTCAAAGATCCTTAATAGCCAAAATTATCCCATAGATTATATCTTGTAAAACGGGTATACATCGGTTGCGATTCGGTTTACCATGAATGTGTGGCAGCTTTGTTGACAAAATTGGTAATTGTTTGTTTGCTGGAATATCTCTATCTGTTATTTCCCACATCAAAAGCTTTATACGTTCCAATTTGGGAAAACATGTCACAACTCCTTGTTTGGGTGCTCCGATTGCAGCTTGATGTATAACAAGATGCATTTCAAATCGATGGCCTCTTTATGATTGAACAAGACGGGCGTCTTTCAGACAGATCAGTCTGACAGGTTTTCGAGTTCGCGGTGGTGATCGCTCATACGGAGTATGCCGTATGCCGGTTTCCTATTAATCGCAATCGGTTGATTCCTTTCTTTAATCGTCGAAATAATAAATTGTTTTCGTAAGTATTACCCCCTTCATAAGGGGGTTGTAAACCTTTACGAACATTATCTACGCTGACATTAATAAAGTTGCAGGTTTTAAGAGATTTAGGTATAAATATATCGTTTTGTTTTGGTGTTCGAGTTGACGAAGATAAAGAGGATTTTCGATAAAGAACTCACCGGATAGCTTGAGAGTTTACCCATAAACCATCTCGGCAGGTGAGCACTTATCAGATCTTCTTTGACCGTAGCTCGAGCAGAACGATAGCTGTCGATTGAAGCGATCGACCAAGCCGTTCACTTGAGGATGATTCGATGTCGTATTCGATGAGAGCTTAAAAGTTTCGTTTTCTTTGATCTATGCTTATCGTGCCAAGAACGTGTAACGCGATTTGTAGCTATTTACGAATATTGATATTCGAATCGTCGAATACGCATCTTCGTGTGCCTTTGTATTTTCGAACGTTGGTAGGATAAACAGGATTGTGCCCAATTGTTTACATTTTGGTTTATACTGGGGCAGAAATAACAAGTCGTAATGAATTAACGAGTAACATGAACATCAGGATGTGAAATGTTATGTGTTCTCAGTCGAAGATTTTTCGGCGTAATGATTCTGCGACGGATTGTATTGAAAACGAAACATGTCTCGACTGTTTCAGTTACGTTAGTAGTCGTGCGGAATAACGGATCCGCGACCACGTTATCTTTACCGTTCACATGCCGGATATCTCTTGGACGTCAGTATTTCTATGCATCAGTCGTTACACTAAATTTTGCGTCATTCAGTGGGTGAACTAACATCGTTATATTACCTAATTCAATCTTTAGTCTTGTGAATGCGTTTTGGCAGTCTTCGAGCCAGGAACAATTCTTGGGGGTCTTGGGGTTCTTCAGTAGAGCGGCCAAGTGGGAGTGGATCGGCCCAACCGTTTCAGCAAGTTTTGGAATAAATCGATGATAATAATTTACCATTTCGATAAAATACTGGATGAATGTGTCCGATTGCTATTGGAGCCGGGAATTCCGCATTGGCATCAATTCTTTCAGGAGAAGGTAGAAATCCATTATATGTTATCTTGTGACAGATGTACAGCCATAAAAGTGCATTTAGAAATTTTATATGTGAGTTATCGAGTAGCGGTCCGGGATTGTAACCGTATTACGAGAGGCGGGAGACACCGATGGTCGATAAATCCACCTTTGTGAAGATAGCCCAGATTACGGGTTACATCGGGTGATAGAAGAACATTTAACGTATTTGAAATATATTTTTGAGAATTTTTGTATGTTTAAAACAACTTGAGTGGAAGTAAAAAAATAATAATCTAAATTGATTGCATAATTATTATTCCGGTATTTTTTAACATTTTAGTTAGTTTTGGTTCTCAAGATGATGTTTATGGTGAGATATGTTTCGTGTAAGATTCACTTATTGTTTCGAATAATGTTTATTTCAATGAGAGTCTAGCTATGAATATAATGCAATTTTATCTTGGCGACATTTCGTCTTATTTACACATATTATATGGTTATATATTAAATAACTTATATCTAGGACGTTCGTGTTCTTTTTTTCTCTTAGCTTATCGCATTTACCGTAATTATATTTTTTGTCACTGTGTCGCTTTTGTCAATTTTTCGAACTTTTTTCGAAAAATTGCCGTTGTTTGTTTACTTTTTTGTTTAGACAACTAAGCTAAACAGTTGAAACAGTTAAATTTAGTTTTACTTTTTCACCAGCTGTGTTGATTTGCAAGTTTTTTTAACGAGTTTACTAAAACAGCTAACTTCACTCTTGCCTTATAGAAAAAAAATTTTGGAACACGATTTTACAAGGCTTTGTCCTATATTGATACTATTTAATATTTGGTATAACAAAGAAAATGGGGAGTTATACATTTTGAGGAATTTCTCATATTAACCACATTTTCATTAAGGTCATCAAATTCTTCCCGCAGTAATCATGTTTTTTTACAATAAGCAGTGTAGTGATTCTGATTTGCTTTATAACTGATTATGAAATTAATTTTTAATACCTAATTTTCAAATTCTATTGTTTGTGGAATATGCTGCAAGGATATGGGTTTTTGTGTTTGGCTTTTAAGATACTCAGTATTACTTGTTGCGTATTGATTTAATTGGGTATTTGGCGATAATAAATTTAAATCGTTCGTTTTTGAGGAATAGCTGAAAAAATGTTTTTCTAGATTTTGAATGCCAAAATTTTCCAGTTTTACAATATCTATGGAAATGTAAAGTCTTTTTTGAACAGTCGACTTCCTGCAAGTTCCGCAGAAAAATTCTGCTATGCAAGTGGATTCTTTTTAAAAAAGAAATCTGTTAATTGGAAAAATCGTAATAAAACGCAACAAAATCGTAATTTTGATTTTTTTAATACAAAATATAAATAAATACAATGCAGTTACGACCTTGGCAATAGGATATTCCGTTTCTTGAAATAAGTTATTATGTGTTAATTTTATGTTGACAATACATTGAATAGTTCCGTCAAATGCGCAAGTATTTTTATAAAATGTGGTTTTTAAATTGTCATTACACAGGAACCCTAGTGGAAAAATTGAAAGTTTTTATACTAAGAATAAACTTACGATTTCATAGAAATTTAATGATAATTTTTGTCTAATTTTAGTAGATTATGGCAATATAATTTTAGTATAATTTTTAAATATAAACAAAAATTATACAAAAATTATAAATTGAATTTTTTCATTATATTTTATTAATGAAAATATTCCATTTATTGTGGCTGTCGATGTATGCGTATTGTAATTTTAAATCATTTCCTTGTAATTGTTTTTATTCGCGGTTTTTATTCCTTTGTTGGTAATTTTTTACGCCGTTGTTAATTCTAGTTTTTTCAGTCAATCAGTGAAGTGAAGTGAATACTTGATCGAATAACATCGTTGCCGATAAAAATTGCTTATTTTTGAATTCCGTCTTTACTCGAACCGGCGACTTTTAGGATAATAACACTTAGCGGTGTACACCTTAACCACTGCACCACCAAAACAATAACTATGTAGAGTTCAATTCCTAACAATAAAAATCAATATATTTAAATACACAATTAAACTTAAAATATACTTAATTTGGTTTATTTCATTTGCTGCAGCAAACTATACACCAGTGGCACTATTCTGGTAATTCCTCGGGAAACTGAGGAAATAATTTAGATGCAATTTCTGTTCAAATATTTTTTCCCGGCATACTGAGGTAAAAAGCTAGTGTTAAATTTTTTAATAACAAAATTAAATTTTGAATAATTTCCCCTGCCAATTTAGATATAGAAAAATTATTCCCAATTTATAAATATTTACATCTAACTTTTCTGCTCAGTAGGCCAGAAAATAAATATTTGAGCTAAAATCACTTAAGAATTCTTTCCCCAATTCTCTATTCCCGGGGAATTACCAGAATACAACATACAAAAGATCGCGAAATACGATTGCAACTAAATATATTTTTTCAGCACAATAGTATTGATGCGCATCAGTGTTGCCAGGACGTGGGAAATTTTCTCTTTTGCGGGAATTTCGTCTCTCGTGCGGGATGAAAAGTGATGATTAAAAAAAAATATTTTTCTAAAATGTGTAATACAATTTTCGATATTTCTATATACAAAATTCATATTTAAATTGGTATAATTTTTGAGATGTATAATTTAAGCAGAATTTTGGTCTATAAATATATTAAATTTTAACCAATTTAAAGTATATTTTCTATTTAAACTAATCATTTATACCAAAATAAATTGATTTTGATATTCCTCCGTATATTTTTTTGGTATAAATATTCGATTTTTTCCACTAGGGAAACGAGCGTTTCCTGGTGCTGTTGTAATATGGCTTTATTGTTCTATTTTTTTTATTTACAAAATGTTTTGTTTGCAGTTTGGCAAAATCGTATTGCTCATCTTCGGGTTTTTCGTTAAATTCCTTAATATTAGTGACGAATAGTTTCTGAGTTCAATGAACTATATTTCCAATACTAAACATACAAAAACTCTCAAAAAATTATTTCAAAATAGTAAATGTTCTTCTATCACCCGATGTACCCACTAGTCCGGCGAACGAATATTTACTGAGTTTAAAGGACTATATCCAAAATTCACTCCATAAAAAAATTCTAAAAAAAATCTCAAAAATTACTTTGAATTACAAGACTAAATCTGATAGTTTCATCATAAAATAGATCACGTAAAATTTCTTAAAAATTTAATCGGGGATGGGTAAATAGTTAATATCATTTATTTGTCTTAGCCCCGAAAATTTTTCTGCTTTCATATTATCATGAAAATGTAACATTTTTACTCTCAGCCCTGAAAAATGTTTGTGTCGTGATAGTTTTAGCTGTCATGACAGTAAATATTTTCTGGGTTGAGAGTAAAAATATCGCATTTTTCGGGGCTGATAGTGAAAATGTCATGATATGTGAAGATTTTTTGTGCTGAGAGCAGAAATTGTCATGATTGTAATAATTATTGTTGCGCATTTTTCGGGGATGGAATTTGAGCTATCTTCACATGCAAGGCAAATCCCAAATTCCACCATGTGCTAAAACTCAGTGAATTCAACTTTATGGCGCATCGGATCTAGTGTTCGTGTTCTCGATACAGATAAATGACCTGTCGTCACTAAGTGATGAACCACGGAATGTCGTACTGGTATATTACAATTTGGCTCAGATGTTAGGGAAGGATACTTCTTAGCAGCATGGCAGCATGGTACGCAGTTGCATTTTCCGACTGTGCGGCAACTGCGATTCGGATGATCTTTTCTATATCTTCGGGGTAGTTATTGCTCTTCCGGTTTTGAAGATACCTTAGTACCTCCGAGCCGGGGATGAGATAGCGCAGGCAAACTTAAAATAAATAAATAAAACTGAAAATATTCGAAAACTTGCAATGGATCATCTTAATAACCAGGTATAATAAGTATAAAATTTGGTATAAGAATTCTCAATCAAAAAGAGACTCTCCGCCACACAAATTGCGGCCAAATCTTCAAATTTCCTTAGTAGAAAATACCACTATGGGAATGAAATGGCCACCAATGGACTACAATACATTCAACTGTGCAAAGTTTTATTTCTCATGGAAAATACAAGTTGACAAGTGAATTGTAAATTCGAAGTGCTAAGTGGCCTCTTATTTGAACATACACACAAAGACTTGATATCCAGCGCATTTTAACAAAATAATAGTAAATAGTACCAAGTTATAGAAATCTAGTGAACAATGTACGCCGAGCTCATGAAACTTCTAGTTTCCCCTCGCATTCTGACGACCAGTTACAACTCAAAGAACGCCATCTTAAATCTACAGTAACAGCTCGATGTAATACATCTCATTGAAGATTCAAACTGCGAACTGCCATCACGAACCGCTGTCAAAAAAATCATCAACTATACTCGGGAACAACTTCCACATATTGTAAGAACATTATGGTGCAATATAAGTTTTTCACGAACGATCCAATTTACAAACCTTAATGTACTGGGTAAAGCCATGCGAGACTTATTGGCAGCGGACACACACAAACATATATTCGTAAATGGAATAAATGGTATTTATCTATAAAACATAGCTATACGTTAAACACAGAAAATTCGAATTTTAAAATTTATCCAGATAATGAAATTTAAAACTCTATTTAAGCTAAAACGAATTATTCACAATCCATTGGGTGTCAACGCTTCCTAAGTAAAGGGATAATCTATTTTCCTTAATTTTATGAAATTGATTGACTTACCAATGATGTTACCTATATACATAAAGTTTAGAAATAGCTTATGCAAAAACGTGGTCAAACGACATCGATACCTGTTACATCGTAAGATAGAGTATAAATAATATATCTAATTTGACCTATCATTCACTATCTAAAATAAGTTATACCCACCCAGTATGTATACACCCCCCACTCACAATACTTTAAAACAAAAAACTTGAAGACAAGAAACCAGATAACCTTTCCATACCTTAGCAAATACGTATTAGAATTTGCTATTCCTTTTTCTTATAGTTCGTATTTTGTTTCATCTGATAAATTATTTAATTTTCAAATTTGATTTTCTATTTTTTTTAAATAACGGAGATCGATTTCATGGAAGTGTTTTGTTGTGTCTAGGAAGGGTGGTTGCTTTATGTCTATAGCTATACGAGTTACTGGAAAAATAAAAAAATAAAAAAATTGTGAGACAAAACAATAGGAAAAATTATTTTTCAAACCTTTTTAGCTTAAATACAATACACTCCGGTTAGGACACAAAATTGATATTGGTCAAGGTATATAGGTGAGGAATGAGAAACGTATATTTAAATGAGATACCCCCCATCGAGTTGCGATATTAAAGATTCTACATTTTAATTTAACCATTATTCGATTTTTTTTTTAAACGTTACCCATTTATCAACAACAGTGTGTACTTTAGTCACAGTGTGTTTATTATTCATGGTGAATGGAGAGAACCGCACATAATCTTACATCAAAAATTCATATCGCTTAAATTTGGTATGTGTATGTGTGTGATAAGAATATGTATACCCGTATCAGGTATATATACATACATAAGAACGAAAATATCGTTACGACATTCGGTATTTATGTACTTCACTGCGTGCTGTTCTTATATTTGAAGTATTTTTTTCAAGTGATTTTTCATTATTCATTTTCAACTGTTACATCGCTATATGCTTGCCAACGAAACAAAAGACGTTCCGCACTTATATGTATACATGTACTCCGCAGTTATTATACTGTCATTAGCCTTTCCGTCATTTCATCTTTTCTGCAATCAACGAACGAACGAGCTGAACAATTTCTTTATTTGGGAATTTTTTTTTTCTTACACGAAGTATAGAGGAAGTATAGTGTATCACCATATGTTAAGAAACACCAGAAGCCCATAAAGAAACAGTGGAGGTTAATAGTAAATATTTGCCACGACACAAAGTGATTCTCTCCATACCACTAAATTGAAATTGAAATTTTTTCAGAAAATTGTTTTTTCTGGAAGTTCCTATAAAAGTTAAAGGGTTGGTAGATAAATTTTCAATTCTATCTTGGTGCAACTGGCGTTTTTATGTTTTGAGATAATAAGTGCTGTTTTTGTCATTTTTATGCTTTTTTCCGGAGTAAACAGAGCCGTTTTTCATTATTTGGCTCTTCGAGGGAAAGCTTCAGATGTCATGCAAACTGTATCTATGAACGTATTCTTCAGTGCTCTCAAGGACGACCATTTAAAACTTCATTTGATTAAAAACATTAGTAGCAAAAATATGAATGCCGTATTGGCATAGGCTTTGGATTTTGAAGCAGCCATAGCAAAACGCTGGCACAATAAAATTTTGTAAACTTGATTCCGACGATATTACGGAGATAATGGCGTTAATAAACGAGAAGTTGATGCAACTAGCTCAAAACATTTGGATTCGCAGAAAATTGCATCAGTCAAAAGCATAGCAGGGTCAAATCATAAGCCAAATAAAGTGCTTCAATTGTACGAAATGAGTGATAGTACAGACAGCTAGATTCTTGAGTATGTGATAGCTGGCGACAATAACTGAGACCGGGAATACGGAAAACCACAGATGGTTAAAAAAAACAACAAAGATCAGAGGTTAATGAGCACTCCATTATCAAAAATTGGAAGACGTGGTGCATTGCAAGAGGACACAAGAAACAAATTGCACAGCGATAAAAGGAGTACGGTTGATTAGGGTGAGTCTGGTTATAAAGTTGATTGTTATGGAGAGACATGCTGGTGTTACACGATAGAGTTGAGCTGGAGGAAACCTCAAATTTAATAAGGCGGAGAAAGGATCGGAAACAGGATAAGGCAGTAACGGGAAGTGGTCAAAACTACAAGTCAAAATGACAGATTAGCCACAAAGTAAGAAGCTACGTTGCCGGTCTATAACGAATTATGCCCCACAATCAAGTCGTAGTAGTGAACAACATCACGTGTGCCAGAAATAAAATGAATATGCGACCTGAGTATAGTATAACAACAACATTGATTTCCAACAAAGAGATTTGCAAGGCCTATACAAAATTTTTAAGAGGATCGGCAACAATGTGTAACGGATTCAAGAAAATCTCCGAAGTGGACGAAAAGTTGTCAAATGCGAATGTGTCTGTTCGGGGCGAGTAGGAGTAATGTAACAAATTATACTATCATATTAAATTTATTGGGCGATTATTATTCTTAATACGAGACAACGTTATCAGATCAAGCATTCCTCCAATACTGATTGAAAATTGTACAAAGGCCTTCCATACTAAGGGGTACTGGAATAACGAAAGAAATTGCAAACAGCGGCGATACACATCAAAGAAAATACTCGAATTTACAAAAGCGTAAATCACACGAAAGAGGCATAATGTGCTACGGGTGGTTCAGAAACGCTTCCACAGATTCTTCTAAATATGCAAAAGCCTCTCACGATGATTTATCCAACTAGATCTCAGGGGTTTGGGTCGTGGGGAAGTTGAGGCTTGCATACTCTTGGCATACACCGTGAAACAGAACAAAAATAAAAATAAAACTGGAAACTATCGTTCCCCAAAATTACGTCGGCCGATACATGAAGAAAAAAATAACCGAAGAGTGTGCCCACTCAGGAACGACTGAGCTCCACGAACGATAAGTACTGAGACTGTTGAAGATACCCCTAGAATGACCCACGGACCCCTAAAGGCCGATGTCCAGTCACAACGAAGTGACATAAGAGGGTGAGGGCGTCTTCCCAACAGATAAAGCCTTTGTTCATCCGAAGAGCCACCAAGAATTCCCCTCACTACCCACTATTATTGCAGCTTCGAGCGGTTCATTCTGGATTTGACGGTTGCCCTGAATGACGGGGGGATGAATGGGAATGGCAAGCCCAGCCTGTAAAAGTGGAATCGACTCCAAATGAAACTTCCCCTCCCAACAGATCCCAGCAAAAATTTAGCAATTTATTTTATTTACACATATATAAAAACATGAGAAATGGTTGAAAAGCCTGCGGAGAAAGAATAATAATCCTAATGCCGGAAATAATTCGCCGTTCAGTTTTATTATAATATATTTTACAAAAGAAAAGTTAAAATAAAATTGTTACTAATTTTTTTTTTTTTATTTATATAGTACAATCCTATCCCATGATAATTTATTACTAATGATGTAACGCACTTATTTTAAACTAATAAGTGGAGCGAGTGTGGGTTTACAAGCAATCAATATTCTGCTCCTAATAATGAATCTTTAATTATTAGATGACTAGCTCAAGCGGTTTAATTCTTTTAAGGCGTCTCAGTTCTTTTGTTATGTCAAGAAGTTGTATTGCTTCACTGTTGGTATGTTGCAGTAACCTTCTTTCATGTTTGATGGCAAATTCCTGAATCACTTCCATCAATCCATTTAACATTTAGGCCTTTATGTAATTCCTCGTTAATTACGTATAAGCATTCGTTATTGCACGTAGAAATTTATTTTGACGACGTTGAATAATTAAGCAATTTTATTATTTAGTAGAGCCCCAGAGTTGGATACGATACGTCCAAATGGGTTAATTATCGATTCGCAGGCTAAGCTTAGAATGTCTTCCTATTAGCCAGTACATCACACGTTGTTTTATTTTCATTTGCTCTGCTTTTTGTCTAACATGATATTTCCAGTTCAATCTTGAATCGAGATGCAATCCGAGATATTAGCAGATTCAGCTTGGGGAGTTTGTACCCCATTGAGAAATGTATGGATCCTGCTATTTTTTTTGCCGCAACGTGTATGTTACATGTACTGATTTTACATCGTTAAGCTTTATTTTCCATTCCCTGGTCCATTGGCTGATTTTTTCGAGTGCTTGCTGTAAGTATTCTACTGCTTGGTTCTGCGATTCGCTTGATGCCAATACTGCGGTATCATCAGCAAAAGTTCCGATGAAGGTTGTTTCCGTTGTCGGTATATCAGAAGTGTAAAGTATAGATATAGGAAGGTGCCTAATACGCTACACTGGGGCATCCCTGCTATGGTTGGGTAAAAGTTGGAGTATTTTTCTTCATGTGTTACTCTAAATATTCGTTTGGAGATATACGGGTCGAGCAATTGGTAGTAATTTTCTGGCACTAATTTATTTATCTTGTAGATAAGATCCTCAAGCCACACTCTATGGAAAGTCTGTGATACATCTAGAAGTACGGCAGGACAATATTTCTTCTCTTCAAGTGCTTGTCCTATTTTTGCAGTCACGCGATGAACTTGGTCAATTGTCGAATGTTTATTCCTGAATCCAAACTGGAATCAGGTATAATGATCATTGGTTTTAGTCGTTTCACTAACAACTTCTCAAACAACTTTGAAATAGTAGGTAACAAAGAGATCGACCTGATCCCATTTGTACGGCTGGTTTGTCTGGTTTTTTTATTATGATTATTTGTTCAACCTTGAAATACTCAGGAACATATGTATGTAAGTCGAAAGCAAGTATTATATATAGTAACTGCTCTCTTTGATAACTCCTTAAACAGCCTTGGCAAAATTTCATCAATTCCAGACTTTTTGGGATTCAAATTCATATCTATTTCTTGTGCAATTTCCAGTGGGCAGACACCTCTGATATTTGATGGAAATCTATAGACTGGTTTAGGGTCAATCCTAGATTGTATGTCGTTTGGTGGAAATACTGATGCCAGATGTTGAGCAAACAGTTCTGCATTTACTTCGTTACGAGTTTCCATTTATGTTTCTTATAAACTTGGATTATTGGCATCTTGTATCTTTGTGGCACTTGGATTATTGGCATCTTGTATCTTTTAGTAGCTTTCCAAAGAGAATATTTTTTGTCAGCTTCAGGACCCAGTCTTTTCAAACAATTTTCAGTACAAGCTTCTTTATATGTTCTTTAATTAATCGGTTAACTTTATTACTTACCCGATTAAATTCTCTTTTGTCAATAATGTTTCTGGTTCTATGCAATATGCGTCTTTTCTTACGCCTTTCTTTTATCAGTTTTCGAATCACCAGGGGATAGTTGATCTCTTGTACGACTTGCTCATCTAATACGGGTGTAGCCTCTTTAGCTGCTTCACACATGGAATTAATAAAATATTTAGTTTGTAATTCAAGTTCTTATTTAGTTTTAAGACTAACTTTTAACTCAATTAGGTTGTCCAGGTTCTCTCTAAATAATTCCCAATCAATAAATTTATTAGTAAGATTATGTTTGGCTTTCTTTTTTATGAAGTCATTAAGACCGGTGTGTGATCGGAAGTATGGTCGTCAATGCCCTCGACTTCAATATAATTTGAGGCTATTCCTTTCGAGATATAAAAGTCAATCAAATCAGGAACGTTGTTGATGTCTGTAGGCCAATAGGTACGCGATGAGTGATATTCACAACCTGACATTTCTATTACACTTAAGAGTTCTTTTCTTTTTCCTGATGTTATGTGTCGAGATCCCCACGCAGTATGTTTGACGTTGTAGTCACCTCCTATAATAAACCTTGGTTCAAGTTTATTAAAAATGTTGACATATTAAGTTCTTACGATATTATGTCTTGGTGGGCGGTAGATCGCCCCGTTTAGTACTACCTTGGTTAATCGTTATTACGGTAGCTTGCATATGTGGCGCTTTTTTTCTTCTTGTTAGAAATGTAGGATATTTTGTTTGATTAAGATCGCTGTCCCTCCTCGAGCACGACCACAGGGATGCTCTATATCCTGTAATTTTGTTAAAATTTTTCTCCGTAAAGTGCGTCTCTGATTATAAAGCTACATCTACATATGTTATTGGTTCTTAGAAATACTTCTAGTTCTTGAGCTTTTGCAGTAAGCCCGTTAGCATTCCAGGCAATTATACGTAGGAACGTTACAGTCATTTACTTTTTGTGTTTTAGCAGTTTGTTTGGTGGCTGGGAATTATCTTCCAGTTTATCCACCCTGTTAGTAAGCTGGCTGAAATTTTTTCTCATTTCTGCCTGAAATTCGGTGAGCATTTCCATTATATTACTAATGGTTGGCTCGTTGGGCACAAGTTTCTTCCTGCTTTCTTGATATAGATTGTTATTTGAGGTTTTGGTCACCTGGGCGTAGGAAACCCCCTCTTTAATAGTATCATATTGTTGGTTTGGCTTTTGCTGTAGGCGCTCTGCTACTGTTGTTTTTCTCTTCTCGGTAGTTGAGCATTTAGTTTTTTCTGATACACCAGGCATCCTTTATAGCTAGCTGGATGACCTTTTTCTCCTCACAGTGCACAAGTTGGTATAACATTTCGCGGTTTTTGACATTGTTTTGATTGGTGACTCTCTGCGCATTTGACACATTTGGCTTGCATATTGCAGAAGTTCTTCGTGTGTCCTAACTGTTGGCAATTTGTACACTGAGGTCAACCTATTATCTTTATAGGTTACAATAATCAAAATAAAATAAATCTCCACGATCCGTCCCAAAATTTTGCTTCGACCAGATAAGGATAAGAGTAAGAATAAAAATAAAATAAAAAATAAACAAAATGGAGGGTCAAAATGCAACAACATAAGCGAAGCGAAACCACTGGTGCGCACGCAGTGACCGTTATTCGGTGCTCGATTACGTAATTTACATTTACTTTAGATAACAAAATATGTGAGTTAATACTAAAAATAATCAAACAATAATAAAAAAAAAAAAAAATAGTGGTACCTTAATGACCACCGGAAGGTCGCCCTTCAGGGTGCGGTGTCCTTGCCAGCCGTTTGTTGCGGTATCTGCTCACCGATACACAAATGTATGAATGGTCGAAGTGTCTTTCCACCGATGCAGCCCTACCGCCGGTATACTCCAACAAATAATAAAACTTGAATAATATGGTACTCGTCGATAAATGTGGCACCGGTTGATAAATTATACCCTTTGATAAATCGGAAATCGGTACCCGTTGGTAAATTCGGTACTCGTTGTTAATTTTGGTGTCCGTTGATAAATCGGTACCCGTTGGTTAATTAAATTATATCACACATGTGTTGTTTTTTTTTTTTTTTTTTTTTTTTTGTAGTTTTTTTTTAACTACATGGTATTGTTCTATATAGACAATATTCCTATGTACAAATATCAACGTCAGTCGCCGCGGCCTGATGAGATGACTGATTTTTTCAAATCAATAATCTCATTAAGTTCGAAACTGATTGTTGCGATTCTTGCAGATCTTCCATCTATAATTCAAATTAAATTCTAATTTATCCGCGATCCAGCGTTAAAGGAAAGAAAAAGTATGGAGTGGTTGGGAAGTTGATTGTGTATAAGTAAGTATGAATTATCATAGTCGTTGTCATACAGATTTGACGCCAAATGGAAGAATTTCCTACGAATGTGTATTTAATTCGAGATATACTGAAATAGACCAATGTACGGAACAATCACAACAAAACCATTACAATAAAAAAACAACAACGTAAAATATAAAAGTAATTCGTCCACAACGAAAAGTTAATCGGTAAAAATGAAGTATAGATGGAGAATATGAAAGAATCGAATTTCGTACGCTATGCAGTAATTCGCTAGTAGTACAACTACATGGTATTGTTCTATATATAGACAATATTCCTATGTAAAAATATCAACGTCAGTCACCGCGGCCTGATGAGATGACTGATTTTTTCAAATCAATAATCTCATTAAGTTCGAAACTTATTGTTGCGATTCTTGCAGATCTTCCATCTATAATTCAAATTAAATTCTAACACATGTGTTGGCTGCTCTTAATCGTTAAAATCCCGTTCTTAACCGCCGCTGGTCTGAACACCTCGTACATTTGCTTTAACTTTGGTGCGTTCAGATTGTCATAAATCTCATTATGCGTAAACAACAACATGTAATCACGAACGATATCCCACTCAATCAAAAAAAAAAACAGCTACGCCGCAATATTCGGAATTCCCCGTCAAACCAATAACAAATTTTCGGCGCATAAAACTTTGGTCATTTTTATTAATATTCAAAGCAACGAATTACTTCTTTATAATTATAATTTTAAACGTTTATTATTATTGAATTTAATTTACAAAACGAACTTTTCTGAATTTAGTTTTTAATTTATTGAAGACATGTTCAAAAACCAATCTGGCATTGCTCGCCATATTAAAATAAAAAACTGTTTATTTAGAAACTAAAAAACTGTTCCAAAATCAAACTCGACTATCTTATATAAAAAATTTCTCGCACCAAAAAAAACCATCTCGACGTGTTAAAGCTAGCCGACTCGCTCCAGCCGAAAAATGTCAATTATGCAGATTCGCTGTAACAACTAAAGAATAAAAGCCGAAAAAGGTCGATAATACAGATTCAGATGTAATAACAAAAATGTCAGCCAGAAATGTCGATAATGCAGCCTCAACACAACATATTCGCCTGTATGTTGTGTTGAGGCTGCATTATCGACATTTCTCATATTCGCGTGTAAAAGTCGCTAATGCAGATTCGTACAAATAGCCGGAAATGTTGATAAAGCAGACAAATATTTTTTTGTGTTAAAAAGTAATTTCTTTTTAAATTAAAAATACTTATTCCGGTTCACAATGCATTAAAACTATAATAAAAAAACTAATACTGAGAAAACTCAATTTCATATATCAAAGAAAACTTGAAAAATTTAAGGTCAATTTTCATTTGCAGAGTCCGAACATTTCTATTAATAGATCGCACACACAAAATTTGAAAATTCTCACAAATTGGCTGTTTAAAGTGTCAAGGCTGAAAATAAATTTAAATGCAAGGTCTTATTGATGCTCACACCTGGAAAAATTTCAGGTTGATTTCTATGTTGGAAGTCAGGGAAAACTCAGTTGAATATATCGCACACACAATGTCTGAAACTGTCTAAAATTGACCTTTTAAAGTGTCATGGCTGGAAATAGATAAGGTCTTATCAGTGTTGTGCCTGTTTTTTACGTTACGTAATATACTCGGTTTTTTACATGTAAAATACGTATTTTACACATAACAATTTTTTACAAAATGTAAAATACAAAAACTATTTTTAACTAATTCTAAATTACTTATATGTACCTTGTTAAAGTTAGCCGACTCGCTCCAGCCGAAAGATAATGCAGATAGTGTCTTGACTATTATTGAACTATCTTTATACTCTCGCTCCTATCGATTTTTAAATTCCTACAAACTGAAATAATTTCTCCTTCACCCGAATGATATAACCCGGTCCTAAATTCTCCTAAATTCGAGTTCATGACTTATTTTTGCTGTATTCAAGTTCATTCGAATCTGCATTATCGACATTATTCGGCTGGAGCGAGTCGGCTAACTTTAACAGTATCTTATATGTAGTTCATAATCTCAATTCTTACGTATCTATATAAAGAAAATTATATATAGGTATGATGTAAAATGAGAATTGAACTTTAAATAATTGAATTGAATTGACGAATGTGAAGTAAATGCTAAACTTTTGCTAGTTTCATTAATTGTGTTTGTGTTAGTGTTATTACCTGTGTAAGACGGAATTTATCGAAAATAAGAGTTTTCTTCTATGTAGTTAGTAAATCTTATTAAAATTAACTGAATAATATAAAACCACTTAATCTGGACTAGTTACATGAATGTTTAATTTGACTCAAAATTATAATTAAAATTTAAAAAAACGACAATTACACTACAAATTATCAAACTATTAATGAACAAATTTAACTTAATTCAGGGAATGCAAAGTAAATATTTAAACAGTATCGTATGATAAATGATAAAGAAAAAAATCCGGTTGCATTTACCGATAAGGAAAACATGTTCCTATTCAGACAGTAAAAATAAATCGTATTCATAATTCTAAGCACCAAATTATACTACATTATATAGATAGAATAGATACAACTATTAATTAAGAATTCTTGAATATGAGGTATCCCTAGAGATCTAAACAAAACTTCAGGTATATGGGGTGCTAGTTGAGGACCATTTCAGTTGGAAAATATATTCATTTGCTCCCCATCCAGGAGAGGAGTCAGTTAATAAAATATTGTATGATGACGAAATATAATAAAATTTCGTAGGCTAACTGAGATATCCCTAGAGATCTAAACAAAACCTCAGGTATATAGGGTGTTAGTTGGGGACCATGTCAGATAGAAAATATATTCAGGTGCTCCCCATCCAGGAGAGGGATCAGTTAATAAAATATTGATTATGACCAAATATAATCAAATTTCTCAGGCTAACTGAGATATCCCTAGAGATCTAAACAACACTTCAGGTATATGGAGTGTTAGTTGGGGACCATGTCAGATAGAAAATATATTCAGGTACTCCCCATCCAGGGGAGAATGAAGTTAGCAAAATATTGTATTATGACGAAATATAATCAAATTTCTCGGGCTAGCTGAGATATCCCTAGAGATCTAAACAACACTTCAGGTATATGGGGTGTTAGTTGGGGACCATTTGAGTTTGAAAATATATTCAGTTGCTCCCCATCCATGGGAGGGGTCAGTAAATAAAATATTGTATTATGACTAAATGTAATCAAATTTCGTAGGCTAACTGAGATATCCCTAGAGATCTAAACAAAACCTCAGGTATATGCGGTGTTAGTAGGGGACCATGTCAGATAGAAAATATATTCAGTTGCTCCCCATCCAGGGGAGGGGTCAGTTAATAAAATATTGATTATGACCAAATATAATAAAAATTCTCAGGCAAACTGAGATATCCCTAGAGATCTAAACAACACTTCAGGTATATGGGGTGTTAGTTGGGGACCATGTCAGATAGAAAATATATTCAGTTACTCCCCATCCAGGGGAGACGTCAGTTAATAAAATATTGTATTATGACCAAATATAATAAAAATTTTCAGGCTAGCTGAGATATCCCTAGAGATCTAAACAAAACCTCAGGTATATGGGGTGTTAGTTGGGGACTATTTGAGTTCGAAAATATATTCAGTTGCTCCCCATCCAGGGGAGGGGTCAGTTAATAAAATATTGTATTATGACGAAATATAATACAATTTCGTAGGCTAGCTGAGATATCCCTAGAGATCTAAACAACACTTCAGGTATATGGGGTGTTAGTTGGGGACTATTTGAGTTCGAAAATATATTCAGTTGCTCCCCATCCAGGGGAGGGGTCAGTTAATAAAATATTGTATTATGACGAAATATAATACAATTTCGTAGGCTAGCTGAGATATCCCTAGAGATCTAAACAACACTTCAGGTATATGGGGTGTTAGTTGGGGACTATTTGAGTTCGAAAATATATTCAGTTGCTCCCCATCCAGGGGAGGGGTCAGTTAATAAAATATTGTATTATGACGAAATATAATACAATTTCGTAGGCTAGCTGAGATATCCCTAGAGATCTAAACAACACTTCAGGTATATGGGGTGTTAGTTGGGGACCATGTCAGATAGAAAATATATTCAGTTACTCCCCATCCAGGGGAGGGGTCAGTAAATAAAATATTGTATTATGACTAAATATAATCAAATTTCTCAGGCTAACTGAGAAGTTCCTAGAGATCTAAACAACACTTTAGGTATATGGGGTGTAAGTTAGGGATTATTTGAGTTTGAAAATATATTCAGTTGCCCCCCATCCAGGGGAGGGATCAGCAAATAAAATATTGTATTATGACTAAATGTAATCAAATTTCGTAGGCTAACTGAGATATCCCTAGAGATCTAAACAACACTTCAGGTATATGGAGTGTTAGTTGGGGGCCATGTCAGATAGAAAATATATTCAGTTGCTCCCCATCCAGGGGAGGGGTCAGTTAATAAAATATTGATTATGACCAAATATAATAAAAATTCTCAGGCAAACTGAGATATCCCTAGAGATCTAAACAACACTTCAGGTATATGGGGTGTTAGTTGGGGACCATGTCAGATAGAAAATATATTCAGTTACTCCCCATCCAGGGGAGACGTCAGTTAATAAAATATTGTATTATGACCAAATATAATAAAAATTCTCAGGCTAGCTGAGATATCCCTAGAGATCTAAACAAAACCTCAGGTATATGGGGTGTTAGTTGGGGACTATTTGAGTTCGAAAATATATTCAGTTGCTCCCCATCCAGGGGAGGGGTCAGTTAATAAAATATTGTATTATGACGAAATATAATACAATTTCGTAGGCTAGCTGAGATATCCCTAGAGATCTAAACAACACTTCAGGTATATGGGGTGTTAGTTGGGGACTATTTGAGTTCGAAAATATATTCAGTTGCTCCCCATCCAGGGGAGGGGTCAGTTAATAAAATATTGTATTATGACGAAATATAATACAATTTCGTAGGCTAGCTGAGATATCCCTAGAGATCTAAACAACACTTCAAATATATGGAGTGTTAGTTGGGGACTATTTGAGTTCGAAAATATATTCAGTTGCTCCCCATCCAGGGGAGGGGTCAGTTAATAAAATATTGTATTATGACGAAATATAATACAATTTCGTAGGCTAGCTGAGATATCCCTAGAGATCTAAACAACACTTCAGGTATATGGGGTGTTAGTTGGGGACCATGTCAGATAGAAAATATATTCAGTTACTCCCCATCCAGGGGAGGGGTCAGTTAATTAAATATTATATTATGACCAAATATAATAAAATTATCAGGCTAGCTGAGATATTCCTAGAGATCTAAACAAAACCTCAGGTATATGCGGTGTTAGTTGGGGACCATTTGAGTTCGAAAATATATTCAGTTGCTCCCCATCCAGGGGAGGGGTCAGTTAATAAAATATTGTATTATGACCAAATATAATAAAAATTCTCAGGCTAGCTGAGATATCCCTAGAGATCTAAACAAAACCTCAGGTATATGGGGTGTTAGTTGGGGACTATTTGAGTTCGAAAATATATTCAGTTGCTCCCCACCCAGGGGAGGGGTCAGTTAATAAAATATTGTATTATGACGAAATATAATACAATTTCGTAGGCTAGCTGAGATATCCCTAGAGATCTAAACAACACTTCAGGTATATGGGGTGTTAGTTGGGGACCATGTCAGATAGAAAATATATTCAGTTACTCCCCATCTAGGGCAGGGGTCAGTTAATAAAATATTGTATTATGACCAAATATAATAAAATTATCAGGCTAGCTGAGATATTCCTAGAGATCTAAACAAAACCTCAGGTATATGGGGTGTTAGTTGGGGACTATTTGAGTTCGAAAATATATTCAGTTGCTCCCCATCCAGGGGAGAGGTCAGTAAATAAAATATTGTATTATGACTAAATATAATCAAATTTCTCAGGCTAACTGAGATATCCCTAGAGATCTAAACAACACTTCAGGTATATGGGGTGTTAGTTAGGGACTATTAAAGTTTGAAAATATATTCAGTAAATAAAATATTGTATTATGACTAAATATAATCAAATTTCTCAGGCTAGCTGAGATATCCCTAGAGATCTAAACGAAACCTCAGGTATATGCGGTGTTAGTAGGGGACCATGTCAGATAGAAAATATATTCAGTTACTCCCCATCCAGGGGAGGGGTCAGTTAATAAAATATTGTATTATGACCAAATATAATAAAAATTCTCAGGCTAGCTGAGATATCCCTAGTGATCTAAACAAAACCTCAGGTATATAGGGTGTTAGTTGGGGACTATTTGAGTTCTAAAATATATTCAGTTGCTCCCCATCCAGGGGAGGGGTCAGTAAATAAAATATTGTATTATGACTAAATATAATCAAATTTCTCAGGCTAACTGAGATATCCCTAGAGATCTAAACAACACTTCAGGTATATGGGGTGTTAGTTGGGGACCATGTCAGATAGAAAATATATTCAGTTACTCCCCATCCAGGGGAGGGGTCAGTTAATAAAATATTGTATTATGACTAAATATAATCAAATTTCTCAGGCTAACTGAGATATCCCTAGAGATCTAAACAACACTTCAGGTATATGGGGTGTTAGTTGGGGACCATGTCAGATAGAAAATATATTCAGTTACTCCCCATCCAGGGGAGGGGTCAGTAAATAAAATATTGTATTATGACTAAATATAATCAAATTTCTCAGGCTAACTGAGAAGTTCCTAGAGATCTAAACAACACTTTAGGTATATGGGGTGTAAGTTAGGGATTATTTGAGTTTGAAAATATATTCAGTTGCCCCCCATCCAGGGGAGGGATCAGCAAATAAAATATTGTATTATGACTAAATGTAATCAAATTTCGTAGGCTAACTGAGATATCCCTAGAGATCTAAACAACACTTCAGGTATATGGAGTGTTAGTTGGGGACCATGTCAGATAGAAAATATATTCAGTTGCTCCCCATCCAGGGGAGGGGTCAGTTAATAAAATATTGATTATGACCAAATATAATAAAAATTCTCAGGCAAACTGAGATATCCCTAGAGATCTAAACAACACTTCAGGTATATGGGGTGTTAGTTGGGGACCATGTCAGATAGAAAATATATTCAGTTACTCCCCATCCAGGGGAGACGTCAGTTAATAAAATATTGTATTATGACCAAATATAATAAAAATTCTCAGGCTAGCTGAGATATCCCTAGAGATCTAAACAAAACCTCAGGTATATGGGGTGTTAGTTGGGGACTATTTGAGTTCGAAAATATATTCAGTTGCTCCCCATCCAGGGGAGGGGTCAGTTAATAAAATATTGTATTATGACGAAATATAATACAATTTCGTAGGCTAGCTGAGATATCCCTAGAGATCTAAACAACACTTCAGGTATATGGGGTGTTAGTTGGGGACTATTTGAGTTCGAAAATATATTCAGTTGCTCCCCATCCAGGGGAGGGGTCAGTTAATAAAATATTGTATTATGACGAAATATAATACAATTTCGTAGGCTAGCTGAGATATCCCTAGAGATCTAAACAACACTTCAGGTATATGGGGTGTTAGTTGGGGACTATTTGAGTTCGAAAATATATTCAGTTGCTCCCCATCCAGGGGAGGGGTCAGTTAATAAAATATTGTATTATGACGAAATATAATACAATTTCGTAGGCTAGCTGAGATATCCCTAGAGATCTAAACAACACTTCAGGTATATGGGGTGTTAGTTGGGGACCATGTCAGATAGAAAATATATTCAGTTACTCCCCATCCAGGGGAGGGGTCAGTTAATTAAATATTATATTATGACCAAATATAATAAAATTATCAGGCTAGCTGAGATATTCCTAGAGATCTAAACAAAACCTCAGGTATATGCGGTGTTAGTTGGGGACCATTTGAGTTCGAAAATATATTCAGTTGCTCCCCATCCAGGGGAGGGGTCAGTTAATAAAATATTGTATTATGACCAAATATAATAAAAATTCTCAGGCTAGCTGAGATATCCCTAGAGATCTAAACAAAACCTCAGGTATATGGGGTGTTAGTTGGGGACTATTTGAGTTCGAAAATATATTCAGTTGCTCCCCACCCAGGGGAGGGGTCAGTTAATAAAATATTGTATTATGACGAAATATAATACAATTTCGTAGGCTAGCTGAGATATCCCTAGAGATCTAAACAACACTTCAGGTATATGGGGTGTTAGTTGGGGACTATTTGAGTTCGAAAATATATTCAGTTGCTCCCCATCCAGGGGAGGGGTCAGTTAATAAAATATTGTATTATGACGAAATATAATACAATTTCGTAGGCTAGCTGAGATATCCCTAGAGATCTAAACAACACTTCAGGTATATGGGGTGTTAGTTGGGGACCATGTCAGATAGAAAATATATTCAGTTACTCCCCATCCAGGGGAGGGGTCAGTTAATTAAATATTATATTATGACCAAATATAATAAAATTATCAGGCTAGCTGAGATATTCCTAGAGATCTAAACAAAACCTCAGGTATATGGGGTGTTAGTTGGGGACCATTTGAGTTCGAAAATATATTCAGTTGCTCCCCATCCAGGGGAGGGGTCATTTAATAAAATATTGTATTATGACGAAATATAATACAATTTCGTAGGCTAGCTGAGATATCCCTAGAGATCTAAACAACACTTCAGGTATATGGGGTGTTAGTTGGGGACCATGTCAGATAGAAAATATATTCAGTTACTCCCCATCCAGGGGAGGGGTCAGTAAATAAAATATTGTATTATGACTAAATATAATCAAATTTCTCGGGCTAGCTGAGATATCCCCAGAGATCTAAACAAAACCTCAGGTATATGGGGTGTTAGTTGGGGACCATTTTAGATAGAAAATATATTCAGTTGCTCCCCATCCAGGGGAGGGGTCAGTAAATAAAATATTGTATTATGACCAAATATAATAAAATTCTCAGGCTAACTGAGATATACCTAGAGATCTAAACAAAACCTCAAGTATATGAGATGTTAGTTGGGGACCATGTCAGATAGAAAATATATTCAGTTGCTCCCCATCCAGGGGAGAATACAGTTATTAAAGTATTATTTTATGAAAATGAATAGCGTTGATGGTTTACCGGGTCTCGATCACATCACGTACAACTGCCCATGGGGAAATTACTGCAATTCAAGGTCAATTCCACATACTTCCAACGGTTGGTCTTGTCATTTATTAATCGCCATTGCGAATGCAAGGCGATGCAGGAACTGAACACGGTTAAATTGAAATGGCAAATCGGTTGGAATCAGTGGTGGTCTTAGAATCAGAACTTCGTCGCCTTTGTACTTTCCTATGATTATCGTTGCTTCAATCACGTTGCCCATCATAGCTTAAAATCTAGTCTTTTTTTATTGTGTTGATTGGTTCAGGTTGCAACATGATTATCCTCAAACTGACCTTGAGATGCAAATTGTGCGATGGCATTCTTGGCAAACCCAATGAATTCAGGAATTCAATTTGATAATTGACGACTTCATCTCCATTTCTAATTGAATTTATAAAGTTAAATGAATGCAATTAGCCAGCGATTTGACGTCCTTCTTTTTCACTGCCAAAACGGCCCGTTCCAAACATGGTTTTTGTAATTTGCACTAATATATTTTTTTTAATTTTTTTATTATTCATTCTCATTCAATAACAACGGCGGATTATCCAGTAAAATAAATATTCGGGAAGACTTTCGAAATCAATCTTCTTTAGAGATTGTGAATTGACAAAAATTCAGTGGAAATGAAATGAGGCCAGAATTAATCTTTTCCACTGGTAATTCATTCGAATGGTCCATTTAAAGCTAACTCTCACAAATACACCATCTGCAGCAAAATCTAGCTCTTTCATCGTTTCACAGAAAAGCCCCACAGGCGCTGAATGCAAGGTAGTCTGGCTGAAAAATGCTGCATAGATCAAATAATGTTGAATCTGGGACAAAGAGTTTTATGCTAATTAGCCCAATTAAGGGGTTAATAAAATAATAAATTTCAGTTCAACATGGTTAAAGTGAAATTGTCTTATTTTTTTGAAGAAATTGAATTTTTTATTTGGAGGTGTTTAACATTTCTTTTGTACTTTCGAATATTTATTTTGTGGATTGAATGTTTCTGTTACGCATAATTTAACGTCTCTCTAGATGTATATTTATAATAACTGCCCTTTCCGCTTGATAGGGAGCGCCTGAATACATTTTCTACCTGACATGGTCCCCAACTAACACCCCATATACCTGAGGTTTTGTTTAGATCTATAGGGATATCTCAGTTAGCCTGAGAATATTTATTATATTTCGTCATAATACAATATTTTATTAACAGACCCCTCCCCTGGATGGGGAGCGCCTGAATATATTTTCAAACTCAAATGGTCCCCAACTAACACCCCATATACCTGAAGCGTTGTTTAGATCTCTAGGGATATCTCAGCTAGCCTACGAAATTGTATTATATTTCGTCATAATACAATATTTTTTTAAACGACCCCTCCCTTTGATGGGGAGCAACTGAATATATTTTCTATCTGACATGGTCCCCAACTAACACCCCATATACCTGAAGTGTTGTTTAGATCTCTAGGGATATCTCAGTTTGCCTGAGAATTTTTATTATATTTGGTCATAATCAATATTTTATTAACTGACCCCTCCCCTGGATGGAGAGCAACTGAATATATTTTCAAACTCAAATGGTCCCCAACTAACACCCCATATACCTGAAGTGTTGTTTAGATCTCTAGGGATATCTCAGCTAGCCTACGAAATTGTATTATATTTCGTCATAATACAATATTTTTTTAAATGACCCCTCCCTTTGATGGGGAGCAACTGAATATATTTTCTATCTGACATGGTCCCCAACTAACACCCCATATACCTGAAGTGTTGTTTAGATCTCTAGGGATATCTCAGCTAGCCTACGAAATTGTATTATATTTGGTCATAATACAATATTTTATTAACTGACCCCTCCCCTGGATGGGGAGCAACTGAATATATTTTCAAACTCAAATGGTCCCCAACTAACAACCCATATACCTGAGGTTTTGTTTAGATCTCTAGGGATATCTCAGCTAGCCTGAGAAATTTTATTATATTTGGTCATAATACAATATTTTATTAACAAACCCTTCCCGTGGATGGGGAGCAACTGAATATATTTTCTAATTGAAATGGTCCACCATATGTACCTGGGGTTGTATTAAGATGTCCTGAAATACCTCAGTTTGCCTAATAATTTTTATTATTTTCGATCATAAAACAAAATTTTTTTAACTTTCTTCTCCGCTGGGTCGAGCCATCGAACGGAACATGTGAAAATTCGAGATAGCCAGGTCTGGCGAACAAACGGGTACGCTAACAAATCCCATCTCAGCGTTTTGATGGTGCGCTGAACGATGGGAGTGCGATGGCTTGGAGCGTGCTGTCGTGCTGCAATATCACTCGTTAGTGTCTCGTGTGGTGTCCCATTCTGGCCGTTTTTGGAGCAATGTTGATTTACATTGATGAGTTGTTGTCGGTGGCGTGGCCCATTGACGGTTTCGCTCTGTTTTAACAGCTCACAGTACACGATTGCTTTCTGGTCTGACCAACCACAAGGCATTGGTTTTCTTTCCGAAGCGATTTGGCCGTGCCGTCGATGTTGAAGTTTCGCTTGGTGAAAGCCACGTCTTTTTGCATTTGGGTTTCTTAAAAAAGACTCACTTCTTATCTCCCATAGCAATTCAATGCATAAAGCTATTTCTTTATGCCGTGAACGCAAAATTTCGGAAGTGGCTCTTCGGAACTCATGCAGCACCAATTTTATTTTCCCTCCTTTGAAATTTTTCCTATAGCATGTAAACGTTTGGAAATACCTTGGCGAGTCGTGTTTAAGGTCTCCACAAGTAGATTTTGCCAATAACGCTTGCAGCTCAGTGTCTTCAAATGTGTTTGGTCTTCCGGAGCGCTTCTTGCCCTCAATATCAAGATCGCCACTTCTGAACCGTTTAAAACAATCTTCCCCCGCCATAAGCAAATGACGTGCTTCAGCTGTATTTTGTTCAAGTTGAAGTAGAAAAGCAAAAGCTTCCCGCAATTGCTCAACGTAATGAGTGAAATAGGATACAATATTGTCGAATTGAGATTAGGACCAACCGCTCAAAAAGAAAACAAAACCAAAATTCGTAAAACACAAAGATGTAATTTATGTCCACGGAGTGCTGACATGAAAGCAATTGGAACTTGTCACTTCTACGATAAACCAGCAGGCAACATTAAACCGTGTGTGATGATTGCATTACTTTAGAAATAAAGTAAATTACATATAAATTACGCAGTTTGGAGCAAGTTCCGGTAACCTGCACAAAAATAATGTATTACAAACCTGAATAAGGTTGATTTTCCCTTCACTATGCTTCCGAAGAAACATTTGACCCAATATCTGGTGGTGGTCTGGCGTATAATAAATTATTAAATGTGGCAAAACCAACATTTGTATTGGAATTTGAAACCTATATCTTATGATGCCAATTCCGTCTGATATAGCAAAAACATATTTTATTACGCACCTGGATAATGTTGACCTACATTAAATAAGACTTCTAGTGTAATATTTGGCCTAAAACCTGGTGGCAGTCTTGTGTAACAAATAATTTGAATTGGTCAAATTGACATTCTTGTTATAAATAATGTTTGGGGTGAAATTTATAATTACGCAAGTTATAGGGGTGGTTTTGAAATAACTAATTCAATGTATATAATAATTTGGTAGCAAATTATGCTCCAAGAACTATGCCGATATTATAGTTACATCAAGAGTTACAATTTTGGCGGTGGAGGTTTAATTGTAAACTGAACTGGACCACTCGTTCCTCGAAAACAGCAACTGTAATGAGATCGGGATTTTATTACTCTTGGATGATGAGCTCCTGATTATATTTTCTTTAATTCACCTTGGTATTCAACTAACAGTCCATATGTGTTTAGATTTCTAGGGATATCTTAGTTGATCTAATAATTCTTAATATATTTTTGGTTATAATACAATATTCTATAAATTATTCTCATCCCTAGATAAGGATGTTCTCACTATTTTTCTTTACTAACGTGAACCCCAACTAATAATTCATACAAGTAAGGTTGTATTTATATCTATAGATATTTACTGTGGCCCTAAGAATTCTCATTATATTTGTTACCATTTCCGAAAATAGGAGTTCCCTGCAATTAGAGCTTGGTATTATTTTTCTAATTTTTCTATTATCCCACCCATGTGGGTGAGTAGTGGGTAGTTATGTAGTTCAGTGTGTAGTCTTTGTTACTAATCTGCCTCGGATACCGATTTTCTAGTTATTTTTTTAAACTTTTATTAAAGAAGAATATTAGTATATAAGAATATTGAGGTTAATAAAAGTTTTAATTAATTATCTTAAAAAAAATCGAAAAAAATATAATATATTTACCATTTCATTAAAATTGATTAATTAAATGGTACATATATTAGAATTTTTTTTAGATTTTTTAAAGATAATTGCCAAAATAAAGTTAATAAAGTTAAAGTTATGTTAAGTTCCGCTTTATACAGGTATCATTTTGATATGCACTAACACATATTAATGTTTAGCATAGATTTAGTAAAAACTTCACACTGCTATATAAGCATGTGAAGTTTTTGCTAATTTGTTTACTAGTAAAACTTTAGCAGTAACTTCACATGCATATTGAATTGAATTTATTTATAATTCTTCTAATTTATTAATAATAATTAAAAGTAAAATATTTGTAGAAAAATATAAATAAAATATTTTTTTTTTCAAAGAAAATATGGTTTGTTTCTCAGCTACTAACTTATTTTTTAGAATAGAAAAACAAAATCCACAACACTATGGGATTGAAGTGTAAAACGATTAATCATCGAACCCATTCAATATTAATGCTATAACATTTTAATGTTATCGGTTACCAAAATTGTTTAGATGATTACGAGAAATCATTACCATCTTTCGACAAGATTATTTAACTTGACACAGACAGAGACATCTGTAGTGCAATTTGTTCTCTATCGATTATTGCTTAAAATAAGAATTACATTGCTTGTATGCAATTACATTTTCGTAACCGATAACATGAAAATGTTATAGCATTAATATTGAATGTGTTCGATGATTAATCGTTTTACACTTCTATCCCATAGTGTTGTGGATTTTGTTTTTCTATTCTAAAAAATAAGTTAGTAGCTGAGAAACAAACCATATTTTCTTTGAAAAAAAATAATAATTTTATTTATATTTTTCTATAAATATTTTAGTTTTAAATATAATTAATAAATTAGAAGTAATATAAATAAATTCAAAAATTTCAAATCCATTTCTCATTTTACATCATATATCCAATTTTTTTTTTCATATACGTAAGTATTGATGTTTTTGAATTAGTTACATATATTTTACGCAGTGTTCCTCGCAGTAATTGCATTTGCGAAGTGTATATTTGGATAACGACTTCTGTAGTTATGCTTATGTCGTATTTTATATTAATTTAACTTAGCATCTTTTAATAATATAGTTTTTATCGAATAAAATTAAATCTATTAATATGATACAAATTTACTTTTCGTATATTAAGGTTTGCGGCTTTACTAAGGTTTTTAAATCCGCGTTTCATTTTATACAATATTATACGTATTATACAGTAATTTAAGTATATTACCATTTTTTACGTAAACAATGTATAAAACAGTTTTTTACATACAATTGCACAACACTGGGTCTTATTGATGCTCACACCTGAAAAAAAAATTCAATCTATTTCCAGCCACGACTCTATAACGGTCAATTTTAAGAAATTTTCGAATTTTGTGTATGCGATATATTCAATTGAGTTTTCCTGGACTTCTAATATAGAAATCGACCTGAAACTTATTCCAGGTGTGAGCATCAATAAGACATTTCGGTCAATTTTGAGAATTTTTCAAATTTTGTGTGTGCGATATATTCAATCGGGTTTTCCCGTACTCTCCACATGAAAATTGACCTGACGTTTTAAAAAGATAATTATTAGATGGCACTTCATTTAAAATATTCTCCAAAAATGTAACTATAGGTGCATTTCACGTCTTACCTGCTTACATCTAATACATCACTTAAAGAAATTTAGTTTGGTATACATATTACGTACATGACATCGGAAATAAATAGTTCCATACTCGCTAACGAACTCAAAACCAATCAAATTTCGTGAAATGCTTTATACTACGCCTACTAGTTCCGAACTCGAGTTTAAATTGTTTTAACTTTGTTGTTGTTTTAATACATTTTGGTTGATACCATGGAATTTTTTCCTATCTAACTTCCGATGCCATGAACGTACTATAAGGCTAATTTCCATAAAACGAAAAATCCAGCATTAATACCATAGAACAGATTGCAATGTCATCAGTAAAAATGCTTTAATCATACAATTGAAACGAAATTAAAACAAAAAAAAATAGTCGCAGGTTGAGCGCAACGTTATGACCCCGAAAGGAGTCGTAACAAATGCATATGTATATAATGTGCATAATGTATATAATGTATATAATGTATATAATGTATATAATGTATATAATGTATATAATGTATATAATGTATATAATGTATATAATGTATATAATGTATATAATGTATATAATGTATATAATGTATATAATGTATATAATGTATATAATGTATATAATGTATATAATGTATATAATGTATATAATGTATATAATGTATATAATGTATATAATGTATATAATGTATATAATGTATATAATGTATATAATGTATATAATGTATATAATGTATTTAATGTATATAATGTATATAATGTATATAATGTATATAATGTAAATAATGTATATAATGTATATAATGTATATAATGTATATAATGTATATAATGTATATAATGTATATAATGTATATAATGTATATCATGTACATATATAATGTATATAATGTATATAAAGTATATACTGTATATAACGTATATAATGTATATAAAGTATATACTGTATATAATGTAACATATATAATGTATATAATGTTTATGTTGTATAAGTAAAGGTACGTTCACATTTACAAAAATTTGTGCCGAACGCATTTGGCAAAAATATATTCGCCGCAAATGTTTAAACCGACAAGTACTGGATCGTGTGCATTGAATGTAGCATACATTTTTGTGCCGTTTTCGTGCGCCGCACACGTCCACACTTCCTAATTTGCGGTGAAAATGTTTTCGCCGAACGCGTTCGACACAATTTTTTTTAAATGTGAACCCACCTTAAGTTATAAAACTTTCTGCTAAGAATTATTGATTTGTTAAAAATTTCATAAATTTTCTTCTGGTTTCTGTTGTAAATAGATCAGCAATAGCAACAGCGAATAGCAGATTCACATTTTCTTTTACTTGAAATTTTCATTTATCTTGTATCGCATGTTTTCCGTGTGTTTCTTGTTGACCATCTTAATTGACGGTAGCCGTTGCAATATTCTGAAATTAATTACTCATAAATTCTTTTTGGAGTCGTATAGTCTGTAGTCTGAATGTAATTTTATCCAATCGGTTTGTCCAAATGTAGTCTAATATTTTGTTGTACGTAACATTTTATTTCGACACATTAATATATCATAATACTTTTTTACAAGAAAGTCGCGTGCTGGCCACGTTCGAAACATCCCAACATGTTTTATTTTTCGATTTCCATTCGAATCATGTACTCACCATAAATGAATTAAGTTATATTTTCTGTATTTGGAATTTCAAAAATTAAAAAACGCGCTCGCGGGATTCTGTATAAAAATTGTAAAACTGGGTGACGTTCTCGAGCATTTACATATACGCACGGGGTTGTAAATAAAAAAAAAATAAGTACGGAAAATTACGGGTAAACACGTAAAATGATGTCTTGAATAATTTTAAGATTTGTAAAAGGAATCAACTTAATACTTCTTATATACGAGTAGTAGATATAAAATCAAGATGTCATGTAAATGTATTCGTACAGAATATGTGTATATGTATGCCGAAGGAATGAGGATGTGATTTTTGTGTTGATGTCTAAATTAAATTGAACAATTTGTTTATGACGAGTATTTAACGTAAACATAATATTTGGGTTTATTGGTCGTTAAAGGGATATTGAAAGCTTCTCATGATTATGTTTACTTTAAGTATCATTATGTTACGTGATTTGTTTTAATATTGGTAGCAGCTGGGCGCAGGATTTTTATGTGTAATTCTTATATAGCAAAAAATTTTCTTGTGACTGGGAAACTACATAATCGTGCATGTAGATTATTCCCGTTCCACAATATCAGTTAATAAATTGAAATCTAATATAAAAGTTGTATGTCAGAAATATCAAAATTATCAGAGTTTTAACGGTTAGTCGGATTTTTATTCATATTTCCCAATGTTTTACAAAACAATTTCACTACAACCGGCACCGTTATCTTCCAAATGTGTTCTATCCTTTCAAAGTATATTATTTTTTGTGTCGCTTACGATGAAGTATATTTTGATTTTAGACTTACCTTTTATTGGTACTTAGGCTTCCTTGTTATTTTGTGAGTTACCACAGAATTTATTTAACCAAGTTTTTTGTATTGACAGTATATGGCACGGAACACTGCATGAAAAGCCCGAGAATGTAATGGTAAAACAGAAACTTATTGTTTTTTATATAACAAACTGTTGTTAAATATGGTCCACGAGACTTTATTACTCATTTGTTAAAATACCATCAAAAAATCGTTTAATCTCGTAAAAATTGAGAAGTGGATTTTGCTAAAGTCAAATTATTATTTTTTGTTTTTTCAGGTTGTTGTTTTTGCAGTTTTAACCGACGATCGGTATTTTTAAGCCATCGGTAATGAAATGTTTCTTGCAAAACAAAAACTAAATCTGGTTAAATTTTCCACAAAATATATAGTTGAAAAAAATCTAGGGTGTATTTGTTGTGGTCTGTGGTCAACATTCGACTGTCTTCCACCATGAATGACGCTTACTTGTCAAAATTCACTACAGCATTTTCATATCAACTTCTATATTGTTTATATTGCATCGTTTTCTTTGTTCACTTTAGCTAACTCCACAAAAATTTATATATTTGGTTGTGCGTCTTTTATGTTTTATATTATCATACGAACTGAGAAACTTGCCGAATCAATTGCAAAAAACAGATATTTCGGCTATAGACTTCGTACGGTAAGTCTATTTCAGCTTTAGCTCAGCGTTGTCATTGGGTTATCGGAATGTATTTCGAATCAGTTTTAGCCCATTTGTTGAAATCTAAGGGAACTTTTTTTTTTAAACAAATGGAACTTTCTAGGCGTTTTATTTGGTCTTATGATAATATCGTAGAGCAGACTCTGTTTCACGACGAGCATTGACACATAATGAACTACCTGATGACCCTCCTTTACATATTGAACCGTAACTCTATCTATTTTCAGAATACGAAGTACATAGTTTAGATCAACCATATCCAAAATAGTTTTATAAAGTCCAACTTCATTATAAGTTATCATTATAGTTCTTGGGAACTATATGTGTCAAACCCTCTAATTCCTCTTGTATGAAATGGGTGATCCACCGCCAAATACTTCTCATATGGCAGTAAAGAACAACGAATTTATATATTTATATATTCATATTTTCGCGTAATGCAACAAAT
Source organism: Nephrotoma flavescens (assembly GCA_932526605.1). Lineage (NCBI taxonomy): Eukaryota > Metazoa > Arthropoda > Insecta > Diptera > Tipulidae > Nephrotoma > Nephrotoma flavescens. Next base: position 72,290,060 of record OW052221.1, read on the forward strand.
AGTACAAAACGTAATCCAATGGTGTATTCCACACCAATTTCAGTACCAGTTAGAAAATACATATCTCTTTGTAGTGTTAGCTTGTTTTATAGTCGTTGTGTTATACTGGAGTCTAGCAGAAACGTAGTCAAATTTTTAGATAATCAAAATTTAACTGTAAATTCTGTGCATGAGCAAATTGTAGCTGATAACGGTAAACAGTTTTCCTAGAATATTTTCAGAGTGCGTGAATTGATGTTTCTGACAGCTATACGAACTTTTATCTTATGGCAAAAACCATAAGCCATGGAACGTACGCATATACACAAATGTATTCGCATTACAGAACAAGGTACATCAATGGGCAGATCGGTTACCTGATTTTATAGTCCAATGGATCCTATTAAGAGCTGCTTCGTGTACTCAATAGCTTAGAAGGCCCTGAATTCAGTTGTCCAATGCGGGTATATAACGTTAGCACTGAGGTACTGTTATGTAAAGTTTTCAGAAATTTCACGAGCAATCAACTCTAAAAGCTCTGCTATATTGAAAAATTTACTAAAGCAAATGTGACTTAAAAGTTTTGGTCAAAATTGGATGTAATATAGGAAACTTTTACATAAATTCGTAGTGTCGAGTACCAATTAAATTTAAGTATAACTGAGTGTTGTTCGAGCATAACGAAACTAACATTTGTGGAAGCGTTGGTTTGATGAATAATCGTTAAAAGCTTTTACATTGCCCGCCTTTTTAAGACCTTGCTGTGGGTCATCCCCACGATTTGTGCCGATCGACGCAAGTTTTTTGTAATTTGAGTCTTCCTCATTTGGTTAACTTTACTCATTTGTGGAGCACTAATTCTGTGCTTCGCAATAATTTCCTAGTTTTTTCAGATGCAATAAAAATGATTTAAACATGAAAATAAGAAAATTACAATTGTGGTGGAATCAGTTTTCGAACAAAATTCACCATGGGCCGGAATTTCATGTTCCTGTCATGTAACTCGATTTTAACAGAATCGATGTGATTGCCGTACCGTTCTTCATTAATAATTTAAATGATTTTCTTTTGGTAATAGCGGTCGTCCAGTCTAAAATAAATTTTGTTAATTTAGAGGTCAAGTAAAATTGTTTTGTGCACAGAGTTGTTTTGTTCTATGTACCGATTATATTGTGCTAGAATCAATTTCGTTTGTACAGGTTAATGTTGTAGTACTTTCTATTTTTGGATAATTATTTCTACAGAGAATGGTCCGTGAAAGAATAATTAAATTGTGTCATGTTTCATGTAATTGAAGAAACTACCCGGCTACATCACTCCCCCCGCAATGAGAGCCCCAGCCCTCCCAGCCTCGTGGATTTTTGTATCGACCAGCGATTTATGGTTGTTTTGAATGAAATATAATCATTTAATTCAATAATCCAAATTTTTATTTTCCGAAAGTAATTATTATGTTATTTAATTACGTTGATTATTGGCGATATATATTGCGAAAACCGCACGGGCTTGTGCAATTGGTTCCCATATGGGTGGGCGAGGTTCTCAGGAAACCAACAAAATAAGGCGCAGTTTGTGGGTGGTTGGTGGTTATGGTTGTGCTGTGGTTTTGTAATTGTTTGAGCCGTCAGCCGACATGCCACGATCGATGGACTTGGAGTGTGTTTAAACTTTAGACAGTTGAACCACCGCCGAAAAACGACTAATTATTGATACATCACATCGAGGTGGTGAGGTTACCAAGACGTTTGTAGTTTGGTTTCAACTTAATCAAACATTGAATTTTTCCAAATAAAAAAAAATCGGTAACGTATTAGCCCTTTGAACTTACATACAAAGTATAATCACAATGCCTTAGCGAATTATTATGTTTCGCTACGCAATTGTCAACCCCTTCGTAACCTCGAATTTTATTGTACCATATTTAACACATACATGCGATTTCTATTTGAAATATTGGGTTATTCTGGGTGATAGCTAGATATTTGACAGCTGCCCGGATTCCCAATAAAATAATTGGGATCTCTGAACTCCAGTTGATTGTATGAACGGCAACCGTACTGTTTACTTATGGATGGTAGGCAGTAGTCAGCTTAGATTCTTTAGATGTTGACCGGAAATGACCCTGAAATCTAGAATTGTAGTTTTGAAATGTAGCTCTGATTTTTAAAGTGTATGTGTATTTGTTAGAAATTGGAAGTGGTCCAACAATGGATTAAGTCTGCCTGGTGGAATTTGAAAATTCCCATGAGGTGATTTCGTGAGGCGTTATACTTTGCATTTTTGCTAAGATATACAAGATGTCGCCCACTGTGCTACATTTTTGTTCATACGGCCGAAAATTTTCTTGAAATGACGAGTTTTCGAGTTGCTCGTATATTCGGGTGTTAAATGTGACGCAGAATGTTGAAAATAGTTCGTATGATTGTTGCCTGTAGAACTTTTACAACAATTTCCAGTTAGTAAGGCACCGATTTGGAGAATAAAAGAGTAAGTATTTTAATTCTAGGTTAGCTAGGTAGCTTCAGTTTTGCGATTGTTGTGATGTCGAAACGAGTTTCAGCAGAATCGAAACCGCGGTTTGAAGTCCAAAAGCGTGTGTCGGCGACCATATTGTCCTTGCCTAGTATGCGCTGTATTTCTACAGTCAATTGACACAAAATCTAAACGGCTTTAAGGTCTTGGATTGCGTTCCGATTTAGAAGAAATTGCTCTAGTGAAATAAAGAGTTTCCCTCCTTCATCTTCAATTTCTTTATTAGTACTAAAAGGGTTTAAAGATCGTGCCGTTATTTAGCATTCTTCGGCCCAAGAAATTTTTTGAGGCATTTTGGGTTTCTTGAGAAGTGTTGTCGATTGTGTGTGAATTGGAGCAAGTATCTCTACCAGTTTTGGGAGGAATAGGTGGAAGTTATTTACCATACCGACAAATTGTTGAATTTCTTTGACGTTTTACGGTGCTAGGAATTTTCTAATTGCATTATTTCGTCACGGAAAATGTCTTTAAGAGTAATTTTTTGACTGAGAAAGTCAAGATAGCTAGTCCCAAATGCACACTTTGCATTGGCAAGGATGAAGGCGTATTCGATTGAGCGTCTTAATCAATGACAGCGTATAATAGTTTGATGCCTTAAGTATTTATTACGGTACCGTTTGCCGCCGGCAGATCTTAATCAAGATTGTGATTTGTGCTCTAGCTAAAATATTTCTGCGATACTCGATTACGCTTAAGTCAGTGCTGGTATATTTCAAGAATGTGTTGTTGTTTAGTTATCTTAGGTTTGCCGCTGTGGCCTTAGGACCTATTTTTTGGGGGAACCGGGTTTTGCCGATTCCTTTTGTTATCAGCATGTTGCAATGTTGTGCGTTCTTACCAAACCTCTCGTGACACCGACACCAATTTTATGGAAATTGATGTCCTGTTAATTGTGGATTGCTTTCTAAATTAGTTGACTAATGAAACCAAATATTTGTCATTGTGGTGTTTGATCATAAATTTAAAAATTTGTAAACAGTCGCCTTGCTTGTTTAATTTATCAAAATATTGATTTTTTTCCTATTTGGAAAGGTCAACCTTACTGGAATTTAAATATTTTGTTTATGAAGAACAGCTAGAATAATTGTTGTTGTTCTTATTTAGTTTTATCCATGTTTTTCCAGACCCTTGTTTTATTTTAAATTTAAAATTTAAATTAGATTTTGTGGAATCTTTTTGGATTGTGGCTTTCCGTTTGTTAGTGTGACGGACAAAATCAGACTATAAAAATAATTGCTTTGATGTTGGTGCGTGGAACCTAAGCGTGGTTGATGGAAGTCACGATTCAGGAGTTAGTGATCGAGCAAGCAGTTCATAGCGGTTTAATAAACGATCAAACGGTTCAAATCCAAAAATTTCTTTACTATTCAAACCCACCCCACTGGCACGCAAACTAAAAATCACATAATTCTCCTTTAGGGAATAGCGTGGAGTATTTCTTAAAACTGTTTAAATATTTTTAAAATTTGTTTTAGAGAAAAATCCACGAATCTAGCCAGAGTTGTGAAAAATGACCGTATTAAACAGAAAATTAGGTCGTTTAAAATAAAAATGCATGAATTTGAGTTGAGTAGGTCGAATTTTGCTATCTAAGAAGCTAACCTACTCAACAAGGAATTTTGATGATGCAATGGGCGCTGTTAGGTCCACCAACTGTTAGCATCATGATTAGTGAAATCATCGCCAAGTTGACTTGAAAATTTCATAGAGTTCAAAATTTCTATTACGTTGGCCGTGATTTTACTCAACATGTTGCCAACTGTTGAGTGACCTGAAAGCACCCAATGTTTCCGATATTTCTAAACGGCGTTCGTCTTAGCAGAAAATAGTTTGAATAGGTCCAAGTCCGCCTACTTAGAAAATGATGGACAATTTTCAAAAGGTAGGTTTATTTGTATTTAGGATTACGGATATTTATAATACAAGATAAAAATTGAGTTTTTCGATATTCATAACTACCCAGTAAACCTACTTTCTGAAAATTGTGTATGATTGTCCGGTTGAATGCATTTTTTGAAACAATTTAGCTATAATCTGCAGTCTGTCTAGATTATTAGGCCCGTTGCACAATTAAGCTAAGTTTTTTAGCAATGCGAGCTATGTTTTGAAATCACAGCTTCATGTTTTACTTTGCAAAGCCGAAATAAGAGAAATCAAATTTGCGGAGCCCTTGCTCAAGCCGCTCTACACATTGAATGTATTTAAATGCTTTATTTAAACCTGTAACAATTATTTATCTCCATGGCAAGATGTGGTTGAACCTTAAATTTATCATCAAACCGTTTGGGTTTTCAAACCTCAAATAAGAGAAATATTGTTGATAAATCTAAAGAACAGTTCCACCTGTTTAGCAATATATGTATTTATAAATGTTTTATTCGCACAGAACTGATAAATCAGGGCGTACAGGTGGCTTGAGTTAAGCTCCTCGAATTCAGTTTCACTTATTTTGGGTTTGCAAAGTAAACCGAAAAACATACCTCAACGAGCCTTACGGGCTATTACATATATAAAAAGGTTAGGGTTCCTCGATTGCAGTATGATTCAATTTGCTCTGAAGATTATCGAATTTATAAGTTCATTTGTAATAATTTTGAAATAATTTCTATGAGCCCTATTCATTCAAACCGTTTAGCTTCAGTTGGTAAAGTTAATTTAAAAAAATTTCAAATAATCCAATTCCCAATTAACAAAATTTAATTATAACCATGCACGTTCTATTTTCCTCTTTCATCGCAAACGACAGGGGCAAATTAATTTTCACCTCGATTAACTTTTCAAGAGCTCGTTCATTTATTCATAATCAACAAATAAACAAACAGATCAAAGGGATACAATCTTGTTATGTTACAGTGTAAATTCTCCTGGAAAGCATATTTCCAACTATCACCAACAAATCGATTTTACCTTTTTACCTTCAGTTTATATTGTACAATATCCGTTATGTAAGTTTTTACATCATAAATCAAAGAAGGGAAAATTAATTTCTCGACGTTCTCAATGAACTCCAAACAGCATACAAAACGAAACAAGGTAAGCATATTCTGCATTTGAAATAGGGACGATTCGTTTAGTGGTATGGGATGAAAATAGTGAGAACGAAAACCCAATGAATTTGCATGTTTATTGAATTGAAAACCATATCCTGAATGTAGGTATGTTCCAGTATTCTATTCCTGGTATAATACCGCACAAGATTAGAAATGGGACTAATATATGTTTTAATATCGTTATAAATTAAGTTCATCGGGAATAGAATTTGTATTATGTAACCTTAAGATAAATCCAGGTAGTACCGCACGATAAACCCGAATCAAAATAAAATTTGCAACATTGTTTTGACATACCAAACAAATCTACCGTGTATTATTTATGGCATTCTATTTTTATAGTGAAACGTTTGTCTAACTTAAACTGTGGCACAATGTACGTCAAAAACTATGCTGTACCCAGTTTTTTAATCCTTCGCAACAAAATATGTTTCAATCTTGGCTGATCTATCAAACTTTAAATGATTTTGTATATGGCAGCGATGGTTTGGTACACTGGTGACATTTAATGTATATAATCTACAAAGGTGTATTATGGCAGTTAATAATTTTGAGGTTGTTAGAAGAACCAGAAAACCATAAAATGGCAGAAAATCAATTTCGCCTCCAGAAAAAATAAACCGAAATACATAAACCAAATATAACAACATACGCAAGCTTCGTGTATACGACATTTGTGCCATCGCAATATCATCATCATCATCTTTTTGACAAAAATATTTTTTCCGTTATGTCTTAATGATGTAATATTTTTTGTGTTGACACGAGATTGATTTTCATGACTTATATTATTCCAACGCTTTTTTTTTTGTTTGTTTGCGCTCTAGATTGCGATTGTATATTAGCCAGGTGGAATTAACGACATCTAGCTCTAAATAAATAATGGAAAGGACATTTTCTTCTGTGTATCATCGTTTTTGTTCTGTTTGGGTAAAAATATTTTTTTTCGGGTAAATGATACTGGGGTAATCAAGACAATTATCAGGCTTATCGCACAAATTCATTGAACTAAAATAATTGAATTTCGTATTTGATGTTAGTGTACGCGATGCTATGTTTATTTATAGTTAGTGGTGATGTTAGTCTTCCAATATTTTTTGTGGTTCGGTTTAGGTTTCCTCTTGTACAGCATACGAAGGTTACTAAAGCTAGCCGAACCCATACAGCAGAACATTCCAAGATAATTTAAACCGTCCTTGCCATTTAAACCGTCCTGAATCGAGAAAGGCTGTCTGTTCGCATCAACGTTTCGTGATTCCTAATCCAGGTTTCTTGATTCTAGAATGAGTTTATAGTTATTCGCCAAAATTAATTGTTTATCACACATCACTTGTATTTTTTTTTATTTTAAATTTACAATAACATCGCTTGGACATTAAATATGTCACTGCGAAACTTAAATTATAATTTACGTTTGTTTCACTATACCGGTATTTCCAATTTGCATTTGCTTATAGTAAAAATTTTAAAATTCAGGTCTAACCAATACCAACTCTTTTTAAAATGTTAACATAAATGTCTTACCGCACACTTGCGAAAACGCCCCCTTTTCCGATAATCATTGGACAAATTAAAAAACTCCTATAATAAAGCTGCCACTTTCGACACGCTGATCTACGCCAAATCTCATTTTTATGGGAATACAAGTAATGAAGTTTCATCCTGATAAGCCAATACGTTTGGGATGGAGAGATGTCGAATTTTTGTGGAGATCCGTTTTTATTCTTACCCTTTACAAAATTGCCCTAATTTAAAAAAATTCTAAATAAAAATGCCACTATTTAATAACTAAAATCAGGTATTTTCAAAATGTCTAGACCAATCCGGATTTTCTGTGATATTTGGCATATTATTTCTCCGAACCTCATCTATTTTATAAAATGATGAGAAACGTCTAACTATAATACTACAATAATTTCTTAGTAGTCTAAAGAATCTGGTTTCACTATGTTTCAAAACAATAACAAGGTTGATCGACTTGCTCTCGTTGAAAGACAGTTATAACCTCTCGGTTTTAAATTATGATTTCTGCTGAGTCCCGAAAGCCAGCAATTACTTATTTATTGTATTATTAATTTACCAAGGCCTTTAAAACTAAAATCAGAATATTTTATTGAGTAGATTTGACCGGGCGAGAATTCGCGGTGGTCTGCTTTCCTTATAGTTAGTTCTTCATTTACGGGATTTGTATACTGTGTAGGGGTATGTTGCATTATGTTTCTAGTTTCCGTCCTGGGATGGCGTGATCAATACTATTAACTGTAGCCTGATAATTTTAGCAAAATTGTTCTGTATACATGGTATGGTTTTGAGTAGTAGAACTCGATTGATGCTTTTCGTTAAGCGGGATCAGGTATGCAGTGCTTTGTTACCCTCTAGAACGACTCTTGTAGCAGTCTGCGTACTACTATTTAAAAAATCAAGCAATTTACATATTTTGGGATCACTCTCTAATTGGTGATACTCCTTGCGCTCACTTGTAAAACAATTGCAGGGCATTTTTACATAATTCCATCCCTGATTTTTTTCACTTATTAAATTTCAAGGATTTGCCCTTCATGACATGAGGTTCTATTCAGTGCCCAAATAACAAAGAAAGTAGAGCCTTCGACTATATAATATTAATGCAAGCAAGCATCAGGTACGGTATTCATAAAACTTTAACTTAACCAAGCCAAAAAAGTTTGTTTTTGTCAAATTCAATTTTATTTTTCTACATATTACGGGTTAAGTCGATCTACTTTTTCCAGGAAAACGCTAACCGGGTAACCGTTAAAAACCATCTTAATGGTAGTTGTCAGCTAGCTCTGCGCAAAGATTGGTCTACGGTTGCAATAAAATTCATGTGGGTTCTGACCTTACTGTTGTCTTGGTGAAAGAGCTTTTTCTTCTCTTCAGTCCACTTCAGAGTCTTCCAGTGGGGTCTAGGTTCTTTTTTAATTTTTTATTTTCATTTCAAACGACTTTGATAAAAATAGCTGAAAGTGAGTTGAAACAATCGATTGCGATGTGTCCTGATTTCGTGAAATAAAAAGTAAGAGCTCCTCTTGTGGTTCCCTGGATAGGAATTCCGGTTTAATGATAAATGAGTGATTATATTTTTCGACTAGTCAGTTCTCAGACTCATAAATTTTTTAGTATTCAATCGAATGCCGGTTTACGTAGAACGGTTAAAAAATTTTATAAATTCTGGATTATCGTATGAATGAAACTGATTCTTACTTTTATAGTTGGTATTTCCTCACTTGAACATTTTTTGAGAATAATTTTAAATTTTAACTAAGCTATATATTAAACCGGGGTGTTTAGCCCTTTCTTATATACTAGATAGAGGAACGTACGACCCATGCTAGCATGGGTAGGAATTTATGGTTTGATTAGAAATAAAAGACAAATTAAAATAAAAATTAAAAAAAAAATTAAAAAAAATTAATAAAAAATAAATAAAAAAATATGTAAATATAAAGAAATTAATATACCTCTAAACGTTGTAATAAGTAGTATTTTTATTGATTGATTGATTGATTGCATTGTATGACCAGGCAATTTAGCGAGACTCCTGGATGACGCCGGGCCCGCCATACACCTTCATTACATTTAACAAGATGAAAGGATAGGATAGGCATGTTAAATATGACCGAATCGACCCGGTTACAGACACCTAAGTAGTCGATAGTTAGTAAATTGTTAGTTGAAAATATAATGTTAGGCGGTTAGCACAAGACAGCACAATAATTTTTGATTTTTTTAGAAATAAATAATCAGCATTCTAAAAAAAAATTATAATTAATAAGGTTGCCATCTAAATAGTAAATTTCTTGAAATAAAAATCTCTCTCTCTCTGGCACTACATCAATGAAGTTTCATAATCATGTTTTCATTTCGGATAATGAGTGATTAATTCATTGATCCTTGAAATAAAACATCATTATTAAAAATCCGTTATTTAGAACAGTATACGATTTAATTAAATTATCTATACTCGTATATATAAAAATGAATTCCTGTTTGTTTGTTCCGAATGGGTGTCTCAGCCGCTCAACCGATCGCCATGAAATACCATGTACAAGTTGCATATCCAGAACCCATTTTATGATATTTTGGAAGGGGCTGGACCCCGGGGTCTAGGGTCTGCGGTACAATTTTATTCGAAAATTTTAATTTTCTTTAAATTTTTCCACGAAAATGAGTTTATGGGGCTGGTTATATGAAATTACTGACATGTTCGAATCCGAGGGGTCCAGCCCTAGATCAAAAATTAATTTTTACATGTATAGATACAAATATTTGATTATTCCAAAATTACTTCTTAGTCGCCCAACCGATCGCCATGAAATGTTTACCATGCAAATGTTGCATATTCAGGACCAATCTTACGATATTGTTAAAGGGGCTGGACCCCGGGGTCTAGGGGCCATGGTATAAATTTTTTCAAAAATTTAAATTTTTTTACGGGAATGAGTTTTGGAAAGGGGTTAAATGAAATAAGAAACATGTTCGAATCCGAGGGGCCCAGCCCTGGATCAAATATTCAGTTTTACATGTAAAGATACAATTATTTGATTGTTCTGAAATAGCGCCTTAGCCGCTTTACCGATCGCCATGAAATTTTTACCATGTATATGTTGCATGTTCAGGACCAAGCCCACGATACTTTTGAAGGGCTGGACCCCGGGGTCTATGGGCTGTGGTACAAATTTTTTCTCAAATTTCTATTTTTTTAAGATTTTTTGAAGGGAATGACTTTAGGAAAGGGGTTAAATGGAATTAGTGACATGCTTGATCCTGCCCTGGATCAAGAATTCATTTTTACATGTATAGATATAATTATTTAAATGTTCCGAAATAGCGCCTTAGCCGCAAATTTAGGCACCAAAAAGGATATCTAGCGTGCGATTGTTATACACAAATCATACCTCTACTATAATTGATTTAATTATTCAAATTAATTTTATTAATTTAAATTTAAGACAATCTTTCATCACTTTAACTGAAGACAAATCTCTGAACACTTATATTATCCATACTAATAATCCATTTTTACTATGTTGACATGTACTGTTTAGTGATATCCTATTTATCATATCCTATTTTGAAATATACCATAGTCAGCGAGTTCTAATTTCCACATAACTTCAGAAATAATTAACATTTTAATCCACTATTGCAACCGGCGGCTTTTAATGAAAATAGTAGTTTCATACTAAACGCTAGTAGTTTATTACTTTATTTAGTTTATTAGTTAAATAATCAATGATTGTTTCATAAAATCAATTCTAGGAAAGGTACTAAAAAATATTGTACGTATAAACTGATTTATTTTGAAAAGTACTAGCGTTTTATATTTGAAAATAGCATCTTCTACAAGTAACATCTTAGTTTGAAAAAACTTCATTTGTTTTTCGAAATGTCATTTTCAACCACAGTTCGCGGTAAAACGTATCGAAGTGCACGTAGTTTTAATCGTTTTGAATAAATTAATATTAGTTTGTGTTTCGGATGGCGTTGTTCTCGATTAGTTAGCTATATGAATACAGCTACTTATAATTTTTTTTCATATGTGATTGCAACTACAGCGATGTAAAGAGAGAATTCTTGCATAACAATCAAGGTATTTGAATTATATACCTCCCGTGCAACGCCGGGTAACTCAGCTAGTACTTGAATAAAATAAATGTAGTGTAATGATTACTAGTATTAACTGAATTAATTTGTTTCTCTTAAAACAAATAAAATAAATGGGATTCAAATATTGTAGAATCAAAGCAGGAAAGAAACCCACAACCTTTCTATCTTCAACGGATAGAATCTTTGTGAATCTGTTAATTCGGTTAATAGACTTATTTATAAAAAATAATTAAATAATTAAAAAAACTATATAATGTAAAAGTCACTTGCGCCCTTGCCATCCCCAATCTAATTCAAATATTATGTTTATTTATAAAAATAAAAAATGGCCAAACAACATCTTGTTTCAATAATAGCTAATCTGGAATTTGCAAGGTAATTTATCAATAATGAATGTGTGACAGTTATTCCCAATCAGAGTTAAATAAAACTTATAAGCTAATCAGGAATCTGTAAGGTGACAGAATTAATAATAGTAGGTGCTAGTACAACTGTAGAATCCTTTAAAACCAAATAACCCAATCGATTGTTGGACACCCCAGTTATAAAATAAATGATTAATGAAATATTAGAACAAGAGATTCAAAGTTAATCTAGCATTAAATAAATTATTATATTATTATTATTATATTATTAACAGCAATTAAATAAATAATAAATCATATAATTGGTAAGCGAGAATTATTTATCCAACCTAGAACAAGCTAACCAAGACCTTTACCAGTTTTCAGTCTCCCAAAATAACCTAGAAAAATAATTTATTTAAAGAAATGCCATGCACCCCTAAAAAATAAAAACTATCTAAGTACAGCCATATTTGTCTGCATTTAAATTTTATTCTGCTATGTCTGTAATTTTAAAAATTCAATATTAAATTTATTAGCAAACCCGATAGCCATTACGACTCCTTGTCTGCTTCCATGAAAGTCATAAAAATTTGCAAGCTTCTTAAGAAAAATATTAATTAGAATTAAAATTTAATTTAAACAAGAAACTGGTAACACAATGTACTTTTATAAAATTTCCCTCCACCAGCACTTCAATGTTCCATATAACTATAGTTTTTTTTTGATCTAATAATAATTGATTTAATAATATTAATATATTATTAAGAATTTAATTGAAATTAGAATTCGATTTGTAATAAGTAGTATTTTTATGTTGCAAAATTTAAAAATATCAATTTTTGAATCCCACGTAATTTCAATGGCAAATTTCTGAAACTATGATCCCCCACAGCTCAGCGCAGGATGAATCTATCGGTGTAATTCTAACGGCTATGTACTTTTCTCACCAAACCCTAAAAGCATGCCAAGCTACGGACATTTGTGCATTATAAATAAAATGTTTTACTGTCTTT